>OX371262.1:41546972-42123939 GCA_947311025.1 Lypha dubia
ATCCACGCGAAATATTACAGCGATTGGACTTTTATTTCGTTAGAAAATTTAAAAATACATGGTTTTGCCATTTTCCGCAATTTTTACCGTTTAGGCTGGCTAAAAATTATATAAAAATTTTAATTTTGTATTTTTTAATCTTTTGTGTTGGTAATCGATGTAACGACTTAAAATGATTATACACGCGAAATAATAAGCGATTGGACTATTATTTCGTTAGAAAATTGAAAAATAAATGATTTTGCCATTTCCTGCAATTTTTACCGTTTAAGCTGTGCTAAAAATTAGACAAAAATATTAATTTTGTATTTTTTAATCTTTTGTGTTGGTAATCGATGTAACGACTTAAAATGATTATACACGCGAAATAATAAGCGATTGGACTATTATTTCGTTAGAAAATTGAAAAATAAATGATTTTGCCATTTCCTGCAATTTTTACCGTTTAGGCTGTGCTAAAAATTAGACAAAAATATTAATTTTGTATTTTTTAATCTTTTGTATTAATAGTCTATGTAACGACTAAAAATGATTATCCACGCGAAATATTACAGCGATTGGACTATTATTTCGTTAGAAAAATGAAAAATACATGGTTTTGCCATTTCCTGCAATTTTTACCTTTAGGCTGTGCTAAAAATTAGACAAAAATATTAATTTTGTATTTTTTAATCTTTTGTGTTAGTAATCGATGTAACGACTTAAAATGATTATACACGCGAAATATTACAGCGATTGGACGAGTATTTCGTTAGAAAATTTAAAAATACATGGTTTTGCCATTTCCTGCAATTTTTACCGTTTAGGCTGTGCTAAAAATTAGACAAAAATATTAATTTTGTATTTTTTAATCTTTTGTATTAATAGTCGATGTAACGACTAAAAATGATTATCCACGCGAAATATTACAGAGATTGGACTTTTATTTCGTTAGAAAATTGAAAAATACATGGTTTTGCCATTTTCCGCAATTTTTACGGCAGGCTGTGCCAAAAATGAGACAAAAATTTTAATTTTGTATTTTTTAATCTTTTGTGTTGGTAATCGATGTAACGACTTAAAATGATTATCCACGCGAAATATTACAGCGATTGGACTTTTATTTCGTTAGAAAATTTAAAAATACATGGTTTTGCCATTTCCCGCAATTTTTACGGCTCAGGCTGTGCCAAAAATGAGACAAAAATTTTAATTTTGTATTTTTAATCTTTTGTGTTGGTAATCGATGTAACGACTTAAAATGATTATACACGCGAAATAATAAGCGATTGGACTATTAATTTCGTTAGAAAATTGAAAAATAAATGATTTTGCCATTTCCTGCAATTTTTACCGTTTAGACTGTGCTAAAAATTAGACAAAAATATTAATTTTGTATTTTTTAATCTTTTGTATTAATAGTCTATGTAACGACTAAAAATGATTATCCACGCAAAATATTACAGCGATTGGACTATTATTTCGTTAGAAAAATGAAAAATACATGGTTTTGCCATTTCCTGCAATTTTTACCGTTTAGGCTGTGCTAAAAATTAGACAGAAATATTAATTTTGTATTTTTTAATATCTTGTGTTGGTAATCGATGTAACGACTAAAAATAATTATCCACGCGAAATATTACAGTGATTGGACGTGTAATTCGTTAGAAAATTTAAAAATACATGGTATTGCCATTTTCCGCAATTTTTACCGTTTTAGGCTGGCTAAAAATTATATAAAAATATTAATTTTGTATTTTTTAATCTCTTGTGTTGGTAATCGATGTAACGACTTAAAATGATTATACACGCGAAATAATAAGCGATTGGACTTTTATTCGTTAGAAAATTTAAAAATACATGGTTTTGCCATTTCCTGCAATTTTTACCGTTTAGCCTGTGCTAAAAATTAAGCAAAAATATTAATTTTAATGTTTTAATCTTTTGTATTAATAGTCTATGTAACGAATAAAAATGATTATCCACGCGAAATATTACAGCGATTGGACTATTATTTCGTTAGAAAAATGAAAAATACATGGTTTTGCCATTTCCTGCAATTTTTACCTTTAGGCTGTGCTAAAAATTAGACAAAAATATTAATTTTGTATTTTTTAATCTTTTTTGTTAGTAATCGATGTAACGACTTAAAATGATTATACACGCGAAATATTACAGCGATTGGACGAGTATTTCGTTAGAAAATTTAAAAATACATGGTTTTGCCATTTCCTGCAATTTTTACCGTTTAGGCTGTGCTAAAAATTAGACAAAAATATTAATTTTGTATTTTTTAATCTTTTGTATTAAAAGTCGATGTAACGACTAAAAATGATTATCCACGCGAAATATTACAGAGATTGGACTTTTATTTCGTTAGAAAATTTAAAAATACATGGTTTTGCCATTTCCTGCAATTTTTACCGTTTAGCCTGTGCTAAAAATTAAGCAAAAATATTAATTTTAATGTTTTAATCTTTTGTATTAATAGTCTATGTAACGAATAAAATGATTATCCACGCGAAATATTACAGCGATTGGACTATTATTTCGTTAGAAAAATTAAAAATACATGGTTTTGCCATTTCCTGCAATTTTTACCGTTTAGGCTATGCTAAAAATTAGACAAAAATATTAATTTTGTATTTTTTAATCTTTTGTATTAATAGTCGATGTAACGACTAAAAATGATTATCCACGCGAAATATTACAGAGATTGGACTTTTATTTCGTTAGAAAATTGAAAAATACATGGTTTTGCCATTTTCCGCAATTTTTACGGTCAGGCTGTGCCAAAAATGAGACAAAAATTTTAATTTTGTATTTTATAATCTTTTGTGTTAGTAATCGATGTAACGACTTAAAATGATTATACACGCGAAATATTACAGCGATTGGACGAGTATTTCGTTAGAAAATTTAAAAATACATAATTTTGCTATTTTCGGCAATTTTTACCGTTTAGGCTGTGCTTAAAATTAGACAAAAATATTAATTTTGTATTTTTTAATCTTTTGTATTAATAGTCGATGTAACGACTAAAAATGATTATCCACGCGAAATATTACAGCGATTGGACTTTTATTTCGTTAGAAAATTTAAAAATACATGGTTTTGCCATTTTCCGCAATTTTTACCGTTTAGGCTGGCTAAAAATTATATAAAAATTTTAATTTTGTATTTTTTAATCTTTTGTGTTGGTAATCGATGTAACGACTTAAAATGATTATACACGCGAAATAATAAGCGATTGGACTATTATTTCGTTAGAAAATTGAAAAATAAATGATTTTGCCATTTCCTGCAATTTTTACCGTTTAGGCTGTGCTAAAAATTAGACAAAAATATTAATTTTGTATTTTTTAATCTTTTGTGTTGGTAATCGATAAAACGACTTAAAATGATTATACACGCGAAATAATAAGCGATTGGACTATTATTTCGTTAGAAAATTGAAAAATAAATGATTTTGCCATTTCCTGCAATTTTTACCGTTTAGGCTGTGCTAAAAATTAGACAAAAATATTAATTTTGTATTTTTTAATCTTTTGTATTAATAGTCTATGTAACGACTAAAAATGATTATCCACGCAAAATATTACAGCGATTGGACTATAATTTCGTTAGAAAATATGAAAAATACATGGTTTTGCCATTTCCTGCAATTTTTACCGTTTAGGCTGTGCTAAAAATTAGACAGAAATATTAATTTTGTATTTTTTAATATCTTGTGTTGGTAATCGATGTAACGACTAAAAATAATTATCCACGCGAAATATTACAGTGATTAGACGTGTAATTCGTTAGAAAATTTAAAAATACATGGTATTGCCATTTTCCGCAATTTTTACCTTTTAGGCTGGCTAAAAATTATATAAAAATATTAATTTTGTATTTTTTAATCTCTTGTGTTGGTAATCGATGTAACGACTTAAAATGATTATACACGCGAAATAATAAGCGATTGGACTTTTATTTCGTTAGAAAATTTAAAAATACATGGTTTTCCCATTTCCTGCAATTTTTACCGTTTAGCCTGTGCTAAAAATTAAGCAAAAATATTAATTTTAATGTTTTAATCTTTTGTATTAATAGTCTATGTAACGAATAAAAATGATTATCCACGCGAAATATTACAGCGATTGGACTATTATTTCGTTAGAAAAATGAAAAATACATGGTTTTGCCATTTCCTGCAATTTTTACCTTTAGGCTGTGCTAAAAATTAGACAAAAATATTAATTTTGTATTTTTTAATCTTTTGTGTTAGTAATCGATGTAACGACTTAAAATGATTATACACGCGAAATATTACAGCGATTGGACGAGTATTTCGTTAGAAAATTTAAAAATACATGGTTTTGCCATTTCCTGCAATTTTTACCGTTTAGGCTGTGCTAAAAATTAGACAAAAATATTAATTTTGTATTTTTTAATCTTTTGTATTAATAGTCGATGTAACGACTAAAAATGATTATCCACGCGAAATATTACAGAGATTGGACTTTTATTTCGTTAGAAAATTGAAAAATACATGGTTTTGCCATTTTCCGCAATTTTTACGGTCAGGCTGTGCCAAAAATGAGACAAAAATTTTAATTTTGTATTTTTTAATCTTTTGTGTTGGTAATCGATGTAACGACTTAAAATGATTATCCACGCGAAATATTACAGCGATTGGACTTTTATTTCGTTAGAAAATTTAAAAATACATGGTTTTGCCATTTCCCGCAATTTTTACGGTTCAGGCTGTGCCAAAAATGAGACAAAAATTTTAATTTTGTATTTTTTAATCTTTTGTGTTGGTAATCGATGTAACGACTTAAAATGATTATACACGCGAAATAATAAGCGATTGGACTATTATTTCGTTAGAAAATTGAAAAATAAATGATTTTGCCATTTCCTGCAATTTTTACCGTTTAGGCTGTGCTAAAAATTAGACAAAAATATTAATTTTGTATTTTTTAATCTTTTGTATTAATAGTCTATGTAACGACTAAAAATGATTATCCACGCAAAATATTACAGCGATTGGACTATTATTTCGTTAGAAAAATGAAAAATACATGGTTTTGCCATTTCCTGCAATTTTTACCGTTTAGGCTGTGCTAAAAATTAGACAGAAATATTAATTTTGTATTTTTTAATATCTTGTGTTGGTAATCGATGTAACGACTAAAAATAATTATCCACGCGAAATATTACAGTGATTGGACGTGTAATTCGTTAGAAAATTTAAAAATACATGGTATTGCCATTTTCCGCAATTTTTACCGTTTAGGCTGGCTAAAAATTATATAAAAATATTAATTTTGTATTTTTTAATCTCTTGTGTTGGTAATCGATGTAACGACTTAAAATGATTATACACGCGAAATAATAAGCGATTGGACTTTTATTTCGTTAGAAAATTTAAAAATACATGGTTTTGCCATTTCCTGCAATTTTTACCGTTTAGCCTGTGCTAAAAATTAAGCAAAAATATTAATTTTAATGTTTTAATCTTTTGTATTAATAGTCTATGTAACGAATAAAAATGATTATCCACGCGAAATATTACAGCGATTGGACTATTATTTCGTTAGAAAAATGAAAAATACATGGTTTTGCCATTTCCTGCAATTTTTACCTTTAGGCTGTGCTAAAAATTAGACAAAAATATTAATTTTGTATTTTTTAATCTTTTGTGTTAGTAATCGATGTAACGACTTAAAATGATTATCCACGCGAAATATTACAGCGATTGGACTTTTATTTCGTTAGAAAATTTAAAAATACATGGTTTTGCCATTTTCCGCAATTTTTACCGTTTAGGCTGGCTAAAAATTATATAAAAATTTTAATTTTGTATTTTTTAATCTTTTGTGTTGGTAATCGATGTAACGACTTAAAATGATTATACACGCGAAATAATAAGCGATTGGACTATTATTTCGTTAGAAAATTGAAAAATAAATGATTTTGCCATTTCCTGCAATTTTTACCGTTTAGGCTGTGCTAAAAATTAGACAAAAATATTAATTTTGTATTTTTTAATCTTTTGTGTTGGTAATCGATAAAACGACTTAAAATGATTATACACGCGAAATAATAAGCGATTGGACTATTATTTCGTTAGAAAATTGAAAAATAAATGATTTTGCCATTTCCTGCAATTTTTACCGTTTAGGCTGTGCTAAAAATTAGACAAAAATATTAATTTTGTATTTTTTAATCTTTTGTATTAATAGTCTATGTAACGACTAAAAATGATTATCCACGCAAAATATTACAGCGATTGGACTATAATTTCGTTAGAAAATATGAAAAATACATGGTTTTGCCATTTCCTGCAATTTTTACCGTTTAGGCTGTGCTAAAAATTAGACAGAAATATTAATTTTGTATTTTTTAATATCTTGTGTTGGTAATCGATGTAACGACTAAAAATAATTATCCACGCGAAATATTACAGTGATTAGACGTGTAATTCGTTAGAAAATTTAAAAATACATGGTATTGCCATTTTCCGCAATTTTTACCTTTTAGGCTGGCTAAAAATTATATAAAAATATTAATTTTGTATTTTTTAATCTCTTGTGTTGGTAATCGATGTAACGACTTAAAATGATTATACACGCGAAATAATAAGCGATTGGACTTTTATTTCGTTAGAAAATTTAAAAATACATGGTTTTCCCATTTCCTGCAATTTTTACCGTTTAGCCTGTGCTAAAAATTAAGCAAAAATATTAATTTTAATGTTTTAATCTTTTGTATTAATAGTCTATGTAACGAATAAAAATGATTATCCACGCGAAATATTACAGCGATTGGACTATTATTTCGTTAGAAAAATGAAAAATACATGGTTTTGCCATTTCCTGCAATTTTTACCTTTAGGCTGTGCTAAAAATTAGACAAAAATATTAATTTTGTATTTTTTAATCTTTTGTGTTAGTAATCGATGTAACGACTTAAAATGATTATACACGCGAAATATTACAGCGATTGGACGAGTATTTCGTTAGAAAATTTAAAAATACATGGTTTTGCCATTTCCTGCAATTTTTACCGTTTAGGCTGTGCTAAAAATTAGACAAAAATATTAATTTTGTATTTTTTAATCTTTTGTATTAATAGTCGATGTAACGACTAAAAATGATTATCCACGCGAAATATTACAGAGATTGGACTTTTATTTCGTTAGAAAATTGAAAAATACATGGTTTTGCCATTTTCCGCAATTTTTACGGTCAGGCTGTGCCAAAAATGAGACAAAAATTTTAATTTTGTATTTTTTAATCTTTTGTGTTGGTAATCGATGTAACGACTTAAAATGATTATCCACGCGAAATATTACAGCGATTGGACTTTTATTTCGTTAGAAAATTTAAAAATACATGGTTTTGCCATTTCCCGCAATTTTTACGGTTCAGGCTGTGCCAAAAATGAGACAAAAATTTTAATTTTGTATTTTTTAATCTTTTGTGTTGGTAATCGATGTAACGACTTAAAATGATTATACACGCGAAATAATAAGCGATTGGACTATTATTTCGTTAGAAAATTGAAAAATAAATGATTTTGCCATTTCCTGCAATTTTTACCGTTTAGGCTGTGCTAAAAATTAGACAAAAATATTAATTTTGTATTTTTTAATCTTTTGTATTAATAGTCTATGTAACGACTAAAAATGATTATCCACGCAAAATATTACAGCGATTGGACTATTATTTCGTTAGAAAAATGAAAAATACATGGTTTTGCCATTTCCTGCAATTTTTACCGTTTAGGCTGTGCTAAAAATTAGACAGAAATATTAATTTTGTATTTTTTAATATCTTGTGTTGGTAATCGATGTAACGACTAAAAATAATTATCCACGCGAAATATTACAGTGATTGGACGTGTAATTCGTTAGAAAATTTAAAAATACATGGTATTGCCATTTTCCGCAATTTTTACCGTTTAGGCTGGCTAAAAATTATATAAAAATATTAATTTTGTATTTTTTAATCTCTTGTGTTGGTAATCGATGTAACGACTTAAAATGATTATACACGCGAAATAATAAGCGATTGGACTTTTATTTCGTTAGAAAATTTAAAAATACATGGTTTTGCCATTTCCTGCAATTTTTACCGTTTAGCCTGTGCTAAAAATTAAGCAAAAATATTAATTTTAATGTTTTAATCTTTTGTATTAATAGTCTATGTAACGAATAAAAATGATTATCCACGCGAAATATTACAGCGATTGGACTATTATTTCGTTAGAAAAATGAAAAATACATGGTTTTGCCATTTCCTGCAATTTTTACCTTTAGGCTGTGCTAAAAATTAGACAAAAATATTAATTTTGTATTTTTTAATCTTTTGTGTTAGTAATCGATGTAACGACTTAAAATGATTATACACGCGAAATATTACAGCGATTGGACGAGTAATTCGTTAGAAAATTTAAAAATACATGGTTTTGCCATTTCCTGCAATTTTTACCGTTTAGGCTGTGCTAAAAATTAGACAAAAATATTAATTTTGTATTTTTTAATCTTTTGTATTAAAAGTCGATGTAACGACTAAAAATGATTATCCACGCGAAATATTACAGAGATTGGACTTTTATTTCGTTAGAAAATTGAAAAATACATGGTTTTGGCATTTTCCGCAATTTTTACGGTCAGGCTGTGCCAAAAATGAGACAAAAATTTTAATTTTGTATTTTTTAATCTTTTGTATTAATAGTCGATGTAACGACTAAAAATGATTATCCACGCGAAATATTACAGCGATTGGACTTTTATTTCGTTAGAAAATTTAAAAATACATGGTTTTGCCATTTTCCGCAATTTTTACCGTTTAGGCTGGCTAAAAATTATATAAAAATTTTAATTTTGTATTTTTTAATCTTTTGTGTTGGTAATCGATGTAACGACTTAAAATGATTATACACGCGAAATAATAAGTGATTGGACTATTATTTCGTTAGAAAATTGAAAAATAAATGATTTTGCCATTTCCTGCAATTTTTACCGTTTAGGCTGTGCTAAAAATTAGACAAAAATATTAATTTTGTATTTTTTAATCTTTTGTGTTGGTAATCGATGTAACGACTTAAAATGATTATACACGCGAAATAATAAGCGATTGGACTATTATTTCGTTAGAAAATTGAAAAATAAATGATTTTGCCATTTCCTGCAATTTTTACCGTTTAGGCTGTGCTAAAAATTAGACAAAAATATTAATTTTGTATTTTTTAATCTTTTGTATTAATAGTCTATGTAACGACTAAAAATGATTATCCACGCAAAATATTACAGCGATTGGACTATTATTTCGTTAGAAAAATGAAAAATACATGGTTTTGCCATTTCCTGCAATTTTTACCGTTTAGGCTGTGCTAAAAATTAGACAGAAATATTAATTTTGTATTTTTTAATATCTTGTGTTGGTAATCGATGTAACGACTAAAAATAATTATCCACGCGAAATATTACAGTGATTGGACGTGTAATTCGTTGGAAAATTTAAAAATACATGGTATTGCCATTTTCCGCAATTTTTACCGTTTAGGCTGGCTAAAAATTATATAAAAATATTAATTTTGTATTTTTTAATCTCTTGTGTTGGTAATCGATGTAACGACTTAAAATGATTATGCACGCGAAATAATAAGCGATTGGACTTTTATTTCGTTAGAAAATTTAAAAATACATGGTTTTGCCATTTCCTGCAATTTTTACCGTTTAGCCTGTGCTAAAAATTAAGCAAAAATATTAATTTTAATGTTTTAATCTTTTGTATTAATAGTCTATGTAACGACTTAAAATGATTATACACGCGAAATATTACAGCGATTGGACGAGTATTTCATTAGAAAATTTAAAAATACATGGTTTTGCCATTTCCTGCAATTTTTACCGTTTAGGCTGTGCTAAAAATTAGACAAAAATATTAATTTTGTATTTTTTAATCTTTTGTATTAATAGTCGATGTAACGACTAAAAATGATTATCCACGCGAAATATTACAGAGATTGGACTTTTATTTCGTTAGAAAATTGAAAAATACATGGTTTTGCCATTTTCCGCAATTTTTACGGTCAGGCTGTGCCAAAAATGAGACAAAAATTTTAATTTTGTATTTTTTAATCTTTTGTGTTGGTAATCGATGTAACGACTTAAAATGATTATCCACGCGAAATATTACAGCGATTGGACTTTTATTTCGTTAGAAAATTTAAAAATACATGGTTTTGCCATTTCCCGCAATTTTTACGGTTCAGGCTGTGCCAAAAATGAGACAAAAATTTTAATTTTGTATTTTTTAATCTTTTGTGTTGGTAATCGAAGAAACGACTTAAAATGATTATACACGGGAAATATTAACGCGATTGGACGAGTATTTCGTTAGAAAATTTAAAAATACATGGTTTTGCTATTTTCGGCAATTTTTACCGTTTAGGCTGTGCTTAAAATTAGACAAAAATATTAATTTTGTATTTTTTAATCTTTTGTATTAATAGTCGATGTAACGACTAAAAATGATTATCCACGCAAAATATTACAGCGATTGGACTATTATTTCGTTAGAAAAATGAAAAATACATGGTTTTGCCATTTCCTGCAATTTTTACCGTTTAGGCTGTGCTAAAAATTAGACAGAAATATTAATTTTGTATTTTTTAATCTTTTGTATTAATAGTCTATGTAACGACTAAAAATGATTATCCACGCAAAATATTACAGCGATTGGACTATTATTTCGTTAGAAAAATGAAAAATACATGGTTTTGCCATTTCCTGCAATTTTTACCGTTTAGGCTGTGCTAAAAATTAGACAAAAATATTAATTTTGTATTTTTTAATCTTTTGTATTAATAGTCTATGTAATGACTAAAAATGATTATCCACGCAAAATATTACAGCGATTGGACTATTATTTCGTTAGAAAAATGAAAAATACATGGTTTTGCCATTTCCTGCAATTTTTACCGTTTAGGCTGTGCTAAAAATTAGACAGAAATATTAATTTTGTATTTTTTAATCTTTTGTGTTGTTAATCGAAGAAACGACTTAAAATGATTATACACGGGAAATATTAACGCGATTGGACGAGTATTTCGTTAGAAAATTTAAAAATACATGGTTTTGCTATTTTCGGCAATTTTTACCGTTTAGGCTGTGCTTAAAATTAGACAAAAATATTAATTTTGTATTTTTTAATCTTTTGTATTAATAATCGATGTAACGACTAAAAATGATTATCCACGCGAAATATTACAGCGATTGGACTTTTATTTCGTTAGAAAAATGAAAAATACATGGTTTTGCCATTTCCTGCAATTTTTACCTTTAGGCTGTGCTAAAAATTAGACAAAAATATTAATTTTGTATTTAATAATCTTTTGTGTTAGTAATCGATGTAACGACTTAAAATGATTATACACGCGAAATATTACAGCGATTGGACGAGTATTGCGTTAGAAAATTTAAAAATACATAATTTTGCTATTTTCGGCAATTTTTACCGTTTAGGCTGTGCTTAAAATTAGACAAAAATATTAATTTTGTATTTTTTAATCTTTTGTATTAAAAGTCGATGTAACGACTAAAAATGATTATCCACGCGAAATATTACAGAGATTGGACTTTTATTTCGTTAGAAAATTGAAAAATACATGGTTTTGCCATTTTCCGCAATTTTTACGGTCAGGCTGTGCCAAAAATGAGACAAAAATTTTAATTTTGTATTTTATAATCTTTTGTGTTAGTAATCGATGTAACGACTTAAAATGATTATACACGCGAAATATTACAGCGATTGGACGAGTATTTCGTTAGAAAATTTAAAAATACATAATTTTGCTATTTTCGGCAATTTTTACCGTTTAGGCTGTGCTTAAAATTAGACAAAAATATTAATTTTGTATTTTTTAATCTTTTGTATTAATAGTCGATGTAACGACTAAAAATGATTATCCACGCGAAATATTACAGCGATTGGACTTTTATTTCGTTAGAAAATTTAAAAATACATGGTTTTGCCATTTTCCGCAATTTTTACCGTTTAGGCTGGCTAAAAATTATATAAAAATTTTAATTTTGTATTTTTTAATCTTTTGTGTTGGTAATCGATGTAACGACTTAAAATGATTATACACGCGAAATAATAAGTGATTGGACTATTATTTCGTTAGAAAATTGAAAAATAAATGATTTTGCCATTTCCTGCAATTTTTACCGTTTAGGCTGTGCTAAAAATTAGACAAAAATATTAATTTTGTATTTTTTAATCTTTTGTGTTGGTAATCGATGTAACGACTTAAAATGATTATACACGCGAAATAATAAGCGATTGGACTATTATTTCGTTAGAAAATTGAAAAATAAATGATTTTGCCATTTCCTGCAATTTTTACCGTTTAGGCTGTGCTAAAAATTAGACAAAAATATTAATTTTGTATTTTTTAATCTTTTGTATTAATAGTCTATGTAACGACTAAAAATGATTATCCACGCAAAATATTACAGCGATTGGACTATTATTTCGTTAGAAAAATGAAAAATACATGGTTTTGCCATTTCCTGCAATTTTTACCGTTTAGGCTGTGCTAAAAATTAGACAGAAATATTAATTTTGTATTTTTTAATATCTTGTGTTGGTAATCGATGTAACGACTAAAAATAATTATCCACGCGAAATATTACAGTGATTGGACGTGTAATTCGTTGGAAAATTTAAAAATACATGGTATTGCCATTTTCCGCAATTTTTACCGTTTAGGCTGGCTAAAAATTATATAAAAATATTAATTTTGTATTTTTTAATCTCTTGTGTTGGTAATCGATGTAACGACTTAAAATGATTATACACGCGAAATAATAAGCGATTGGACTTTTATTTCGTTAGAAAATTTAAAAATACATGGTTTTGCCATTTCCTGCAATTTTTACCGTTTAGCCTGTGCTAAAAATTAAGCAAAAATATTAATTTTAATGTTTTAATCTTTTGTATTAATAGTCTATGTAACGAATAAAAATGATTATCCACGCGAAATATTACAGCGATTGGACTATTATTTCGTTAGAAAAATGAAAAATACATGGTTTTGCCATTTCCTGCAATTTTTACCTTTAGGCTGTGCTAAAAATTAGACAAAAATATTAATTTTGTATTTTTTAATCTTTTGTGTTAGTAATCGATGTAACGACTTAAAATGATTATACACGCGAAATATTACAGCGATTGGACGAGTATTTCGTTAGAAAATTTAAAAATACATGGTTTTGCCATTTCCTGCAATTTTTACCGTTTAGGCTGTGCTAAAAATTAGACAAAAATATTAATTTTGTATTTTTTAATCTTTTGTATTAATAGTCGATGTAACGACTAAAAATGATTATCCACGCGAAATATTACAGAGATTGGACTTTTATTTCGTTAGAAAATTGAAAAATACATGGTTTTGCCATTTTCCGCAATTTTTACGGTCAGGCTGTGCCAAAAATGAGACAAAAATTTTAATTTTGTATTTTTTAATCTTTTGTGTTGGTAATCGATGTAACGACTTAAAATGATTATCCACGCGAAATATTACAGCGATTGGACTTTTATTTCGTTAGAAAATTTAAAAATACATGGTTTTGCCATTTCCCGCAATTTTTACCGTTTAGGCTGTGCTAAAAATTAGACAGAAATATTAATTTTGTATTTTTTAATCTTTTGTGTTGTTAATCGAAGAAACGACTTAAAATGATTATACACGGGAAATATTAACGCGATTGGACGAGTATTTCGTTAGAAAATTTAAAAATACATGGTTTTGCTATTTTCGGCAATTTTTACCGTTTAGGCTGTGCTTAAAATTAGACAAAAATATTAATTTTGTATTTTTTAATCTTTTGTATTAATAATCGATGTAACGACTAAAAATGATTATCCACGCGAAATATTACAGCGATTGGACTTTTATTTCGTTAGAAAAATGAAAAATACATGGTTTTGCCATTTCCTGCAATTTTTACCTTTAGGCTGTGCTAAAAATTAGACAAAAATATTAATTTTGTATTTTATAATCTTTTGTGTTAGTAATCGATGTAACGACTTAAAATGATTATACACGCGAAATAATAAGTGATTGGACTATTATTTCGTTAGAAAATTGAAAAATAAATGATTTTGCCATTTCCTGCAATTTTTACCGTTTAGGCTGTGCTAAAAATTAGACAAAAATATTAATTTTGTATTTTTTAATCTTTTGTGTTGGTAATCGATGTAACGACTTAAAATGATTATACACGCGAAATAATAAGCGATTGGACTATTATTTCGTTAGAAAATTGAAAAATAAATGATTTTGCCATTTCCTGCAATTTTTACCGTTTAGGCTGGCTAAAAATTATATAAAAATTTTAATTTTGTATTTTTTAATCTTTTGTATTAATAGTCTATGTAACGACTAAAAATGATTATCCACGCAAAATATTACAGCGATTGGACTATTATTTCGTTAGAAAAATGAAAAATACATGGTTTTGCCATTTCCTGCAATTTTTACCGTTTAGGCTGTGCTAAAAATTAGACAGAAATATTAATTTTGTATTTTTTAATATCTTGTGTTGGTAATCGATGTAACGACTAAAAATAATTATCCACGCGAAATATTACAGTGATTGGACGTGTAATTCGTTGGAAAATTTAAAAATACATGGTATTGCCATTTTCCGCAATTTTTACCGTTTAGGCTGGCTAAAAATTATATAAAAATATTAATTTTGTATTTTTTAATCTCTTGTGTTGGTAATCGATGTAACGACTTAAAATGATTATACACGCGAAATAATAAGCGATTGGACTTTTATTTCGTTAGAAAATTTAAAAATACATGGTTTTGCCATTTCCTGCAATTTTTACCGTTTAGCCTGTGCTAAAAATTAAGCAAAAATATTAATTTTAATGTTTTAATCTTTTGTATTAATAGTCTATGTAACGAATAAAAATGATTATCCACGCGAAATATTACAGCGATTGGACTATTATTTCGTTAGAAAATTGAAAAATACATGGTTTTGCCATTTCCTGCAATTTTTACCTTTAGGCTGTGCTAAAAATTAGACAAAAATATTAATTTTGTATTTTTTAATCTTTTGTGTTAGTAATCGATGTAACGACTTAAAATGATTATACACGCGAAATATTACAGCGATTGGACGAGTATTTCGTTAGAAAATTTAAAAATACATGGTTTTGCCATTTCCTGCAATTTTTACCGTTTAGGCTGTGCTAAAAATTAGACAAAAATATTAATTTTGTATTTTTTAATCTTTTGTATTAATAGTCGATGTAACGACTAAAAATGATTATCCACGCGAAATATTACAGAGATTGGACTTTTATTTCGTTAGAAAATTGAAAAATACATGGTTTTGCCATTTTCCGCAATTTTTACGGTCAGGCTGTGCCAAAAATGAGACAAAAATTTTAATTTTGTATTTTTTAATCTTTTGTGTTGGTAATCGATGTAACGACTTAAAATGATTATCCACGCGAAATATTACAGCGATTGGACTTTTATTTCGTTAGAAAATTTAAAAATACATGGTTTTGCCATTTCCCGCAATTTTTACGGTTCAGGCTGTGCCAAAAATGAGACAAAAATTTTAATTTTGTATTTTTTAATCTTTTGTGTTGGTAATCGAAGAAACGACTTAAAATGATTATACACGGGAAATATTAACGCGATTGGACGAGTATTTCGTTAGAAAATTTAAAAATACATGGTTTTGCTATTTTCGGCAATTTTTACCGTTTAGGCTGTGCTTAAAATTAGACAAAAATATTAATTTTGTATTTTTTAATCTTTTGTATTAATAGTCGATGTAACGACTAAAAATGATTATCCACGCAAAATATTACAGCGATTGGACTATTATTTCGTTAGAAAAATGAAAAATACATGGTTTTGCCATTTCCTGCAATTTTTACCGTTTAGGCTGTGCTAAAAATTAGACAGCAATATTAATTTTGTATTTTTTAATCTTTTGTGTTGTTAATCGAAGAAACGACTTAAAATGATTATACACGGGAAATATTAACGCGATTGGACGAGTATTTCGTTAGAAAATTTAAAAATACATGGTTTTGCTATTTTCGGCAATTTTTACCGTTTAGGCTGTGCTTAAAAATAGACAAAAATATTAATTTTGTATTTTTTAATCTTTTGTATTAATAGTCGATGTAACGACTAAAAATGATTATCCACGCGAAATATTACAGCGATTGGACTTTTATTTCGTTAGAAAAATGAAAAATACATGGTTTTGCCATTTCCTGCAATTTTTACCTTTAGGCTGTGCTAAAAATTAGACAAAAATATTAATTTTGTATTTAATAATCTTTTGTGTTAGTAATCGATGTAACGACTTAAAATGATTATACACGCGAAATATTACAGCGATTGGACGAGTATTTCGTTAGAAAATTTAAAAATACATAATTTTGCTATTTTCGGCAATTTTTACCGTTTAGGCTGTGCTTAAAATTAGACAAAAATATTAATTTTGTATTTTTTAATCTTTTGTATTAATAGTCGATGTAACGACTAAAAATGATTATCCACGCGAAATATTACAGCGATTGGACTTCTATTTCGTTAGAAAATTTAAAAATACATGGTTTTGCCATTTTCCGCAATTTTTACCGTTTAGGCTGGCTAAAAATTATATAAAAATTTTAATTTTGTATTTTTTAATCTTTTGTGTTGATAATCGATGTAACGACTTAAAATGATTATATACGCGAAATAATAAGCAATTGGACTATTATTTCGTTAGAAAATTGAAAAATAAATGATTTTGCCATTTCCTGCAATTTTTACCGTTTAGGCTGTGCTAAAAATTAGACAAAAATATTAATTTTGTATTTTTTAATCTTTTGTATTAATAGTCTATGTAACGACTAAAAATGATTATCCACGCAAAATATTACAGCGATTGGACTATTATTTCGTTAGAAAAATGAAAAATACATGGTTTTGCCATTTCCTGCAATTTTTACCGTTTAGGCTGTGCTAAAAATTAGACAGAAATATTAATTTTGTATTTTTTAATATCTTGTGTTGGTAATCGATATAACGACTAAAAATAATTATCCACGCGAAATATTACAGTGATTGGACGTGTAATTCGTTAGAAAATTTAAAAATACATGGTATTGCCATTTTCCGCAATTTTTACCGTTTAGGCTGGCTAAAAATTATATAAAAATATTAATTTTGTATTTTTTAATCTCTTGTGTTGGTAATCGATGTAACGACTTAAAATGATTATACACGCGAAATAATAAGCGATTGGACTTTTATTTCGTTAGAAAATTTAAAAATACATGGTTTTGCCATTTCCTGCAATTTTTACCGTTTAGCCTGTGCTAAAAATTAAGCAAAAATATTAATTTTAATGTTTTAATCTTTTGTATTAATAGTCTATGTAACGAATAAAAATGATTATACACGCGAAATATTACAGCGATTGGACGAGTATTTCGTTAGAAAATTTAAAAATACATGGTTTTGCCATTTCCTGCAATTTTTACCGTTTAGGCTGTGCTAAAAATTAGACAAAAATATTAATTTTGTATTTTTTAATCTTTTGTATTAATAGTCGATGTAACGACTAAAAATGATTATCCACGCGAAATATTACAGAGATTGGACTTTTATTTCGTTAGAAAATTGAAAAATACATGGTTTTGCCATTTTCCGCAATTTTTACGGTCAGGCTGTGCCAAAAATGAGACAAAAATTTTAATTTTGTATTTTATAATCTTTTGTGTTAGTAATCGATGTAACGACTTAAAATGATTATACACGCGAAATATTACAGCGATTGGACGAGTATTTCGTTAGAAAATTTAAAAATACATAATTTTGCTATTTTCGGCAATTTTTACCGTTAAGGCTGTGCTTAAAATTAGACAAAAATATTAATTTTGTATTTTTTAATCTTTTGTATTAATAGTCGATGTAACGACTAAAAATGATTATCCACGCGAAATATTACAGCGATTGGACTTTTATTTCGTTAGAAAATTTAAAAAACATGGTTTTGCCATTTTCCGCAATTTTTACCGTTTAGGCTGGCTAAAAATTATATAAAAATTTTAATTTTGTATTTTTTAATCTTTTGTGTTGGTAATCGATGTAACGACTTAAAATGATTATACACGCGAAATAATAAGCGATTGGACTATTATTTCGTTAGAAAATTGAAAAATAAATGATTTTGCCATTTCCTGCAATTTTTACCGTTTAGGCTGTGCTAAAAAGTAGACAAAAATATTAATTTTGTATTTTTTAATCTTTTGTATTAATAGTCTATGTAACGACTAAAAATGATTATCCACGCAAAATATTACAGCGATTGGACTATTATTTCGTTAGAAAAATGAAAAATACATGGTTTTGCCATTTCCTGCAATTTTTACCGTTTAGGTTGTGCTAAAAATTAGACAGAAATATTAATTTTGTATTTTTTAATATCTTGTGTTGGTAATCGATGTAACGACTAAAAATAATTATCCACGCGAAATATTACAGTGATTGGACGTGTAATTCGTTAGAAAATTTAAAAATACATGGTATTGCCATTTTCCGCAATTTTTACCGTTTAGGCTGGCTAAAAATTATATAAAAATATTAATTTTGTATTTTTTAATCTCTTGTGTTGGTAATCGATGTAACGACTTAAAATGATTATACACGCGAAATAATAAGCGATTGGACTTTTATTTCGTTAGAAAATTTAAAAATACATGGTTTTGCCATTTCCTGCAATTTTTACCGTTTAGCCTGTGCTAAAAATTAAGCAAAAATTTTAATTTTAATGTTTTAATCTTTTGTATTAATAGTCTATGTAACGAATAAAAATGATTATCCACGCGAAAAATTACAGCGATTGGACTATTATTTCGTTAGAAAAATGAAAAATACATGGTTTTGCCATTTCCTGCAATTTTTACCTTTAGGCTGTGCTAAAAATTAGACAAAAATATTAATTTTGTATTTTTTAATCTTTTGTGTTAGTAATCGATGTAACGACTTAAAATGATTATACACGCGAAATATTACAGCGATTGGACGAGTATTTCGTTAGAAAATTTAAAAATACATGGTTTTGCCATTTCCTGCAATTTTTACCGTTTAGGCTGTGCTAAAAATTAGACAAAAATATTAATTTTGTATTTTTTAATCTTTTGTATTAATAGTCGATGTAACGACTAAAAATGATTATCCACGCGAAATATTACAGAGATTGGACTTTTATTTCGTTAGAAAATTGAAAAATACATGGTTTTGCCATTTTCCGCAATTTTTACGGTCAGGCTGTGCCAAAAATGAGACAAAAATTTTAATTTTGTATTTTTTAATCTTTTGTGTTGGTAATCGATGTAACGACTTAAAATGATTATCCACGCGAAATATTACAGCGATTGGACTTTTATTTCGTTAGAAAATTTAAAAATACATGGTTTTGCCATTTCCCGCAATTTTTACGGTTCAGGCTGTGCCAAAAATGAGACAAAAATTTTAATTTTGTATTTTTTAATCTTTTGTGTTGGTAATCGATGTAACGACTTAAAATGATTATACACGCGAAATAATAAGTGATTGGACTATTATTTCGTTAGAAAATTTAAAAATAAATGATTTTGCCATTTCCTGCAATTTTTACCGTTTAGGCTGTGCTAAAAATTAGACAAAAATATTAATTTTGTATTTTTTAATCTTTTGTATTAATAGTCGATGTAACGACTAAAAATGATTATCCACGCGAAATATTACAGAGATTGGACTTTTATTTCGTTAGAAAATTGAAAAATACATGGTTTTGCCATTTTCCGCAATTTTTACGGTCAGGCTGTGCCAAAAATGAGACAAAAATTTTAATTTTGTATTTTATAATCTTTTGTGTTAGTAATCGATGTAACGACTTAAAATGATTATACACGCGAAATATTACAGCGATTGGACGAGTATTTCGTTAGAAAATTTAAAAATACATAATTTTGCTATTTTCGGCAATTTTTACCGTTTAGGCTGTGCTTAAAATTAGACAAAAATATTAATTTTGTATTTTTTAATCTTTTGTATTAATAGTCGATGTAACGACTAAAAATGATTATCCACGCGAAATATTACAGCGATTGGACTTTTATTTCGTTAGAAAATTTAAAAATACATGGTTTTGCCATTTTCCGCAATTTTTACCGTTTAGGCTGGCTAAAAATTATATAAAAATTTTAATTTTGTATTTTTTAATCTTTTGTGTTGGTAATCGATGTAACGACTTAAAATGATTATACACGCGAAATAATAAGTGATTGGACTATTATTTCGTTAGAAAATTGAAAAATAAATGATTTTGCCATTTCCTGCAATTTTTACCGTTTAGGCTGTGCTAAAAATTAGACAAAAATATTAATTTTGTATTTTTTAATCTTTTGTGTTGGTAATCGATGTAACGACTTAAAATGATTATACACGCGAAATAATAAGCGATTGGACTATTATTTCGTTAGAAAATTGAAAAATAAATGATTTTGCCATTTCCTGCAATTTTTACCGTTTAGGCTGTGCTAAAAATTAGACAAAAATATTAATTTTGTATTTTTTAATCTTTTGTATTAATAGTCTATGTAACGACTAAAAATGATTATCCACGCAAAATATTACAGCGATTGGACTATTATTTCGTTAGAAAAATGAAAAATACATGGTTTTGCCATTTCCTGCAATTTTTACCGTTTAGGCTGTGCTAAAAATTAGACAGAAATATTAATTTTGTATTTTTTAATATCTTGTGTTGGTAATCGATGTAACGACTAAAAATAATTATCCACGCGAAATATTACAGTGATTGGACGTGTAATTCGTTGGAAAATTTAAAAATACATGGTATTGCCATTTTCCGCAATTTTTACCGTTTAGGCTGGCTAAAAATTATATAAAAATATTAATTTTGTATTTTTTAGTCTCTTGTGTTGGTAATCGATGTAACGACTTAAAATGATTATACACGCGAAATAATAAGCGATTGGACTTTTATTTCGTTAGAAAATTTAAAAATACATGGTTTTGCCATTTCCTGCAATTTTTACCGTTTAGCCTGTGCTAAAAATTAAGCAAAAATATTAATTTTAATGTTTTAATCTTTTGTATTAATAGTCTATGTAACGAATAAAAATGATTATCCACGCGAAATATTACAGCGATTGGACTATTATTTCGTTAGAAAAATGAAAAATACATGGTTTTGCCATTTCCTGCAATTTTTACCTTTAGGCTGTGCTAAAAATTAGACAAAAATAAAATTTTGTATTTTTTAATCTTTTGTGTTAGTAATCGATGTAACGACTTAAAATGATTATACACGCGAAATATTACAGCGATTGGACGAGTATTTCGTTAGAAAATTTAAAAATACATGGTTTTGCCATTTCCTGCAATTTTTACCGTTTAGGCTGTGCTAAAAATTAGACAAAAATATTAATTTTGTATTTTTTAATCTTTTGTATTAATAGTCGATGTAACGACTAAAAATGATTATCCACGCGAAATATTACAGAGATTGGACTTTTATTTCGTTAGAAAATTGAAAAATACATGGTTTTGCCATTTTCCGCAATTTTTACGGTCAGGCTGTGCCAAAAATGAGACAAAAATTTTAATTTTGTATTTTTTAATCTTTTGTGTTGGTAATCGATGTAACGACTTAAAATGATTATCCACGCGAAATATTACAGCGATTGGACTTTTATTTCGTTAGAAAATTTAAAAATACATGGTTTTGCCATTTCCCGCAATTTTTACGGTTCAGGCTGTGCCAAAAATGAGACAAAAATTTTAATTTTGTATTTTTTAATCTTTTGTGTTGGTAATCGATGTAACGACTTAAAATGATTATACACGCGAAATAATAAGCGATTGGACTTTTATTTCGTTAGAAAATTTAAAAATACATGGTTTTGCCATTTCCTGCAATTTTTACCGTTTAGCCTGTGCTAAAAATTAAGCAAAAATATTAATTTTAATGTTTTAATCTTTTGTATTAATAGTCTATGTAACGAATAAAAATGATTATCCACGCGAAATATTACAGCGATTGGACTATTATTTCGTTAGAAAAATGAAAAATACATGGTTTTGCCATTTCCTGCAATTTTTACCTTTAGGCTGTGCTAAAAATTAGACAAAAATATTAATTTTGTATTTTTTAATCTTTTGTGTTAGTAATCGATGTAACGACTTAAAATGATTATACACGCGAAATATTACAGCGATTGGACGAGTATTTCGTTAGAAAATTTAAAAATACATGGTTTTGCCATTTCCTGCAATTTTTACCGTTTAGGCTGTGCTAAAAATTAGACAAAAATATTAATTTTGTATTTTTTAATCTTTTGTATTAATAGTCGATGTAACGACTAAAAATGATTATCCACGCGAAATATTACAGAGATTGGACTTTTATTTCGTTAGAAAATTGAAAAATACATGGTTTTGCCATTTTCCGCAATTTTTACGGTCAGGCTGTGCCAAAAATGAGACAAAAATTTTAATTTTGTATTTTATAATCTTTTGTGTTAGTAATCGATGTAACGACTTAAAATGATTATACACGCGAAATATTACAGCGATTGGACGAGTATTTCGTTAGAAAATTTAAAAATACATAATTTTGCTATTTTCGGCAATTTTTACCGTTTAGGCTGTGCTTAAAATTAGACAAAAATATTAATTTTGTATTTTTTAATCTTTTGTATTAATATTCGATGTAACGACTAAAAATGATTATCCACGCGAAATATTACAGCGATTGGACTTTTATTTCGTTAGAAAATTTAAAAATACATGGTTTTGCCATTTTCCGCAATTTTTACTGTTTAGGCTGGCTAAAAATTATATAAAAATTTTAATTTTGTATTTTTTAATCTTTTGTGTTGGTAATCGATGTAACGACTTAAAATGATTATACACGCGAAATAATAAGCGATTGGACTATTATTTCGTTAGAAAATTGAAAAATAAATGATTTTGCCATTTCCTGCAATATTTACCGTTTAGGCTGTGCTAAAAATTAGACAAAAATATTAATTTTGTATTTTTTAATCTTTTGTATTAATAGTCTATGTAACGACTAAAAATGATTATCCACGCAAAATATTACAGCGATTGGACTATTATTTCGTTAGAAAAATGAAAAATACATGGTTTTGCCATTTCCTGCAATTTTTACCGTTTAGGCTGTGCTAAAAATTAGACAGAAATATTAATTTTGTATTTTTTAATATCTTGTGTTGGTAATCGATGTAACGACTAAAAATAATTATCCACGCGAAATATTACAGTGATTGGACGTGTAATTCGTTAGAAAATTTAAAAATAAATGGTATTGCCATTTTCCGCAATTTTTACCGTTTAGGATGTCTAAAAATTATATAAAAATATTAATTTTGTATTTTTTAATCTCTTGTGTTGGTAATCGATGTAACGACTTAAAATGATTATACACGCGAAATAATAAGCGATTGGACTTTTATTTCGTTAGAAAATTTAAAAATACATGGTTTTGCCATTTCCTGCAATTTTTACCGTTTAGCCTGTGCTAAAAATTAAGCAAAAATATTAATTTTAATGTTTTAATCTTTTGTATTAATAGTCTATGTAACGAATAAAAATGATTATCCACGCGAAATATTACAGCGATTGGACTATTATTTCGTTAGAAAAATGAAAAATACATGGTTTTGCCATTTCCTGCAATTTTTACCTTTAGGCTGTGCTAAAAATTAGACAAAAATATTAATTTTGTATTTTTTAATCTTTTGTGTTAGTAATCGATGTAACGACTTAAAATGATTATACACGCGAAATATTACAGCGATTGGACGAGTATTTCGTTAGAAAATTTAAAAATACATGGTTTTGCCATTTCCTGCAATTTTTACCGTTTAGGCTGTGCTAAAAATTAGTCAAAAATATTAATTTTGTATTTTTTAATCTTTTGTATTAATAGTCGATGTAACGACTAAAAATGATTATACACGCGAAATATTACAGAGATTGGACTTTTATTTCGTTAGAAAATTGAAAAATACATGGTTTTGCCATTTTCCGCAATTTTTACGGTCAGGCTGTGCCAAAAATGAGACAAAAATTTTAATTTTGTATTTTTTAATCTTTTGTGTTGGTAATCGATGTAACGACTTAAAATGATTATCCACGCGAAATATTACAGCGATTGGACTTTTATTTCGTTAGAAAATTTAAAAATACATGGTTTTGCCATTTCCCGCAATTTTTACGGTTCAGGCTGTGCCAAAAATGAGACAAAAATTTTAATTTTGTATTTTTTAATCTTTTGTGTTGGTAATCGATGTAACGACTTAAAATGATTATACACGCGAAATAATAAGCGATTGGACTATTATTTCGTTAAAAAATTGAAAAATAAATGATTTTGCCATTTCCTGCAATTTTTACCGTTTAGGCTGTGCTAAAAATTAGACAAAAATATTAATTTTGTATTTTTTAATCTTTTGTATTAATAGTCTATGTAACGACTAAAAATGATTATCCACGCAAAATATTACAGCGATTGGACTATTATTTCGTTAGAAAAATGAAAAATACATGGTTTTGCCATTTCCTGCAATTTTTACCGTTTAGGCTGTGCTAAAAATTAGACAGAAATATTAATTTTGTATTTTTTAATATCTTGTGTTGGTAATCGATGTAACGACTAAAAATAATTATCCACGCGAAATATTACAGTGATTGGACGTGTAATTCGTTAGAAAATTTAAAAATACATGGTATTGCCATTTTCCGCAATTTTTACCGTTTAGGCTGGCTAAAAATTATATAAAAATATTAATTTTGTATTTTTTAATCTCTTGTGTTGGTAATCGATGTAACGACTTAAAATGATTATACACGCGAAATAATAAGCGATTGGACTTTTATTTCGTTAGAAAATTTAAAAATACATGGTTTTGCCATTTCCTGCAATTTTTACCGTTTAGCCTGTGCTAAAAATTAAGCAAAAATATTAATTTTAATGTTTTAATCTTTTGTATTAATAGTCTATGTAACGAATAAAAATGATTATCCACGCGAAATATTACAGCGATTGGACTATTATTTCGTTAGAAAAATGAAAAATACATGGTTTTGCCATTTCCTGCAATTTTTACCTTTAGGCTGTGCTAAAAATTAGACAAAAATATTAATTTTGTATTTTTTAATCTTTTGTGTTAGTAATCGATGTAACGACTTAAAATGATTATACACGCGAAATATTACAGCGATTGGACGAGTATTTCGTTAGAAAATTTAAAAATACATGGTTTTGCCATTTCCTGCAATTTTTACCGTTTAGGCTGTGCTAAAAATTAGACAAAAATATTAATTTTGTATTTTTTAATCTTTTGTATTAATAGTCGATGTAACGACTAAAAATGATTATCCACGCGAAATATTACAGAGATTGGACTTTTATTTCGTTAGAAAATTGAAAAATACATGGTTTTGCCATTTTCCGCAATTTTTACGGTCAGGCTGTGCCAAAAATGAGACAAAAATTTTAATTTTGTATTTTATAATCTTTTGTGTTAGTAATCGATGTAACGACTTAAAATGATTATACACGCGAAATATTACAGCGATTGGACGAGTATTTCGTTAGAAAATTTAAAAATACATAATTTTGCTATTTTCGGCAATTTTTACCGTTTAGGCTGTGCTTAAAATTAGACAAAAATATTAATTTTGTATTTTTTAATCTTTTGTATTAATAGTCGATGTAACGACTAAAAATGATTATCCACGCGAAATATTACAGCGATTGGACTTTTATTTCGTTAGAAAATTTAAAAATACATGGTTTTGCCATTTTCCGCAATTTTTACCGTTTAGGCTGGCTAAAAATTATATAAAAATTTTAATTTTGTATTTTTTAATCTTTTGTGTTGGTAATCGATGTAACGACTTAAAATGATTATACACGCGAAATAATAAGCGATTGGACTATTATTTCGTTAGAAAATTGAAAAATAAATGATTTTGCCATTTCCTGCAATTTTTACCGTTAGGCTGTGCTAAAAATTAGACAAAAATATTAATTTTGTATTTTTTAATCTTTTGTATTATTAGTCTATGTAACGACTAAAAATGATTATCCACGCAAAATATTACAGCGATTGGACTATTATTTCGTTAGAAAAATGAAAAATACATGGTTTTGCCATTTCCTGCAATTTTTACCGTTTAGGCTGTGCTAAAAATTAGACAGAAATATTAATTTTGTATTTTTTAATATCTTGTGTTGGTAATCGATGTAACGACTAAAAATAATTATCCACGCGAAATAATAAGCGATTGGACTATTATTTCGTTAGAAAATTGAAAAATAAATGATTTTGCCATTTCCTGCAATTTTTACCGTTAGGCTGTGCTAAAAATTAGACAAAAATATTAATTTTGTATTTTTTAATCTTTTGTATTATTAGTCTATGTAACGACTAAAAATGATTATCCACGCAAAATATTACAGCGATTGGACTATTATTTCGTTAGAAAAATGAAAAATACATGGTTTTGCCATTTTCCGCAATTTTTACCGTTTAGGCTGGCTAAAAATTATATAAAAATTTTAATTTTGTATTTTTTAATCTTTTGTGTTGGTAATCGATGTAACGATTTAAAATGATTATACACGCGAAATAATAAGCGATTGGACTATTATTTCGTTAGAAAATTGAAAAATAAATGATTTTGCCATTTCCTGCAATTTTTACCGTTAGGCTGTGCTTAAAATTAGACAAAAATATTAATTTTGTATTTTTTAATCTTTTGTATTAATAGTCGATGTAACGACTAAAAATGATTATCCACGCGAAATATTACAGCGATTGGACTTTTATTTCGTTAGAAAATTTAAAAATACATGGTTTTGCCATTTTCCGCAATTTTTACCGTTTAGGCTGGCTAAAAATTATATAAAAATTTTAATTTTGTATTTTTTAATCTTTTGTGTTGGTAATCGATGTAACGACTTAAAATGATTATACACGCGAAATAATAAGCGATTGGACTATTATTTCGTTAGAAAATTGAAAAATAAATGATTTTGCCATTTCCTGCAATTTTTACCGTTAGGCTGTGCTAAAAATTAGACAAAAATATTAATTTTGTATTTTTTAATCTTTTGTATTATTAGTCTATGTAACGACTAAAAATGATTATCCACGCGAAATATTACAGTGATTGGACGTGTAATTCGTTAGAAAATTTAAAAATACATGGTATTGCCATTTTCCGCAATTTTTACCGTTTAGGCTGGCTAAAAATTATATAAAAATATTAATTTTGTATTTTTTAATCTCTTGTGTTGGTAATCGATGTAACGACTTAAAATGATTATACACGCGAAATAATAAGCGATTGGACTTTTATTTCGTTAGAAAATTTAAAAATACATGGTTTTGCCATTTCCTGCAATTTTTACCGTTTAGCCTGTGCTAAAAATTAAGCAAAAATATTAATTTTAATGTTTTAATCTTTTGTATTAATAGTCTATGTAACGAATAAAAATGATTATCCACGCGAAATATTACAGCGATTGGACTATTATTTCGTTAGAAAAATGAAAAATACATGGTTTTGCCATTTCCTGCAATTTTTACCTTTAGGCTGTGCTAAAAATTAGACAAAAATATTAATTTTGTATTTTTTAATCTTTTGTGTTAGTAATCGATGTAACGACTTAAAATGATTATACACGCGAAATATTACAGCGATTGGACGAGTATTTCGTTAGAAAATTTAAAAATACATGGTTTTGCCATTTCCTGCAATTTTTACCGTTTAGGCTGTGCTAAAAATTAGACAAAAATATTAATTTTGTATTTTTTAATCTTTTGTATTAATAGTCGATGTAACGACTAAAAATGATTATCCACGCGAAATATTACAGAGATTGGACTTTTATTTCGTTAGAAAATTGAAAAATACATGGTTTTGCCATTTTCCGCAATTTTTACGGTCAGGCTGTGCCAAAAATGAGACAAAAATTTTAATTTTGTATTTTATAATCTTTTGTGTTAGTAATCGATGTAACGACTTAAAATGATTATACACGCGAAATATTACAGCGATTGGACGAGTATTTCGTTAGAAAATTTAAAAATACATAATTTTGCTATTTTCGGCAATTTTTACCGTTTAGGCTGTGCTTAAAATTAGACAAAAATATTAATTTTGTATTTTTTAATCTTTTGTATTAATAGTCGATGTAACGACTAAAAATGATTATCCACGCGAAATATTACAGCGATTGGACTTTTATTTCGTTAGAAAATTTAAAAATACATGGTTTTGCCATTTTCCGCAATTTTTACCGTTTAGGCTGGCTAAAAATTATATAAAAATTTTAATTTTGTATTTTTTAATCTTTTGTGTTGGTAATCGATGTAACGACTTAAAATGATTATACACGCGAAATAATAAGCGATTGGACTATTATTTCGTTAGAAAATTGAAAAATAAATGATTTTGCCATTTCCTGCAATTTTTACCGTTAGGCTGTGCTAAAAATTAGACAAAAATATTAATTTTGTATTTTTTAATCTTTTGTATTATTAGTCTATGTAACGACTAAAAATGATTATCCACGCAAAATATTACAGCGATTGGACTATTATTTCGTTAGAAAAATGAAAAATACATGGTTTTGCCATTTCCTGCAATTTTTACCGTTTAGGCTGTGCTAAAAATTAGACAGAAATATTAATTTTGTATTTTTTAATATCTTGTGTTGGTAATCGATGTAACGACTAAAAATAATTATCCACGCGAAATAATAAGCGATTGGACTATTATTTCGTTAGAAAATTGAAAAATAAATGATTTTGCCATTTCCTGCAATTTTTACCGTTAGGCTGTGCTAAAAATTAGACAAAAATATTAATTTTGTATTTTTTAATCTTTTGTATTATTAGTCTATGTAACGACTAAAAATGATTATCCACGCAAAATATTACAGCGATTGGACTATTATTTCGTTAGAAAAATGAAAAATACATGGTTTTGCCATTTTCCGCAATTTTTACCGTTTAGGCTGGCTAAAAATTATATAAAAATTTTAATTTTGTATTTTTTAATCTTTTGTGTTGGTAATCGATGTAACGATTTAAAATGATTATACACGCGAAATAATAAGCGATTGGACTATTATTTCGTTAGAAAATTGAAAAATAAATGATTTTGCCATTTCCTGCAATTTTTACCGTTAGGCTGTGCTTAAAATTAGACAAAAATATTAATTTTGTATTTTTTAATCTTTTGTATTAATAGTCGATGTAACGACTAAAAATGATTATCCACGCGAAATATTACAGCGATTGGACTTTTATTTCGTTAGAAAATTTAAAAATACATGGTTTTGCCATTTTCCGCAATTTTTACCGTTTAGGCTGGCTAAAAATTATATAAAAATTTTAATTTTGTATTTTTTAATCTTTTGTGTTGGTAATCGATGTAACGACTTAAAATGATTATACACGCGAAATAATAAGCGATTGGACTATTATTTCGTTAGAAAATTGAAAAATAAATGATTTTGCCATTTCCTGCAATTTTTACCGTTAGGCTGTGCTAAAAATTAGACAAAAATATTAATTTTGTATTTTTTAATCTTTTGTATTATTAGTCTATGTAACGACTAAAAATGATTATCCACGCAAAATATTACAGCGATTGGACTATTATTTCGTTAGAAAAATGAAAAATACATGGTTTTGCCATTTTCCGCAATTTTTACCGTTTAGGCTGGCTAAAAATTATATAAAAATTTTAATTTTGTATTTTTTAATCTTTTGTGTTGGTAATCGATGTAACGATTTAAAATGATTATACACGCGAAATAATAAGCGATTGGACTATTATTTCGTTAGAAAATTGAAAAATAAATGATTTTGCCATTTCCTGCAATTTTTACCGTTTAGGCTGTGCTAAAAATTAGACAAAAATATTAATTTTGTATTTTTTAATCTTTTGTATTAATAGTCTATGTAACGACTAAAAATGATTATCCACGCAAAATATTACAGCGATTGGACTATTATTTCGTTAGAAAAATGAAAAATACATGGTTTTGCCATTTCCTGCAATTTTTACCGTTTAGGCTGTGCTAAAAATTAGACAGAAATATTAATTTTGTATTTTTTAATATCTTGTGTTGGTAATCGATGTAACGACTAAAAATAATTATCCACGCGAAATATTACAGTGATTGGACGTGTAATTCGTTAGAAAATTTAAAAATACATGGTATTGCCATTTTCCGCAATTTTTACCGTTTAGGCTGGCTAAAAATTATATAAAAATATTAATTTTGTATTTTTTAATCTCTTGTGTTGGTAATCGATGTAACGACTTAAAATGATTATACACGCGAAATAATAAGCGATTGGACTTTTATTTCGTTAGAAAATTTAAAAATACATGGTTTTGCCATTTCCTGCAATTTTTACCGTTTAGCCTGTGCTAAAAATTAAGCAAAAATATTAATTTTAATGTTTATATCTTTTGTATTAATAGTCTATGTAACGAATAAAAATGATTATCCACGCGAAATATTACAGCGATTGGACTATTATTTCGTTAGAAAAATGAAAAATACATGGTTTTGCCATTTCCTGCAATTTTTACCTTTAGGCTGTGCTAAATATTAGACAAAAATATTAATTTTGTATTTTTTAATCTTTTGTGTTAGTAATCGATGTAACGACTTAAAATGATTATACACGCGAAATATTACAGCGATTGGACGAGTATTTCGTTAGAAAATTTAAAAATACATGGTTTTGCCATTTCCTGCAATTTTTACCGTTTAGGCTGTGCTAAAAATTAGACAAAAATATTAATTTTGTATTTTTTAATCTTTTGTATTAATAGTCGATGTAACGACTAAAAATGATTATCCACGCGAAATATTACAGAGATTGGACTTTTATTTCGTTAGAAAATTGAAAAATACATGGTTTTGCCATTTTCCGCAATTTTTACGGTCAGGCGTGCCAAAAATGAGACAAAAATTTTAATTTTGTATTTTATAATCTTTTGTGTTAGTAATCGCTGTAACGACTTAAAATGATTATACACGCGAAATATTACAGCGATTGGACGAGTATTTCGTTAGAAAATTTAAAAATACATAATTTTGCTATTTTCGGCAATTTTTACCGTTTAGGCTGTGCTTAAAATTAGACAAAAATATTAATTTTGTATTTTTTAACCTTTTGTATTAATAGTCGATGTAACGACTAAAAATGATTATCCACGCAAAATATTACAGCGATTGGACTATTATTTCGTTAGAAAATTGAAAAATAAATGATTTTGCCATTTCCTGCAATTTTTACCGTTTAGGCTGTGCTAAAAATTAGACAAAAATATTAATTTTGTATTTTTTAATATCTTGTGTTGGTAATCGATGTAACGACTAAAAATAATTATCCACGCGAAATATTACAGTGATTGGACGTGTAATTCGTTAGAAAATTTAAAAATACATGGTATTGCCATTTTCCGCAATTTTTACCGTTTAGGCTGGCTAAAAATTATATAAAAATATTAATTTTGTATTTTTTAATCTCTTGTGTTGGTAATCGATGTAACGACTTAAAATGATTATACACGCGAAATAATAAGCGATTGGACTTTTATTTCGTTAGAAAATTTAAAAATACATGGTTTTGCCATTTCCTGCAATTTTTACCGTTTAGCCTGTGCTAAAAATTAAGCAAAAATATTAATTTTAATGTTTTAATCTTTTGTATTAATAGTCTATGTAACGAATAAAAATGATTATCCACGCGAAATATTACAGCGATTGGACTATTATTTCGTTAGAAAAATGAAAAATACATGGTTTTGCCATTTCCTGCAATTTTTACCTTTAGGCTGTGCTAAAAATTAGACAAAAATATTAATTTTGTATTTTTTAATCTTTTGTGTTAGTAATCGATGTAACGACTTAAAATGATTATCCACGCGAAATATTACAGCGATTGGACTTTTATTTCGTTAGAAAATTGAAAAATAAATGATTTTGCCATTTCCTGCAATTTTTACCGTTTAGGCTGTGCTAAAAATTAGACAAAAATATTAATTTTGTATTTTTTAATCTTTTGTATTAATAGTCTATGTAACGACTAAAAATGATTATCCACGCAAAATATTACAGCGATTGGACTATTATTTCGTTAGAAAAATGAAAAATACATGGTTTTGCCATTTCCTGCAATTTTTACCGTTTAGGCTGTGCTAAAAATTAGACAGAAATATTAATTTTGTATTTTTTAATCTTTTGTGTTGTTAATCGAAGAAACGACTTAAAATGATTATACACGGGAAATATTAACGCGATTGGACGAGTATTTCGTTAGAAAATTTAAAAATACATGGTTTTGCTATTTTCGGCAATTTTTACCGTTTAGGCTGTGCTTAAAATTAGACAAAAATATTAATTTTGTATTTTTTAATCTTTTGTATTAATAGTCGATGTAACGACTAAAAATGATTATCCACGCGAAATATTACAGCGATTGGACTTTTATTTCGTTAGAAAATTTAAAAATACATGGTTTTGCCATTTTCCGCAATTTTTACCGTTTAGGCTGGCTAAAAATTATATAAAAATTTTAATTTTGTATTTTTTAATCTTTTGTGTTGGTAATCGATGTAACGACTTAAAATGATTATACACGTGAAATAATAAGCGATTGGACTATTATTTCGTTAGAAAATTGAAAAATAAATGATTTTGCCATTTCCTGCAATTTTTACCGTTTAGGCTGTGCTAAAAATTAGACAAAAATATTAATTTTGTATTTTTTAATCTTTTGTATTAATAGTCTATGTAACGACTAAAAATGATTATCCACGCAAAATATTACAGCGATTGGACTATTATTTCGTTAGAAAAATGAAAAATACATGGTTTAGCCATTTCCTGCAATTTTTACCGTTTAGGCTGTGCTAAAAATTAGACAGAAATATTAATTTTGTATTTTTTAATATCTTGTGTTGGTAATCGATGTAACGACTAAAAATAATTATCCACGCGAAATATTACAGTGATTGGACGTGTAATTCGTTAGAAAATTTAAAAATACATGGTATTGCCATTTTCCGCAATTTTTACCGTTTAGGCTGGCTAAAAATTATATAAAAATATTAATTTTGTATTTTTTAATCTCTTGTGTTGGTAATCGATGTAACGACTTAAAATGATTATACACGCGAAATAATAAGCGATTGAACTTTTATTTCGTTAGAAAATTTAAAAATACATGGTTTTGCCATTTCCTGCAATTTTTACCGTTTAGCCTGTGCTAAAAATTAAGCAAAAATATTAATTTTAATGTTTTAATCTTTTGTATTAATAGTCTATGTAACGAATAAAAATGATTATCCACGCGAAATATTACAGCGATTGGACTATTATTTCGTTAGAAAAATGAAAAATACATGGTTTTGCCATTTCCTGCAATTTTTACCTTTAGGCTGTGCTAAAAATTAGACAAAAATATTAATTTTGTATTTTTTAATCTTTTGTGTTAGTAATCGATGTAACGACTTAAAATGATTATACACGCGAAATATTACAGCGATTGGACGAGTATTTCGTTAGAAAATTTAAAAATACATGGTTTTGCCATTTCCTGCAATTTTTACCGTTTAGGCTGTGCTAAAAATTAGACAAAAATATTAATTTTGTATTTTTTAATCTTTTGTATTAATAGTCGATGTAACGACTAAAAATGATTATCCACGCGAAATATTACAGAGATTGGACGAGTATTTCGTTAGAAAATTTAAAAATACATAATTTTGCTATTTTCGGCAATTTTTACCGTTTAGGCTGTGCTTAAAATTAGACAAAAATATTAATTTTGTATTTTTTAATCTTTTGTGTTAGTAATCGATGTAACGACTTAAAATGATTATACACGCGAAATATTACAGCGATTGGACTATTATTTCGTTAGAAAAATGAAAAATACATGGTTTTGCCATTTCCTGCAATTTTTACCTTTAGGCTGTGCTAAAAATTAGACAAAAATATTAATTTTGTATTTTTTAATCTTTTGTGTTAGTAATCGATGTAACGACTTAAAATGATTATACACGCGAAATATTACAGCGATTGGACGAGTATTTCGTTAGAAAATTTAAAAATACATGGTTTTGCCATTTTCCGCAATTTTTACGGTCAGGCTGTGCCAAAAATGAGACAAAAATTTTAATTTTGTATTTTATAATCTTTTGTGTTAGTAATCGATGTAACGACTTAAAATGATTATACACGCGAAATATTACAGCGATTGGACGAGTATTTCGTTAGAAAATTTAAAAATACATAATTTTGCTATTTTCGGCAATTTTTACCGTTTAGGCTGTGCTTAAAATTAGACAAAAATATTAATTTTGTATTTTTTAATCTTTTGTATTAATAGTCGATGTAACGACTAAAAATGATTATCCACGCGAAATATTACAGCGATTGGACTATTATTTCGTTAGAAAAATGAAAAATACATGGTTTTGCCATTTCCTGCAATTTTTACCGTTTAGGCTGTGCTAAAAATTAGACAGAAATATTAATTTTGTATTTTTTAATATCTTGTGTTGGTAATCGATGTAACGACTAAAAATAATTATCCACGCGAAATATTACAGTGATTGGACGTGTAATTCGTTAGAAAATTTAAAAATACATGGTATTGCCATTTTCCGCAATTTTTACCGTTTAGGCTGGCTAAAAATTATATAAAAATATTAATTTTGTATTTTTTAATCTCTTGTGTTGGTAATCGATGTAACGACTTAAAATGATTATACACGCGAAATAATAAGCGATTGGACTTTTATTTCGTTAGAAAATTTAAAAATACATGGTTTTGCCATTTCCTGCAATTTTTACCGTTTAGCCTGTGCTAAAAATTAAGCAAAAATATTAATTTTAATGTTTTAATCTTTTGTATTAATAGTCTATGTAACGAATAAAAATGATTATCCACGCGAAATATTACAGCGATTGGACTATTATTTCGTTAGAAAAATGAAAAATACATGGTTTTGCCATTTCCTGCAATTTTTACCTTTAGGCTGTGCTAAAAATTAGACAAAAATACTAATTTTGTATTTTTTAATCTTTTGTGTTAGTAATCGATGTAACGACTTAAAATGATTATACACGCGAAATATTACAGCGATTGGACTATTATTTCGTTAGAAAATTGAAAAATAAATGATTTTGCCATTTCCTGCAATTTTTACCGTTTAGGCTGTGCTAAAAATTAGACAAAAATATTAATTTTGTATTTTTTAATCTTTTGTATTAATAGTCTATGTAACGACTAAAAATGATTATCCACGCAAAATATTACAGCGATTGGACTATTATTTCGTTAGAAAAATGAAAAATACATGGTTTTGCCATTTCCTGCAATTTTTACCGTTTAGGCTGTGCTAAAAATTAGACAGAAATATTAATTTTGTATTTTTTAATATCTTGTGTTGGTAATCGATGTAACGACTAAAAATAATTATCCACGCGAAATATTACAGTGATTGGACGTGTAATTCGTTAGAAAATTTAAAAATACATGGTATTGCCATTTTCCGCAATTTTTACCGTTTAGGCTGGCTAAAAATTATATAAAAATATTAATTTTGTATTTTTTAATCTCTTGTGTTGGTAATCGATGTAACGACTTAAAATGATTATACACGCGAAATAATAAGCGATTGGACTTTTATTTCGTTAGAAAATTTAAAAATACATGGTTTTGCCATTTCCTGCAATTTTTACCGTTTAGCCTGTGCTAAAAATTAAGAAAAAATATTAATTTTAATGTTTTAATCTTTTGTATTAATAGTCTATGTAACGAATAAAAATGATTATCCACGCGAAATATTACAGCGATTGGACTATTATTTCGTTAGAAAAATGAAAAATACATGGTTTTGCCATTTCCTGCAATTTTTACCTTTAGGCTGTGCTAAAAATTAGACAAAAATATTAATTTTGTATTTTTTAATCTTTTGTGTTAGTAATCGATGTAACGACTTAAAATGATTATACACGCGAAATATTACAGCGATTGGACGAGTATTTCGTTAGAAAATTTAAAAATACATGGTTTTGCCATTTCCTGCAATTTTTACCGTTTAGGCTGTGCTAAAAATTAGACAAAAATATTAATTTTGTATTTTTTAATCTTTTGTATTAATAGTCGATGTAACGACTAAAAATGATTATCCACGCGAAATATTACAGAGATTGGACTTTTATTTCGTTAGAAAATTGAAAAATACATGGTTTTGCCATTTTCCGCAATTTTTACGGTCAGGCTGTGCCAAAAATGAGACAAAAATTTTAATTTTGTATTTTATAATCTTTTGTGTTAGTAATCGATGTAACGACTTAAAATGATTATACACGCGAAATATTACAGCGATTGGACGAGTATTTCGTTAGAAAATTTAAAAATACATAATTTTGCTATTTTCGGCAATTTTTACCGTTTAGGCTGTGCTTAAAATTAGACAAAAATATTAATTTTGTATTTTTTAATCTTTTGTATTAATAGTCTATGTAACGACTAAAAATGATTATCCACGCAAAATATTACAGCGATTGGACTATTATTTCGTTAGAAAAATGAAAAATACATGGTTTTGCAATTTCCTGCAATTTTTACCGTTTAGGCTGTGCTAAAAATTAGACAGAAATATTAATTTTGTATTTTTTAATATCTTGTGTTGGTAATCGATGTAACGACTAAAAATAATTATCCACGCGAAATATTACAGTGATTGGACGTGTAATTCGTTAGAAAATTTAAAAATACATGGTATTGCCATTTTCCGCAATTTTTACCGTTTAGGCTGGCTAAAAATTATATAAAAATATTAATTTTGTATATTTTAATCTCTTGTGTTGGTAATCGATGTAACGACTTAAAATGATTATACACGCGAAATAATAAGCGATTGGACTTTTATTTCGTTAGAAAATTTAAAAATACATGGTTTTGCCATTTCCTGCAATTTTTACCGTTTAGCCTGTGCTAAAAATTAAGCAAAAATATTAATTTTAATGTTTTAATCTTTTGTATTAATAGTCTATGTAACGAATAAAAATGATTATCCACGCGAAATATTACAGCGATTGGACTATTATTTCGTTAGAAAAATGAAAAATACATGGTTTTGCCATTTCCTGCAATTTTTACCTTTAGGCTGTGCTAAAAATTAGACAGAAATATTAATTTTGTATTTTTTAATATCTTGTGTTGGTAATCGATGTAACGACTAAAAATAATTATCCACGCGAAATATTACAGTGATTGGACGTGTAATTCGTTAGAAAATTTAAAAATACATGGTATTGCCATTTTCCGCAATTTTTACCGTTTAGGCTGGCTAAAAATTATATAAAAATATTAATTTTGTATTTTTTAATCTCTTGTGTTGGTAATCGATGTAACGACTTAAAATGATTATACACGCGAAATAATAAGCGATTGGACTTTTATTTCGTTAGAAAATTTAAAAATACATGGTTTTGCCATTTCCTGCAATTTTTACCGTTTAGCCTGTGCTAAAAATTAAGCAAAAATATTAATTTTAATGTTTTAATCTTTTGTATTAATAGTCTATGTAACGAATAAAAATGATTATCCACGCGAAATATTACAGCGATTGGACTATTATTTCGTTAGAAAAATGAAAAATACATGGTTTTGCCATTTCCTGCAATTTTTACCTTTAGGCTGTGCTAAAAATTAGACAAAAATATTAATTTTGTATTTTTTAATCTTTTGTGTTAGTAATCGATGTAACGACTTAAAATGATTATACACGCGAAATATTACAGCGATTGGACGAGTATTTCGTTAGAAAATTTAAAAATACATGGTTTTGCCATTTCCTGCAATTTTTACCGTTTAGGCTGTGCTAAAAATTAGACAAAAATATTAATTTTGTATTTTTTAATCTTTTGTATTAATAGTCGATGTAACGACTAAAAATGATTATCCACGCGAAATATTACAGAGATTGGACTTTTATTTCGTTAGAAAATTGAAAAATACATGGTTTTGCCATTTTCCGCAATTTTTACGGTCAGGCTGTGCCAAAAATGAGACAAAAATTTTAATTTTGTATTTTATAATCTTTTGTGTTAGTAATCGATGTAACGACTTAAAATGATTACACACGCGAAATATTACAGCGATTGGACGAGTATTTCGTTAGAAAATTTAAAAATACATGGTTTTGCCATTTTCCGCAATTTTTACCGTTTAGGCTGGCTAAAAATTATATAAAAATTTTAATTTTGTATTTTTTAATCTTTTGTGTTGGTAATCGATGTAACGACTTAAAATGATTATACACGCGAAATAATAAGCGATTGGACTATTATTTCGTTAGAAAATTGAAAAATAAATGATTTTGCCATTTCCTGCAATTTTTACCGTTTAGGCTGTGCTAAAAATTAGACAAAAATATTAATTTTGTATTTTTTAATCTTTTGTATTAATAGTCTATGTAACGACTAAAAATGATTATCCACGCAAAATATTACAGCGATTGGACTATTATTTCGTTAGAAAAATGAAAAATACATGGTTTTGCCATTTCCTGCAATTTTTACCGTTTAGGCTGTGCTAAAAATTAGACAGAAATATTAATTTTGTATTTTTTAATATCTTGTGTTGGTAATCGATGTAACGACTAAAAATAATTATCCACGCGAAATATTACAGTGATTGGACGTGTAATTCGTTAGAAAATTTAAAAATACATGGTATTGCCATTTTCCGCAATTTTTACCGTTTAGGCTGGCTAAAAATTATATAAAAATATTAATTTTGTATTTTTTAATCTCTTGTGTTGGTAATCGATGTAACGACTTAAAATGATTATACACGCGAAATAATAAGCGATTGGACTTTTATTTCGTTAGAAAATTTAAAAATACATGGTTTTGCCATTTCCTGCAATTTTTACCGTTTAGCCTGTGCTAAAAATTAAGCAAAAATATTAATTTTAATGTTTTAATCTTTTGTATTAATAGTCTATGTAACGAATAAAAATGATTATCCACGCGAAATATTACAGCGATTGGACTATTATTTCGTTAGAAAAATGAAAAATACATGGTTTTGCCATTTCCTGCAATTTTTACCTTTAGGCTGTGCTAAAAATTAGACAAAAATATTAATTTTGTATTTTTTAATCTTTTGTGTTAGTAATCGATGTAACGACTTAAAATGATTATACACGCGAAATATTACAGCGATTGGACGAGTATTTCGTTAGAAAATTTAAAAATACATGGTTTTGCCATTTCCTGCAATTTTTACCGTTTAGGCTGTGCTAAAAATTAGACAAAAATATTAATTTTGTATTTTTTAATCTTTTGTATTAATAGTCTATGTAACGACTAAAATGATTATCCACGCAAAATATTACAGCGATTGGACTATTATTTCGTTAGAAAAATGAAAAATACATGGTTTTGCCATTTCCTGCAATTTTTACCGTTTAGGCTGTGCTAAAAATTAGACAGAAATATTAATTTTGTATTTTTTAATATCTTGTGTTGGTAATCGATGTAACGACTAAAAATAATTATCCACGCGAAATATTACAGTGATTGGACGTGTAATTCGTTAGAAAATTTAAAAATACATGGTATTGCCATTTTCCGCAATTTTTACCGTTTAGGCTGGCTAAAAATTATATAAAAATATTAATTTTGTATTTTTTAATCTCTTGTGTTGGTAATCGATGTAACGACTTAAAATGATTATACACGCGAAATAATAAGCGATTGGACTTTTATTTCGTTAGAAAATTTAAAAATACATGGTTTTGCCATTTCCTGCAATTTTTACCGTTTAGGCTGTGCTAAAAATTAGACAAAAATATTAATTTTGTATTTTTTAATCTTTTGTATTAATAGTCGATGTAACGACTAAAAATGATTATCCACGCGAAATATTACAGAGATTGGACTTTTATTTCGTTAGAAAATTGAAAAATACATGGTTTTGCCATTTTCCGCAATTTTTACGGTCAGGCTGTGCCAAAAATGAGACAAAAATTTTAATTTTGTATTTTTTAATCTTTTGTGTTGGTAATCGATGTAACGACTTAAAATGATTATCCACGCGAAATATTACAGCGATTGGACTTTTATTTCGTTAGAAAATTTAAAAATACATGGTTTTGCCATTTCCCGCAATTTTTACGGTTCAGGCTGTGCTAAAAATTAGACAAAAATATTAATTTTGTATTTTTTAATCTTTTGTGTTGGTAATCGATGTAACGACTTAAAATGATTATACACGCGAAATAATAAGCGATTGGACTATTATTTCGTTAGAAAATTGAAAAATAAATGATTTTGCCATTTCCTGCAATTTTTACCGTTTAGGCTGTGCTAAAAATTAGACAAAAATATTAATTTTGTATTTTTTAATCTTTTGTATTAATAGTCTATGTAACGACTAAAAATGATTATCCACGCAAAATATTACAGCGATTGGACTATTATTTCGTTAGAAAAATGAAAAATACATGGTTTTGCCATTTCCTGCAATTTTTACCGTTTAGGCTGTGCTAAAAATTAGACAGAAATATTAATTTTGTATTTTTTAATCTTTTGTGTTGTTAATCGAAGAAACGACTTAAAATGATTATACACGGGAAATATTAACGCGATTGGACGAGTATTTCGTTAGAAAATTTAAAAATACATGGTTTTGCTATTTTCGGCAATTTTTACCGTTTAGGCTGTGCTTAAAATTAGACAAAAATATTAATTTTGTATTTTTTAATCTTTTGTATTAATAGTCGATGTAACGACTAAAAATGATTATCCACGCGAAATATTACAGCGATTGGACTTTTATTTCGTTAGAAAAATGAAAAATACATGGTTTTGCCATTTCCTGCAATTTTTACCTTTAGGTTGTGCTAAAAATTAGACAAAAATATTAATTTTGTATTTTATAATCTTTTGTGTTAGTAATCGATGTAACGACTTAAAATGATTATACACGCGAAATAATAAGCGATTGGACTTTTATTTCGTTAGAAAATTTAAAAATACATGGTTTTGCCATTTCCTGCAATTTTTACCGTTTAGCCTGTGCTAAAAATTAAGCAAAAATATTAATTTTAATGTTTTAATCTTTTGTATTAATAGTCTATGTAACGAATAAAAATGATTATCCACGCGAAATATTACAGCGATTGGACTATTATTTCGTTAGAAAAATGAAAAATACATGGTTTTGCCATTTCCTGCAATTTTTACCTTTAGGCTGTGCTAAAAATTAGACAAAAATATTAATTTTGTATTTTTTAATCTTTTGTGTTAGTAATCGATGTAACGACTTAAAATGATTATACACGCGAAATATTACAGCGATTGGACGAGTATTTCGTTAGAAAATTTAAAAATACATGGTTTTGCCATTTCCTGCAATTTTTACCGTTTAGGCTGTGCTAAAAATTAGACAAAAATATTAATTTTGTATTTTTTAATCTTTTGTATTAATAGTCGATGTAACGACTAAAAATGATTATCCACGCGAAATATTACAGAGATTGGACTTTTATTTCGTTAGAAAATTGAAAAATACATGGTTTTGCCATTTTCCGCAATTTTTACGGTCAGGCTGTGCCAAAAATGAGACAAAAATTTTAATTTTGTATTTTATAATCTTTTGTGTTAGTAATCGATGTAACGACTTAAAATGATTATACACGCGAAATATTACAGCGATTGGACGAGTATTTCGTTAGAAAATTTAAAAATACATAATTTTGCTATTTTCGGCAATTTTTACCGTTTAGGCTGTGCTTAAAATTAGACAAAAATATTAATTTTGTATTTTTTAATCTTTTGTATTAATAGTCTATGTAACGACTAAAAATGATTATCCACGCAAAATATTACAGCGATTGGACTATTATTTCGTTAGAAAAATGAAAAATACATGGTTTTGCCATTTCCTGCAATTTTTACCGTTTAGGCTGTGCTAAAAATTAGACAGAAATATTAATTTTTTATTTTTTAATATCTTGTGTTGGTAATCGATGTAACGACTAAAAATAATTATCCACGCGAAATATTACAGTGATTGGACGTGTAATTCGTTAGAAAATTTAAAAATACATGGTATTGCCATTTTCCGCAATTTTTACCGTTTAGGCTGGCTAAAAATTATATAAAAATATTAATTTTGTATATTTTAATCTCTTGTGTTGGTAATCGATGTAACGACTTAAAATGATTATACACGCGAAATAATAAGCGATTGGACTTTTATTTCGTTAGAAAATTTAAAAATACATGGTTTTGCCATTTCCTGCAATTTTTACCGTTTAGCCTGTGCTAAAAATTAAGCAAAAATATTAATTTTAATGTTTTAATCTTTTGTATTAATAGTCTATGTAACGAATAAAAATGATTATCCACGCGAAATATTACAGCGATTGGACTATTATTTCGTTAGAAAAATGAAAAATACATGGTTTTGCCATTTCCTGCAATTTTTACCTTTAGGCTGTGCTAAAAATTAGACAAAAATATTAATTTTGTATTTTATAATCTTTTGTGTTAGTAATCGATGTAACGACTTAAAATGATTATACACGCGAAATATTACAGCGATTGGACGAGTATTTCGTTAGAAAATTTAAAAATACATAATTTTGCTATTTTCGGCAATTTTTACCGTTTATTCTGTGCTTAAAATTAGACAAAAATATTAATTTTGTATTTTTTAATCTTTTGTATTAATAGTCGATGTAACGACTAAAAATGATTATCCACGCGAAATATTACAGCGATTGGACTTTTATTTCGTTAGAAAATTTAAAAATACATGGTTTTGCCATTTTCCGCAATTTTTACCGTTTAGGCTGGCTAAAAATTATATAAAAATTTTAATTTTGTATTTTTTAATCTTTTGTGTTGGTAATCGATGTAACGACTTAAAATGATTATACACGCGAAATAATAAGCGATTGGACTATTATTTCGTTAGAAAATTGAAAACTAATGATTTTGCCATTTCCTGCAATTTTTACCGTTTAGGCTGTGCTAAAAATTAGACAAAAATATTAATTTTGTATTTTTTAATCTTTTGTATTAATAGTCTATGTAACGACTAAAAATGATTATCCACGCAAAATATTACAGCGATTGGACTATTATTTCGTTAGAAAAATGAAAAATACATGGTTTTGCCATTTCCTGCAATTTTTACCGTTTAGGCTGTGCTAAAAATTAGACAGAAATATTAATTTTGTATTTTTTAATATCTTGTGTTGGTAATCGATGTAACGACTAAAAATAATTATCCACGCGAAATATTACAGTGATTGGACGTGTAATTCGTTAGAAAATTTAAAAATACATGGTATTGCCATTTTCCGCAATTTTTACCGTTTAGGCTGGCTAAAAATTATATAAAAATATTAATTTTGTATTTTTTAATCTCTTGTGTTGGTAATCGATGTAACGACTTAAAATGATTATACACGCGAAATAATAAGCGATTGGACTTTTATTTCGTTAGAAAATTTAAAAATACATGGTTTTGCCATTTCCTGCAATTTTTACCGTTTAGCCTGTGCTAAAAATTAAGCAAAAATATTAATTTTAATGTTTTAATCTTTTGTATTAATAGTCTATGTAACGAATAAAAATGATTATCCACGCGAAATATTACAGCGATTGGACTTTTATTTCGTTAGAAAAATGACAAATACATGGTTTTGCCATTTCCTGCAATTTTTACCTTTAGGTTGTGCTAAAAATTAGACAAAAATATTAATTTTGTATTTTATAATCTTTTGTGTTAGTAATCGATGTAACGACTTAAAATGATTATACACGCGAAATATTACAGCGATTGGACGAGTATTTCGTTAGAAAATTTAAAAATACATAATTTTGCTATTTTCGGCAATTTTTACCGTTTAGGCTGTGCTTAAAATTAGACAAAAATATTAATTTTGTATTTTTTAATCTTTTGTATTAATAGTCGATGTAACGACTAAAAATGATTATCCACGCGAAATATTACAGCGATTGGACTTTTATTTCGTTAGAAAATTTAAAAATACATGGTTTTGCCATTTTCCGCAATTTTTACCGTTTAGGCTGGCTAAAAATTATATAAAAATTTTAATTTTGTATTTTTTAATCTTTTGTGTTGGTAATCGATGTAACGACTTAAAATGATTATACACGCGAAATAATAAGCGATTGGACTATTATTTCGTTAGAAAATTGAAAAATAAATGATTTTGCCATTTCCTGCAATTTTTACCGTTTAGGCTGTGCTTAAAATTAAACAAAAATATTAATTTTGTATTTTTTAATCTTTTGTATTAATAGTCGATGTAACGACTAAAAATGATTATCCACGCGAAATATTACAGCGATTGGACTTTTATTTCGTTAGAAAATTTAAAAATACATGGTTTTGCCATTTTCCGCAATTTTTACCGTTTAGGCTGGCTAAAAATTATATAAAAATTTTAATTTTGTATTTTTTAATCTTTTGTGTTGGTAATCGATGTAACGACTTAAAATGATTATACACGCGAAATAATAAGCGATTGGACTATTATTTCGTTAGAAAATTGAAAAATAAATGATTTTGCCATTTCCTGCAATTTTTACCGTTTAGGCTGTGCTAAAAATTAGACAAAAATATTAATTTTGTATTTTTTAATCTTTTGTATTAATAGTCTATGTAACGACTAAAAATGATTATCCACGCAAAATATTACAGCGATTGGACTATTATTTCGTTAGAAAAATGAAAAATACATGGTTTTGCCATTTCCTGCAATTTTTACCGTTTAGGCTGTGCTAAAAATTAGACAGAAATATTAATTTTGTATTTTTTAATATCTTGTGTTGGTAATCGATGTAACGACTAAAAATAATTATCCACGCGAAATATTACAGTGATTGGACGTGTAATTCGTTAGAAAATTTAAAAATACATGGTATTGCCATTTTCCGCAATTTTTACCGTTTAGGCTGGCTAAAAATTATATAAAAATATTAATTTTGTATTTTTTAATCTCTTGTGTTGGTAATCGATGTAACGACTTAAAATGATTATACACGCGAAATAATAAGCGATTGGACTTTTATTTCGTTAGAAAATTTAAAAATACATGGTTTTGCCATTTCCTGCAATTTTTACCGTTTAGCCTGTGCTAAAAATTAAGCAAAAATATTAATTTTAATGTTTTAATCTTTTGTATTAATAGTCTATGTAACGAATAAAAATGATTATCCACGCGAAATATTACAGCGATTGGACTATTATTTCGTTAGAAAAATGAAAAATACATGGTTTTGCCATTTCCTGCAATTTTTACCTTTAGGTTGTGCTAAAAATTAGACAAAAATATTAATTTTGTATTTTATAATCTTTTGTGTTAGTAATCGATGTAACGACTTAAAATGATTATACACGCGAAATATTACAGCGATTGGACGAGTATTTCGTTAGAAAATTTAAAAATACATCATTTTGCTATTTTCGGCAATTTTTACCGTTTAGGCTGTGCTTAAAATTAGACAAAAATATTAATTTTGTATTTTTTAATCTTTTGTATTAATAGTCGATGTAACGACTAAAAATGATTATCCACGCGAAATATTACAGCGATTGGACTTTTATTTCGTTAGAAAATTTAAAAATACATGGTTTTGCCATTTTCCGCAATTTTTACCGTTTAGGCTGGCTAAAAATTATATAAAAATTTTAATTTTGTATTTTTTAATCTTTTGTGTTGGTAATCGATGTAACGACTTAAAATGATTATACACGCGAAATAATAAGCGATTGGACTATTATTTCGTTAGAAAATTGAAAAATAAATGATTTTGCCATTTCCTGCAATTTTTACCGTTTAGGCTGTGCTAAAAATTAGACAAAAATATTAATTTTGTATTTTTTAATCTTTTGTGTTAATAGTCTATGTAACGACTAAAAATGATTATCCACGCAAAATATTACAGCGATTGGACTTTTATTTCGTTAGAAAAATGAAAAATACATGGTTTTGCCATTTCCTGCAATTTTTACCTTTAGGTTGTGCTAAAAATTAGACAAAAATATTAATTTTGTATTTTATAATCTTTTGTGTTAGTAATCGATGTAACGACTTAAAATGATTATACACGCGAAATATTACAGCGATTGGACGAGTATTTCGTTAGAAAATTTAAAAATACATAATTTTGCTATTTTCGGCAATTTTTACCGTTTAGGCTGTGCTTAAAATTAGACAAAAATATTAATTTTGTATTTTTTAATCTTTTGTATTAATAGTCGATGTAACGACTAAAAATGATTATCCACGCGAAATATTACAGCGATTGGACTTTTATTTCGTTAGAAAATTTAAAAATACATGGTTTTGCCATTTTCCGCAATTTTTACCGTTTAGGCTGGCTAAAAATTATATAAAAATTTTAATTTTGTATTTTTTAATCTTTTGTGTTGGTAATCGATGTAACGACTTTAAATGATTATACACGCGAAATAATAAGCGATTGGACTATTATTTCGTTAGAAAATTGAAAAATAAATGATTTTGCCATTTCCTGCAATTTTTACCGTTTAGGCTGTGCTAAAAATTAGACAAAAATATTAATTTTGTATTTTTTAATCTTTTGTATTAATAGTCGATGTAACGACTAAAAATGATTATCCACGCGAAATATTACAGAGATTGGACTTTTATTTCGTTAGAAAATTGAAAAATACATGGTTTTGCCATTTTCCGCAATTTTTACGGTCAGGCTGTGCCAAAAATGAGACAAAAATTTTAATTTTGTATTTTTTAATCTTTTGTGTTGGTAATCGATGTAACGACTTAAAATGATTATCCACGCGAAATATTACAGCGATTGGACTTTTATTTCGTTAGAAAATTTAAAAATACATGGTTTTGCCATTTCCCGCAATTTTTACGGTTCAGGCTGTGCCAAAAATGCGACAAAAATTTTAATTTTGTATTTTTTAATCTTTTGTGTTGGTAATCGATGTAACGACTTAAAATGATTATACACGCGAAATAATAAGCGATTGGACTATTATTTCGTTAGAAAATTGAAAAATAAATGATTTTGCCATTTCCTGCAATTTTTACCGTTTAGGCTGTGCTAAAAATTAGACAAAAATATTAATTTTGTATTTTTTAATCTTTTGTATTAATAGTCTATGTAACGACTAAAAATGATTATCCACGCAAAATATTACAGCGATTGGACTATTATTTCGTTAGAAAAATGAAAAATACATGGTTTTGCCATTTCCTGCAATTTTTACCGTTTAGGCTGTGCTAAAAATTAGACAGAAATATTAATTTTGTATTTTTTAATCTTTTGTGTTGTTAATCGAAGAAACGACTTAAAATGATTATACACGGGAAATATTAACGCGATTGGACGAGTATTTCGTTAGAAAATTTAAAAATACATGGTTTTGCTATTTTCGGCAATTTTTACCGTTTAGGCTGTGCTTAAAATTAGACAAAAATATTAATTTTGTATTTTTTAATCTTTTGTATTAATAGTCGATGTAACGACTAAAAATGATTATCCACGCGAAATATTACAGCGATTGGACTTTTATTTCGTTAGAAAAATGAAAAATACATGGTTTTGCCATTTCCTGCAATTTTTACCTTTAGGTTGTGCTAAAAATTAGACAAAAATATTAATTTTGTATTTTATAATCTTTTGTGTTAGTAATCGATGTAACGACTTAAAATGATTATACACGCGAAATATTACAGCGATTGGACGAGTATTTCGTTAGAAAATTTAAAAATACATAATTTTGCTATTTTCGGCAATTTTTACCGTTTATTCTGTGCTTAAAATTAGACAAAAATATTAATTTTGTATTTTTTAATCTTTTGTATTAATAGTCGATGTAACGACTAAAAATGATTATCCACGCGAAATATTACAGCGATTGGACTTTTATTTCGTTAGAAAATTTAAAAATACATGGTTTTGCCATTTTCCGCAATTTTTACCGTTTAGGCTGGCTAAAAATTATATAAAAATTTTAATTTTGTATTTTTTAATCTTTTGTGTTGGTAATCGATGTAACGACTTAAAATGATTATACACGCGAAATAATAAGCGATTGGACTATTATTTCGTTAGAAAATTGAAAAATAAATGATTTTGCCATTTCCTGCAATTTTTACCGTTTAGGCTGTGCTAAAAATTAGACAAAAATATTAATTTTGTATTTTTTAATCTTTTGTATTAATAGTCTATGTAACGACTAAAAATGATTATCCACGCAAAATATTACAGCGATTGGACTATTATTTCGTTAGAAAAATGAAAAATACATGGTTTTGCCATTTCCTGCAATTTTTACCGTTTAGGCTGTGCTAAAAATTAGACAGAAATATTAATTTTGTATTTTTTAATATCTTGTGTTGGTAATCGATGTAACGACTAAAAATAATTATCCACGCGAAATATTACAGTGATTGGACGTGTAATTCGTTAGAAAATTTAAAAATACATGGTATTGCCATTTTCCGCAATTTTTACCGTTTAGGCTGGCTAAAAATTATATAAAAATATTAATTTTGTATTTTTTAATCTCTTGTGTTGGTAATCGATGTAACGACTTAAAATGATTATACACGCGAAATAATAAGCGATTGGACTTTTATTTCGTTAGAAAATTTAAAAATACATGGTTTTGCCATTTCCTGCAATTTTTACCGTTTAGCCTGTGCTAAAAATTAAGCAAAAATATTAATTTTAATGTTTTAATCTTTTGTATTAATAGTCTATGTAACGAATAAAAATGATTATCCACGCGAAATATTACAGCGATTGGACTATTATTTCGTTAGAAAAATGAAAAATACATGGTTTTGCCATTTCCTGCAATTTTTACCGTTTAGGCTGTGCTAAAAATTAGACAGAAATATTAATTTTGTATTTTTTAATATCTTGTGTTGGTAATCGATGTAACGACTAAAAATAATTATCCACGCGAAATATTACAGTGATTGGACGTGTAATTCGTTAGAAAATTTAAAAATACATGGTATTGCCATTTTCCGCAATTTTTACCGTTTAGGCTGGCTAAAAATTATATAAAAATATTAATTTTGTATTTTTTAATCTCTTGTGTTGGTAATCGATGTAACGACTTAAAATGATTATACACGCGAAATAATAAGCGATTGGACTTTTATTTCGTTAGAAAATTTAAAAATACATGGTTTTGCCATTTCCTGCAATTTTTACCGTTTAGCCTGTGCTAAAAATTAAGCAAAAATATTAATTTTAATGTTTTAATCTTTTGTATTAATAGTCTATGTAACGAATAAAAATGATTATCCACGCGAAATATTACAGCGATTGGACTTTTATTTCGTTAGAAAAATGAAAAATACATGGTTTTGCCATTTCCTGCAATTTTTACCTTTAGGTTGTGCTAAAAATTAGACAAAAATATTAATTTTGTATTTTATAATCTTTTGTGTTAGTAATCGATGTAACGACTTAAAATGATTATACACGCGAAATATTACAGCGATTGGACGAGTATTTCGTTAGAAAATTTAAAAATACATAATTTTGCTATTTTCGGCAATTTTTACCGTTTAGGCTGTGCTTAAAATTAGACAAAAATATTAATTTTGTATTTTTTAATCTTTTGTATTAATAGTCGATGTAACGACTAAAAATGATTATCCACGCGAAATATTACAGCGATTGGACTTTTATTTCGTTAGAAAATTTAAAAATACATGGTTTTGCCATTTTCCGCAATTTTTACCGTTTAGGCTGGCTAAAAATTATATAAAAATTTTAATTTTGTATTTTTTAATCTTTTGTGTTGGTAATCGATGTAACGACTTAAAATGATTATACACGCGAAATAATAAGCGATTGGACTATTATTTCGTTAGAAAATTGAAAAATAAATGATTTTGCCATTTCCTGCAATTTTTACCGTTTAGGCTGTGCTTAAAATTAGACAAAAATATTAATTTTGTATTTTTTAATCTTTTGTATTAATAGTCGATGTAACGACTAAAAATGATTATCCACGCGAAATATTACAGCGATTGGACTTTTATTTCGTTAGAAAATTTAAAAATACATGGTTTTGCCATTTTCCGCAATTTTTACCGTTTAGGCTGGCTAAAAATTATATAAAAATTTTAATTTTGTATTTTTTAATCTTTTGTGTTGGTAATCGATGTAATGACTTAAAATGATTATACACGCGAAATAATAAGCGATTGGACTATTATTTCGTTAGAAAATTGAAAAATAAATGATTTTGCCATTTCCTGCAATTTTTACCGTTTAGGCTGTGCTAAAAATTAGACAAAAATATTAATTTTGTATTTTTTAATCTTTTGTATTAATAGTCTATGTAACGACTAAAAATGATTATCCACGCAAAATATTACAGCGATTGGACTATTATTTCGTTAGAAAAATGAAAAATACATGGTTTTGCCATTTCCTGCAATTTTTACCGTTTAGGCTGTGCTAAAAATTAGACAGAAATATTAATTTTGTATTTTTTAATATCTTGTGTTGGTAATCGATGTAACGACTAAAAATAATTATCCACGCGAAATATTACAGTGATTGGACGTGTAATTCGTTAGAAAATTTAAAAATACATGGTATTGCCATTTTCCGCAATTTTTACCGTTTAGGCTGGCTAAAAATTATATAAAAATATTAATTTTGTATTTTTTAATCTCTTGTGTTGGTAATCGATGTAACGACTTAAAATGATTATACACGCGAAATAATAAGCGATTGGACTTTTATTTCGTTAGAAAATTTAAAAATACATGGTTTTGCCATTTCCTGCAATTTTTACCGTTTAGCCTGTGCTAAAAATTAAGCAAAAATATTAATTTTAATGTTTTAATCTTTTGTATTAATAGTCTATGTAACGAATAAAAATGATTATCCACGCGAAATATTACAGCGATTGGACTATTATTTCGTTAGAAAAATGAAAAATACATGGTTTTGCCATTTCCTGCAATTTTTACCTTTAGGTTGTGCTAAAAATTAGACAAAAATATTAATTTTGTATTTTATAATCTTTTGTGTTAGTAATCGATGTAACGACTTAAAATGATTATACACGCGAAATATTACAGCGATTGGACGAGTATTTCGTTAGAAAATTTAAAAATACATAATTTTGCTATTTTCGGCAATTTTTACCGTTTAGGCTGTGCTTAAAATTAGACAAAAATATTAATTTTGTATTTTTTAATCTTTTGTATTAATAGTCGATGTAACGACTAAAAATGATTATCCACGCGAAATATTACAGCGATTGGACTTTTATTTCGTTAGAAAATTTAAAAATACATGGTTTTGCCATTTTCCGCAATTTTTACCGTTTAGGCTGGCTAAAAATTATATAAAAATTTTAATTTTGTATTTTTTAATCTTTTGTGTTGGTAATCGATGTAACGACTTAAAATGATTATACACGCGAAATAATAAGCGATTGGACTATTATTTCGTTAGAAAATTGAAAAATAAATGATTTTGCCATTTCCTGCAATTTTTACCGTTTAGGCTGTGCTAAAAATTAGACAAAAATATTAATTTTGTATTTTTTAATCTTTTGTATTAATAGTCTATGTAACGACTAAAAATGATTATCCACGCAAAATATTACAGCGATTGGACTTTTATTTCGTTAGAAAAATGAAAAATACATGGTTTTGCCATTTCCTGCAATTTTTACCTTTAGGTTGTGCTAAAAATTAGACAAAAATTTTAATTTTGTATTTTTTAATCTTTTGTGTTGGTAATCGATGTAACGACTAAAAATGATTATCCACGCAAAATATTACAGCGATTGGACTTTTATTTCGTTAGAAAAATGAAAAATACATGGTTTTGCCATTTCCTGCAATTTTTACCTTTAGGTTGTGCTAAAAATTAGACAAAAATATTAATTTTGTATTTTATAATCTTTTGTGTTAGTAATCGATGTAACGACTTAAAATGATTATACACGCGAAATATTACAGCGATTGGACGAGTATTTCGTTAGAAAATTTAAAAATACATGGTTTTGCCATTTTCCGCAATTTTTACCGTTTAGGCTGGCTAAAAATTATATAAAAATTTTAATTTTGTATTTTTTAATCTTTTGTGTTGGTAATCGATGTAACGACTTAAAATGATTATACACGCGAAATAATAAGCGATTGGACTATTATTTCGTTAGAAAATTGAAAAATAAATGATTTTGCCATTTCCTGCAATTTTTACCGTTTAGGCTGTGCTAAAAATTAGACAAAAATATTAATTTTGTATTTTTTAATCTTTTGTATTAATAGTCGATGTAACGACTAAAAATGATTATCCACGCGAAATATTACAGAGATTGGACTTTTATTTCGTTAGAAAATTGAAAAATACATGGTTTTGCCATTTTCCGCAATTTTTACGGTCAGGCTGTGCCAAAAATGAGACAAAAATTTTAATTTTGTATTTTTTAATCTTTTGTGTTGGTAATCGATGTAACGACTTAAAATGATTATCCACGCGAAATATTACAGCGATTGGACTTTTATTTCGTTAGAAAATTTAAAAATACATGGTTTTGCCATTTCCCGCAATTTTTACGGTTCAGGCTGTGCCAAAAATGCGACAAAAATTTTAATTTTGTATTTTTTAATCTTTTGTGTTGGTAATCGATGTAACGACTTAAAATGATTATACACGCGAAATAATAAGCGATTGGACTATTATTTCGTTAGAAAATTGAAAAATAAATGATTTTGCCATTTCCTGCAATTTTTACCGTTTAGGCTGTGCCAAAAATGAGACAAAAATTTTAATTTTGTATTTTTTAATCTTTTGTGTTGGTAATCGATGTAACGACTTAAAATGATTATCCACGCGAAATATTACAGCGATTGGACTTTTATTTCGTTAGAAAATTTAAAAATACATGGTTTTGCCATTTTCCGCAATTTTTACGGTCAGGCTGTGCTAAAAATTAGACAGAAATATTAATTTTGTATTTTTTAATCTTTTGTGTTGTTAATCGAAGAAACGACTTAAAATGATTATACACGGGAAATATTAACGCGATTGGACGAGTATTTCGTTAGAAAATTTAAAAATACATGGTTTTGCTATTTTCGGCAATTTTTACCGTTTAGGCTGTGCTTAAAATTAGACAAAAATATTAATTTTGTATTTTTTAATCTTTTGTATTAATAGTCGATGTAACGACTAAAAATGATTATCCACGCGAAATATTACAGCGATTGGACTTTTATTTCGTTAGAAAAATGAAAAATACATGGTTTTGCCATTTCCTGCAATTTTTACCGTTTAGGCTGTGCTAAAAATTAGACAGAAATATTAATTTTGTATTTTTTAATATCTTGTGTTGGTAATCGATGTAACGACTAAAAATAATTATCCACGCGAAATATTACAGTGATTGGACGTGTAATTCGTTAGAAAATTTAAAAATACATGGTATTGCCATTTTCCGCAATTTTTACCGTTTAGGCTGGCTAAAAATTATATACAAATTTTAATTTTGTATTTTTTAATCTTTTGTGTTGGTAATCGATGTAACGACTTAAAATGATTATACACGCGAAATAATAAGCGATTGGACTATTATTTCGTTAGAAAATTGAAAAATAAATGATTTTGCCATTTCCTGCAATTTTTACCGTTTAGGCTGTGCTAAAAATTAGACAAAAATATTAATTTTGTATTTTTTAATCTTTTGTATTAATAGTCTATGTAACGACTAAAAATGATTATCCACGCAAAATATTACAGCGATTGGACTATTATTTCGTTAGAAAAATGAAAAATACATGGTTTTGCCATTTCCTGCAATTTTTACCGTTTAGGCTGTGCTAAAAATTAGACAGAAATATTAATTTTGTATTTTTTAATATCTTGTGTTGGTAATCGATGTAACGACTAAAAATAATTATCCACGCGAAATATTACAGTGATTGGACGTGTAATTCGTTAGAAAATTTAAAAATACATGGTATTGCCATTTTCCGCAATTTTTACCGTTTAGGCTGGCTAAAAATTATATAAAAATATTAATTTTGTATTTTTTAATCTCTTGTGTTGGTAATCGATGTAACGACTTAAAATGATTATACACGCGAAATAATAAGCGATTGGACTTTTATTTCGTTAGAAAATTTAAAAATACATGGTTTTGCCATTTCCTGCAATTTTTACCGTTTAGCCTGTGCTAAAAATTAAGCAAAAATATTAATTTTAATGTTTTAATCTTTTGTATTTATAGTCTATGTAACGAATAAAAATGATTATCCACGCGAAATATTACAGCGATTGGACTATTATTTCGTTAGAAAAATGAAAAATACATGGTTTTGCCATTTCCTGCAATTTTTACCGTTTAGGCTGTGCTAAAAATTAGACAGAAATATTAATTTTGTATTTTTTAATATCTTGTGTTGGTAATCGATGTAACGACTAAAAATAATTATCCACGCGAAATATTACAGTGATTGGACGTGTAATTCGTTAGAAAATTTAAAAATACATGGTATTGCCATTTTCCGCAATTTTTACCGTTTAGGCTGGCTGAAAATTATATAAAAATATTAATTTTGTATTTTTTAATCTCTTGTGTTGGTAATCGATGTAACGACTTAAAATGATTATACACGCGAAATAATAAGCGATTGGACTTTTATTTCGTTAGAAAATTTAAAAATACATGGTTTTGCCATTTCCTGCAATTTTTACCGTTTAGCCTGTGCTAAAAATTAAGCAAAAATATTAATTTTAATGTTTTAATCTTTTGTATTAATAGTCTATGTAACGAATAAAAATGATTATCCACGCGAAATATTACAGCGATTGGACTTTTATTTCGTTAGAAAAATGAAAAATACATGGTTTTGCCATTTCCTGCAATTTTTACCTTTAGGTTGTGCTAAAAATTAGACAAAAATATTAATTTTGTATTTTATAATCTTTTGTGTTAGTAATCGATGTAACGACTTAAAATGATTATACACGCGAAATATTACAGCGATTGGACGAGTATTTCGTTAGAAAATTTAAAAATACATAATTTTGCTATTTTCGGCAATTTTTACCGTTTAGGCTGTGCTTAAAATTAGACAAATATATTAATTTTGTATTTTTTAATCTTTTGTATTAATAGTCGATGTAACGACTAAAAATGATTATCCACGCGAAATATTACAGCGATTGGACTTTTATTTCGTTAGAAAATTTAAAAATACATGGTTTTGCCATTTTCCGCAATTTTTACCGTTTAGGCTGGCTAAAAATTATATAAAAATTTTAATTTTGTATTTTTTAATCTTTTGTGTTGGTAATCGATGTAACGACTTAAAATGATTATACACGCGAAATAATAAGCGATTGGACTATTATTTCGTTAGAAAATTGAAAAATAAATGATTTTGCCATTTCCTGCAATTTTTACCGTTTAGGCTGTGCTTAAAATTAGACAAAAATATTAATTTTGTATTTTTTAATCTTTTGTATTAATAGTCGATGTAACGACTAAAAATGATTATCCACGCGAAATATTACAGCGATTGGACTTTTATTTCGTTAGAAAATTTAAAAATACATGGTTTTGCCATTTTCCGCAATTTTTACCGTTTAGGCTGGCTAAAAATTATATAAAAATTTTAATTTTGTATTTTTAAATCTTTTGTGTTGGTAATCGATGTAACGACTTAAAATGATTATACACGCGAAATAATAAGCGATTGGACTATTATTTCGTTAGAAAATTGAAAAATAAATGATTTTGCCATTTCCTGCAATTTTTACCGTTTAGGCTGTGCTAAAAATTAGACAAAAATATTAATTTTGTATTTTTTAATCTTTTGTATTAATAGTCTATGTAACGACTAAAAATGATTATCCACGCAAAATATTACAGCGATTGGACTATTATTTCGTTAGAAAAATGAAAAATACATGGTTTTGCCATTTCCTGCAATTTTTACCGTTTAGGCTGTGCTAAAAATTAGACAGAAATATTAATTTTGTATTTTTTAATATCTTGTGTTGGTAATCGATGTAACGACTAAAAATAATTATCCACGCGAAATATTACAGTGATTGGACGTGTAATTCGTTAGAAAATTTAAAAATACATGGTATTGCCATTTTCCGCAATTTTTACCGTTTAGGCTGGCTAAAAATTATATAAAAATATTAATTTTGTATTTTTTAATCTCTTGTGTTGGTAATCGATGTAACGACTTAAAATGATTATACACGCGAAATAATAAGCGATTGGACTTTTATTTCGTTAGAAAATTTAAAAATACATGGTTTTGCCATTTCCTGCAATTTTTACCGTTTAGCCTGTGCTAAAAATTAAGCAAAAATATTAATTTTAATGTTTTAATCTTTTGTATTAATAGTCTATGTAACGAATAAAAATGATTATCCACGCGAAATATTACAGCGATTGGACTATTATTTCGTTAGAAAAATGAAAAATACATGGTTTTGCCATTTCCTGCAATTTTTACCTTTAGGTTGTGCTAAAAATTAGACAAAAATATTAATTTTGTATTTTATAATCTTTTGTGTTAGTAATCGATGTAACGACTTAAAATGATTATACACGCGAAATATTACAGCGATTGGACGAGTATTTCGTTAGAAAATTTAAAAATACATAATTTTGCTATTTTCGGCAATTTTTACCGTTTAGGCTGTGCTTAAAATTAGACAAAAATATTAATTTTGTATTTTTTAATCTTTTGTATTAATAGTCGATGTAACGACTAAAAATGATTATCCACGCGAAATATTACAGCGATTGGACTTTTATTTCGTTAGAAAATTTAAAAATACATGGTTTTGCCATTTTCCGCAATTTTTACCGTTTAGGCTGGCTAAAAATTATATAAAAATTTTAATTTTGTATTTTTTAATCTTTTGTGTTGGTAATCGATGTAACGACTTAAAATGATTATACACGCGAAATAATAAGCGATTGGACTATTATTTCGTTAGAAAATTGAAAAATAAATGATTTTGCCATTTCCTGCAATTTTTACCGTTTAGGCTGTGCTAAAAATTAGACAAAAATATTAATTTTGTATTTTTTAATCTTTTGTATTAATAGTCTATGTAACGACTAAAAATGATTATCCACGCAAAATATTACAGCGATTGGACTTTTATTTCGTTAGAAAAATGAAAAATACATGGTTTTGCCATTTCCTGCAATTTTTACCTTTAGGTTGTGCTAAAAATTAGACAAAAATATTAATTTTGTATTTTATAATCTTTTGTGTTAGTAATCGATGTAACGACTTAAAATGATTATACACGCGAAATATTACAGCGATTGGACGAGTATTTCGTTAGAAAATTTAAAAATACATAATTTTGCTATTTTCGGCAATTTTTACCGTTTAGGCTGTGCTTAAAATTAGACAAAAATATTAATTTTGTATTTTTTAATCTTTTGTATTAATAGTCGATGTAACGACTAAAAATGATTATCCACGCGAAATATTACAGCGATTGGACTTTTATTTCGTTAGAAAATTTAAAAATACATGGTTTTGCCATTTTCCGCAATTTTTACCGTTTAGGCTGGCTAAAAATTATATAAAAATTTTAATTTTGTATTTTTTAATCTTTTGTGTTGGTAATCGATGTAACGACTTAAAATGATTATACACGCGAAATAATAAGCGATTGGACTATTATTTCGTTAGAAAATTGAAAAATAAATGATTTTGCCATTTCCTGCAATTTTTACCGTTTAGGCTGTGCTAAAAATTAGACAAAAATATTAATTTTGTATTTTTTAATCTTTTGTATTAATAGTCGATGTAACGACTAAAAATGATTATCCACGCGAAATATTACAGAGATTGGACTTTTATTTCGTTAGAAAATTGAAAAATACATGGTTTTGCCATTTTCCGCAATTTTTACGGTCAGGCTGTGCCAAAAATGAGACAAAAATTTTAATTTTGTATTTTTTAATCTTTTGTGTTGGTAATCGATGTAACGACTTAAAATGATTATCCACGCGAAATATTACAGCGATTGGACTTTTATTTCGTTAGAAAATTTAAAAATACATGGTTTTGCCATTTCCCGCAATTTTTACGGTTCAGGCTGTGCCAAAAATGCGACAAAAATTTTAATTTTGTATTTTTTAATCTTTTGTGTTGGTAATCGATGTAACGACTTAAAATGATTATACACGCGAAATAATAAGCGATTGGACTATTATATCGTTAGAAAATTGAAAAATAAATGATTTTGCCATTTCCTGCAATTTTTACCGTTTAGGCTGTGCTAAAAATTAGACAAAAATATTAATTTTGTATTTTTTAATCTTTTGTATTAATAGTCTATGTAACGACTAAAAATGATTATCCACGCAAAATATTACAGCGATTGGACTATTATTTCGTTAGAAAAATGAAAAATACATGGTTTTGCCATTTCCTGCAATTTTTACCGTTTAGGCTGTGCTAAAAATTAGACAGAAATATTAATTTTGTATTTTTTAATCTTTTGTGTTGTTAATCGAAGAAACGACTTAAAATGATTATACACGGGAAATATTAACGCGATTGGACGAGTATTTCGTTAGAAAATTTAAAAATACATGGTTTTGCTATTTTCGGCAATTTTTACCGTTTAGGCTGTGCTTAAAATTAGACAAAAATATTAATTTTGTATTTTATAATCTTTTGTGTTAGTAATCGATGTAACGACTTAAAATGATTATACACGCGAAATATTACAGCGATTGGACGAGTATTTCGTTAGAAAATTTAAAAATACATAATTTTGCTATTTTCGGCAATTTTTACCGTTTATTCTGTGCTTAAAATTAGACAAAAATATTAATTTTGTATTTTTTAATCTTTTGTATTAATAGTCGATGTAACGACTAAAAATGATTATCCACGCGAAATATTACAGCGATTGGACTTTTATTTCGTTAGAAAAATGAAAAATACATGGTTTTGCCATTTCCTGCAATTTTTACCTTTAGGTTGTGCTAAAAATTAGACAAAAATATTAATTTTGTATTTTATAATCTTTTGTGTTAGTAATCGATGTAACGACTTAAAATGATTATACACGCGAAATATTACAGCGATTGGACGAGTATTTCGTTAGAAATTTTAAAAATACATAATTTTGCTATTTTCGGCAATTTTTACCGTTTATTCTGTGCTTAAAATTAGACAAAAATATTAATTTTGTATTTTTTAATCTTTTGTATTAATAGTCGATGTAACGACTAAAAATGATTATCCACGCGAAATATTACAGCGATTGGACTTTTATTTCGTTAGAAAATTTAAAAATACATGGTTTTGCCATTTTCCGCAATTTTTACCGTTTAGGCTGGCTAAAAATTATATAAAAATTTTAATTTTGTATTTTTTAATCTTTTGTGTTGGTAATCGATGTAACGACTTAAAATGATTATACACGCGAAATAATAAGCGATTGGACTATTATTTCGTTAGAAAATTGAAAAATAAATGATTTTGCCATTTCCTGCAATTTTTACCGTTTAGGCTGTGCTAAAAATTAGACAAAAATATTAATTTTGTATTTTTTAATCTTTTGTATTAATAGTCTATGTAACGACTAAAAATGATTATCCACGCAAAATATTACAGCGATTGGACTATTATTTCGTTAGAAAAATGAAAAATACATGGTTTTGCCATTTCCTGCAATTTTTACCGTTTAGGCTGTGCTAAAAATTAGACAGAAATATTAATTTTGTATTTTTTAATATCTTGTGTTGGTAATCGATGTAACGACTAAAAATAATTATCCACGCGAAATATTACAGTGATTGGACGTGTAATTCGTTAGAAAATTTAAAAATACATGGTATTGCCATTTTCCGCAATTTTTACCGTTTAGGCTGGCTAAAAATTATATAAAAATATTAATTTTGTATTTTTTAATCTCTTGTGTTTGTAATCGATGTAACGACTTAAAATGATTATACACGCGAAATAATAAGCGATTGGACTTTTATTTCGTTAGAAAATTTAAAAATACATGGTTTTGCCATTTCCTGCAATTTTTACCGTTTAGCCTGTGCTAAAAATTAAGCAAAAATATTAATTTTAATGTTTTAATCTTTTGTATTAATAGTCGATGTAACGAATAAAAATGATTATCCACGCGAAATATTACAGCGATTGGACTATTATTTCGTTAGAAAAATGAAAAATACATGGTTTTGCCATTTCCTGCAATTTTTACCGTTTAGGCTGTGCTAAAAATTAGACAGAAATATTAATTTTGTATTTTTTAATATCTTGTGTTGGTAATCGATGTAACGACTAAAAATAATTATCCACGCGAAATATTACAGTGATTGGACGTGTAATTCGTTAGAAAATTTAAAAATACATGGTATTGCCATTTTCCGCAATTTTTACCGTTTAGGCTGGCTAAAAATTATATAAAAATATTAATTTTGTATTTTTTAATCTCTTGTGTTGGTAATCGATGTAACGACTTAAAATGATTATACACGCGAAATAATAAGCGATTGGACTTTTATTTCGTTAGAAAAATGAAAAATACATGGTTTTGCCATTTCCTGCAATTTTTACCTTTAGGTTGTGCTAAAAATTAGACAAAAATATTAATTTTGTATTTTATAATCTTTTGTGTTAGTAAGTTAGTAATTCGTTAGAAAATTTAAAAATACATGGTATTGCCATTTTCCGCAATTTTTACCGTTTAGGCTGGCTAAAAATTATATAAAAATATTAATTTTGTATTTTTTAATCTCTTGTGTTGGTAATCGATGTAACGACTTAAAATGATTATCCACGCGAAATATTACAGCGATTGGACTTTTATTTCGTTAGAAAAATGAAAAATACATGGTTTTGCCATTTCCTGCAATTTTTACCTTTAGGTTGTGCTAAAAATTAGACAAAAATATTAATTTTGTATTTTATAATCTTTTGTGTTAGTAATCGATGTAACGACTTAAAATGATTATACACGCGAAATATTACAGCGATTGGACGAGTATTTCGTTAGAAAATTTAAAAATACATAATTTTGCTATTTTCGGCAATTTTTACCGTTTAGGCTGTGCTTAAAATTAGACAAAAATATTAATTTTGTATTTTTTAATCTTTTGTATTAATAGTCGATGTAACGACTAAAAATGATTATCCACGCGAAATATTACAGCGATTGGACTTTTATTTCGTTAGAAAATTTAAAAATACATGGTTTTGCCATTTTCCGCAATTTTTACCGTTTAGGCTGGCTAAAAATTATATAAAAATTTTAATTTTGTATTTTTTAATCTTTTGTGTTGGTAATCGATGTAACGACTTAAAATGATTATACACGCGAAATAATAAGCGATTGGACTATTATTTCGTTAGAAAATTGAAAAATAAATGATTTTGCCATTTCCTGCAATTTTTACCGTTTAGGCTGTGCTTAAAATTAGACAAAAATATTAATTTTGTATTTTTTAATCTTTTGTATTAATAGTCGATGTAACGACTAAAAATGATTATCCACGCGAAATATTACAGCGATTGGACTTTTATTTCGTTAGAAAATTTAAAAATACATGGTTTTGCCATTTTCCGCAATTTTTACCGTTTAGGCTGGCTAAAAATTATATAAAAATTTTAATTTTGTATTTTTTAATCTTTTGTGTTGGTAATCGATGTAACGACTTAAAATGATTATACACGCGAAATAATAAGCGATTGGACTATTATTTCGTTAGAAAATTGAAAAATAAATGATTTTGCCATTTCCTGCAATTTTTACCGTTTAGGCTGTGCTAAAAATTAGACAAAAATATTAATTTTGTATTTTTTAATCTTTTGTATTAATAGTCTATGTAACGACTAAAAATGATTATCCACGCAAAATATTACAGCGATTGGACTATTATTTCGTTAGAAAAATGAAAAATACATGGTTTTGCCATTTCCTGCAATTTTTACCGTTTAGGCTGTGCTAAAAATTAGACAGAAATATTAATTTTGTATTTTTTAATATCTTGTGTTGGTAATCGATGTAACGACTAAAAATAATTATCCACGCGAAATATTACAGTGATTGGACGTGTAATTCGTTAGAAAATTTAAAAATACATGGTATTGCCATTTTCCGCAATTTTTACCGTTTAGGCTGGCTAAAAATTATATAAAAATATTAATTTTGTATTTTTTAATCTCTTGTGTTGGTAATCGATGTAACGACTTAAAATGATTATACACGCGAAATAATAAGCGATTGGACTTTTATTTCGTTAGAAAATTTAAAAATACATGGTTTTGCCATTTCCTGCAATTTTTACCGTTTAGCCTGTGCTAAAAATTAAGCAAAAATATTAATTTTAATGTTTTAATCTTTTGTATTAATAGTCTATGTAACGAATAAAAATGATTATCCACGCGAAATATTACAGCGATTGGACTATTATTTCGTTAGAAAAATGAAAAATACATGGTTTTGCCATTTCCTGCAATTTTTACCTTTAGGTTGTGCTAAAAATTAGACAAAAATATTAATTTTGTATTTTATAATCTTTTGTGTTAGTAATCGATGTAACGACTTAAAATGATTATACACGCGAAATATTACAGCGATTGGACGAGTATTTCGTTAGAAAATTTAAAAATACATAATTTTGCTATTTTCGGCAATTTTTACCGTTTAGGCTGTGCTTAAAATTAGACAAAAATATTATTTTTGTATTTTTTAATCTTTTGTATTAATAGTCGATGTAACGACTAAAAATGATTATCCACGCGAAATATTACAGCGATTGGACTTTTATTTCGTTAGAAAATTTAAAAATACATGGTTTTGCCATTTTCCGCAATTTTTACCGTTTAGGCTGGCTAAAAATTATATAAAAATTTTAATTTTGTATTTTTTAATCTTTTGTGTTGGTAATCGATGTAACGACTTAAAATGATTATACACGCGAAATAATAAGCGATTGGACTATTATTTCGTTAGAAAATTGAAAAATAAATGATTTTGCCATTTCCTGCAATTTTTACCGTTTAGGCTGTGCTAAAAATTAGACAAAAATATTAATTTTGTATTTTTTAATCTTTTGTATTAATAGTCTATGTAACGACTAAAAATGATTATCCACGCAAAATATTACAGCGATTGGACTTTTATTTCGTTAGAAAAATGAAAAATACATGGTTTTGCCATTTCCTGCAATTTTTACCTTTAGGTTGTGCTAAAAATTAGACAAAAATATTAATTTTGTATTTTATAATCTTTTGTGTTAGTAATCGATGTAACGACTTAAAATGATTATACACGCGAAATATTACAGCGATTGGACGAGTATTTCGTTAGAAAATTTAAAAATACATAATTTTGCTATTTTCGGCAATTTTTACCGTTTAGGCTGTGCTTAAAATTAGACAAAAATATTAATTTTGTATTTTTTAATCTTTTGTATTAATAGTCGATGTAACGACTAAAAATGATTATCCACGCGAAATATTACAGCGATTGGACTTTTATTTCGTTAGAAAATTTAAAAATACATGGTTTTGCCATTTTCCGCAATTTTTACCGTTTAGGCTGGCTAAAAATTATATAAAAATTTTAATTTTGTATTTTTTAATCTTTTGTGTTGGTAATCGATGTAACGACTTAAAATGATTATACACGCGAAATAATAAGCGATTGGACTATTATTTCGTTAGAAAATTGAAAAATAAATGATTTTGCCATTTCCTGCAATTTTTACCGTTTAGGCTGTGCTAAAAATTAGACAAAAATATTAATTTTGTATTTTTTAATCTTTTGTATTAATAGTCGATGTAACGACTAAAAATGATTATCCACGCGAAATATTACAGAGATTGGACTTTTATTTCGTTAGAAAATTGAAAAATACATGGTTTTGCCATTTTCCGCAATTTTTACGGTCAGGCTGTGCCAAAAATGAGACAAAAATTTTAATTTTGTATTTTTTAATCTTTTGTGTTGGTAATCGATGTAACGACTTAAAATGATTATCCACGCGAAATATTACAGCGATTGGACTTTTATTTCGTTAGAAAATTTAAAAATACATGGTTTTGCCATTTCCCGCAATTTTTACGGTTCAGGCTGTGCCAAAAATGCGACAAAAATTTTAATTTTGTATTTTTTAATCTTTTGTGTTGGTAATCGATGTAACGACTTAAAATGATTATACACGCGAAATAATAAGCGATTGGACTATTATTTCGTTAGAAAATTGAAAAATAAATGATTTTGCCATTTCCTGCAATTTTTACCGTTTAGGCTGGCTAAAAATTAGACAAAAATATTAATTTTGTATTTTTTAATCTTTTGTATTAATAGTCTATGTAACGACTAAAAATGATTATCCACGCAAAATATTACAGCGATTGGACTATTATTTCGTTAGAAAAATGAAAAATACATGGTTTTGCCATTTCCTGCAATTTTTACCGTTTAGGCTGTGCTAAAAATTAGACAGAAATATTAATTTTGTATTTTTTAATCTTTTGTGTTGTTAATCGAAGAAACGACTTAAAATGATTATACACGGGAAATATTAACGCGATTGGACGAGTATTTCGTTAGAAAATTTAAAAATACATGGTTTTGCTATTTTCGGCAATTTTTACCGTTTAGGCTGTGCTTAAAATTAGACAAAAATATTAATTTTGTATTTTTTAATCTTTTGTATTAATAGTCGATGTAACGACTTAAAATGATTATCCACGCGAAATATTACAGCGATTGGACTTTTATTTCGTTAGAAAAATGAAAAATACATGGTTTTGCCATTTCCTGCAATTTTTACCTTTAGGTTGTGCTAAAAATTAGACAAAAATATTAATTTTGTATTTTATAATCTTTTGTGTTAGTAATCGATGTAACGACTTAAAATGATTATACACGCGAAATATTACAGCGATTGGACGAGTATTTCGTTAGAAAATTTAAAAATACATAATTTTGCTATTTTCGGCAATTTTTACCGTTTATTCTGTGCTTAAAATTAGACAAAAATATTAATTTTGTATTTTTTAATCTTTTGTATTAATAGTCGATGTAACGACTAAAAATGATTATCCACGCGAAATATTACAGCGATTGGACTTTTATTTCGTTAGAAAATTTAAAAATACATGGTTTTGCCATTTTCCGCAATTTTTACCGTTTAGGCTGGCTAAAAATTATATAAAAATTTTAATTTTGTATTTTTTAATCTTTTGTGTTGGTAATCGATGTAACGACTTAAAATGATTATACACGCGAAATAATAAGCGATTGGACTATTATTTCGTTAGAAAATTGAAAAATAAATGATTTTGCCATTTCCTGCAATTTTTACCGTTTAGGCTGTGCTAAAAATTAGACAAAAATATTAATTTTGTATTTTTTAATCTTTTGTATTAATAGTCTATGTAACGACTAAAAATGATTATCCACGCAAAATATTACAGCGATTGGACTATTATTTCGTTAGAAAAATGAAAAATACATGGTTTTGCCATTTCCTGCAATTTTTACCGTTTAGGCTGTGCTAAAAATTAGACAGAAATATTAATTTTGTATTTTTTAATATCTTGTGTTGGTAATCGATGTAACGACTAAAAATAATTATCCACGCGAAATATTACAGTGATTGGACGTGTAATTCGTTAGAAAATTTAAAAATACATGGTATTGCCATTTTCCGCAATTTTTACCGTTTAGGCTGGCTAAAAATTATATAAAAATATTAATTTTGTATTTTTTAATCTCTTGTGTTGGTAATCGATGTAACGACTTAAAATGATTATACACGCGAAATAATAAGCGATTGGACTTTTATTTCGTTAGAAAATTTAAAAATACATGGTTTTGCCATTTCCTGCAATTTTTACCGTTTAGCCTGTGCTAAAAATTAAGCAAAAATATTAATTTTAATGTTTTAATCTTTTGTATTAATAGTCGATGTAACGAATAAAAATGATTATCCACGCGAAATATTACAGCGATTGGACTATTATTTCGTTAGAAAAATGAAAAATACATGGTTTTGCCATTTCCTGCAATTTTTACCGTTTAGGCTGTGCTAAAAATTAGACAGAAATATTAATTTTGTATTTTTTAATATCTTGTGTTGGTAATCGATGTAACGACTAAAAATAATTATCCACGCGAAATATTACAGTGATTGGACGTGTAATTCGTTAGAAAATTTAAAAATACATGGTATTGCCATTTTCCGCAATTTTTACCGTTTAGGCTGGCTAAAAATTATATAAAAATATTAATTTTGTATTTTTTAATCTCTTGTGTTGGTAATCGATGTAACGACTTAAAATGATTATACACGCGAAATAATAAGCGATTGGACTTTTATTTCGTTAGAAAATTTAAAAATACATGGTTTTGCCATTTCCTGCAATTTTTACCGTTTAGCCTGTGCTAAAAATTAAGCAAAAATATTAATTTTAATGTTTTAATCTTTTGTATTAATAGTCTATGTAACGAATAAAAATGATTATCCACGCGAAATATTACAGCGATTGGACTTTTATTTCGTTAGAAAAATGAAAAATACATGGTTTTGCCATTTCCTGCAATTTTTACCTTTAGGTTGTGCTAAAAATTAGACAAAAATATTAATTTTGTATTTTATAATCTTTTGTGTTAGTAATCGATGTAACGACTTAAAATGATTATACACGCGAAATATTACAGCGATTGGACGAGTATTTCGTTAGAAAATTTAAAAATACATAATTTTGCTATTTTCGGCAATTTTTACCGTTTAGGCTGTGCTTAAAATTAGACAAAAATATTAATTTTGTATTTTTTAATCTTTTGTATTAATAGTCGATGTAACGACTAAAAATGATTATCCACGCGAAATATTACAGCGATTGGACTTTTATTTCGTTAGAAAATTTAAAAATACATGGTTTTGCCATTTTCCGCAATTTTTACCGTTTAGGCTGGCTAAAAATTATATAAAAATTTTAATTTTGTATTTTTTAATCTTTTGTGTTGGTAATCGATGTAACGACTTAAAATGATTATACACGCGAAATAATAAGCGATTGGACTATTATTTCGTTAGAAAATTGAAAAATAAATGATTTTGCCATTTCCTGCAATTTTTACCGTTTAGGCTGTGCTTAAAATTAGACAAAAATATTAATTTTGTATTTTTTAATCTTTTGTATTAATAGTCGATGTAACGACTAAAAATGATTATCCACGCGAAATATTACAGCGATTGGACTTTTATTTCGTTAGAAAATTTAAAAATACATGGTTTTGCCATTTTCCGCAATTTTTACCGTTTAGGCTGGCTAAAAATTATATAAAAATTTTAATTTTGTATTTTTTAATCTTTTGTGTTGGTAATCGATGTAACGACTTAAAATGATTATACACGCGAAATAATAAGCGATTGGACTATTATTTCGTTAGAAAATTGAAAAATAAATGATTTTGCCATTTCCTGCAATTTTTACCGTTTAGGCTGTGCTAAAAATTAGACAAAAATATTAATTTTGTATTTTTTAATCTTTTGTATTAATAGTCTATGTAACGACTAAAAATGATTATCCACGCAAAATATTACAGCGATTGGACTATTATTTCGTTAGAAAAATGAAAAATACATGGTTTTGCCATTTCCTGCAATTTTTACCGTTTAGGCTGTGCTAAAAATTAGACAGAAATATTAATTTTGTATTTTTTAATATCTTGTGTTGGTAATCGATGTAACGACTAAAAATAATTATCCACGCGAAATATTACAGTGATTGGACGTGTAATTCGTTAGAAAATTTAAAAATACATGGTATTGCCATTTTCCGCAATTTTTACCGTTTAGGCTGGCTAAAAATTATATAAAAATATTAATTTTGTATTTTTTAATCTCTTGTGTTGGTAATCGATGTAACGACTTAAAATGATTATATAAGCGATTGGACTTTTATTTCGTTAGAAAATTTAAAAATACATGGTTTTGCCATTTCCTGCAATTTTTACCGTTTAGCCTGTGCTAAAAATTAAGCAAAAATATTAATTTTAATGTTTTAATCTTTTGTATTAATAGTCTATGTAACGAATAAAAATGATTATCCACGCGAAATATTACAGCGATTGGACTATTATTTCGTTAGAAAAATGAAAAATACATGGTTTTGCCATTTCCTGCAATTTTTACCTTTAGGTTGTGCTAAAAATTAGACAAAAATATTAATTTTGTATTTTATAATCTTTTGTGTTAGTAATCGATGTAACGACTTAAAATGATTATACACGCGAAATATTACAGCGATTGGACGAGTATTTCGTTAGAAAATTTAAAAATACATAATTTTGCTATTTTCGGCAATTTTTACCGTTTAGGCTGTGCTTAAAATTAGACAAAAATATTAATTTTGTATTTTTTAATCTTTTGTATTAATAGTCGATGTAACGACTAAAAATGATTATCCACGCGAAATATTACAGCGATTGGACTTTTATTTCGTTAGAAAATTTAAAAATACATGGTTTTGCCATTTTCCGCAATTTTTACCGTTTAGGCTGGCTAAAAATTATATAAAAATTTTAATTTTGTATTTTTTAATCTTTTGTGTTGGTAATCGATGTAACGACTTAAAATGATTATACACGCGAAATAATAAGCGATTGGACTATTATTTCGTTAGAAAATTGAAAAATAAATGATTTTGCCATTTCCTGCAATTTTTACCGTTTAGGCTGTGCTAAAAATTAGACAAAAATATTAATTTTGTATTTTTTAATCTTTTGTATTAATAGTCTATGTAACGACTAAAAATGATTATCCACGCAAAATATTACAGCGATTGGACTTTTATTTCGTTAGAAAAATGAAAAATACATGGTTTTGCCATTTCCTGCAATTTTTACCTTTAGGTTGTGCTAAAAATTAGACAAAAATATTAATTTTGTATTTTATAATCTTTTGTGTTAGTAATCGATGTAACGACTTAAAATGATTATACACGCGAAATATTACAGCGATTGGACGAGTATTTCGTTAGAAAATTTAAAAATACATAATTTTGCTATTTTCGGCAATTTTTACCGTTTAGGCTGTGCTTAAAATTAGACAAAAATATTAATTTTGTATTTTTTAATCTTTTGTATTAATAGTCGATGTAACGACTAAAAATGATTATCCACGCGAAATATTACAGCGATTGGACTTTTATTTCGTTAGAAAATTTAAAAATACATGGTTTTGCCATTTTCCGCAATTTTTACCGTTTAGGCTGGCTAAAAATTATATAAAAATTTTAATTTTGTATTTTTTAATCTTTTGTGTTGGTAATCGATGTAACGACTTAAAATGATTATACACGCGAAATAATAAGCGATTGGACTATTATTTCGTTAGAAAATTGAAAAATAAATGATTTTGCCATTTCCTGCAATTTTTACCGTTTAGGCTGTGCTAAAAATTAGACAAAAATATTAATTTTGTATTTTTTAATCTTTTGTATTAATAGTCTATGTAACGACTAAAAATGATTATCCACGCAAAATATTACAGCGATTGGACTATTATTTCGTTAGAAAAATGAAAAATACATGGTTTTGCCATTTCCTGCAATTTTTACCGTTTAGGCTGTGCTAAAAATTAGACAGAAATATTAATTTTGTATTTTTTAATATCTTGTGTTGGTAATCGATGTAACGACTAAAAATAATTATCCACGCGAAATATTACAGTGATTGGACGTGTAATTCGTTAGAAAATTTAAAAATACATGGTATTGCCATTTTCCGCAATTTTTACCGTTTAGGCTGGCTAAAAATTATATAAAAATATTAATTTTGTATTTTTTAATCTCTTGTATTGGTAATCGATGTAACGACTTAAAATGATTATACACGCGAAATAATAAGCGATTGGACTTTTATTTCGTTAGAAAATTTAAAAATACATGGTTTTGCCATTTCCTGCAATTTTTACCGTTTAGCCTGTGCTAAAAATTAAGCAAAAATATTAATTTTAATGTTTTAATCTTTTGTATTAATAGTCTATGTAACGAATAAAAATGATTATCCACGCGAAATATTACAGCGATTGGACTATTATTTCGTTAGAAAAATGAAAAATACATGGTTTTGCCATTTCCTGCAATTTTTACCGTTTAGGCTGTGCTAAAAATTAGACAGAAATATTAATTTTGTATTTTTTAATATCTTGTGTTGGTAATCGATGTAACGACTAAAAATAATTATCCACGCGAAATATTACAGTGATTGGACGTGTAATTCGTTAGAAAATTTAAAAATACATGGTATTGCCATTTTCCGCAATTTTTACCGTTTAGGCTGGCTAAAAATTATATAAAAATATTAATTTTGTATTTTTTAATCTCTTGTATTGGTAATCGATGTAACGACTTAAAATGATTATACACGCGAAATAATAAGCGATTGGACTTTTATTTCGTTAGAAAATTTAAAAATACATGGTTTTGCTATTTCCTGCAATTTTTACCGTTTAGCCTGTGCTAAAAATTAAGCAAAAATAATTATTTTAATGTTTTAATCTTTTGTATTAATAGTCTATGTAACGAATAAAAATGATTATCCACGCGAAATATTACAGCGATTGGACTATTATTTCGTTAGAAAAATGAAAAATACATGGTTTTGCCATTTCCTGCAATTTTTACCTATAGGCTGTGCTAAAAATTAGACAAAAATATTAATTTTGTATTTTTTAATCTTTTGTGTTAGTAATCGATGTAACAACTTAAAATGATTATACACGCGAAATATTACAGCGATTGGACGAGTATTTCGTTAGAAAATTTAAAAATACATGGTTTTGCCATTTCCTGCAATTTTTACCGTTTAGGCTGTGCTAAAAATTAGACAAAAATATTAATTTTGTATTTTTTAATCTTTTGTATTAATAGTCGATGTAACGACTAAAAATGATTATCCACGCGAAATATTACAGAGATTGGACTTTTATTTCGTTAGAAAATTGAAAAATACATGGTTTTGCCATTTTCCGCAATTTTTACGGTCAGGCTGTGCCAAAAATGAGACAAAAATTTTAATTTTGTATTTTATAATCTTTTGTGTTAGTAATCGATGTAACGACTTAAAATGATTATACACGCGAAATATTACAGCGATTGGACGAGTATTTCGTTAGAAAATTTAAAAATACATAATTTTGCTATTTTCGGCAATTTTTACCGTTTAGGCTGTGCTTAAAATTAGACAAAAATATTAATTTTGTATTTTTTAATCTTTTGTATTAATAGTCGATGTAACGACTAAAAATGATTATCCACGCGAAATATTACAGCGATTGGACTTTTATTTCGTTAGAAAATTTAAAAATACATGGTTTTGCCATTTTCCGCAATTTTTACCGTTTAGGCTGGCTAAAAATTATATAAAAATTTTAATTTTGTATTTTTTAATCTTTTGTGTTGGTAATCGATGTAACGACTTAAAATGATTATACACGCGAAATAATAAGCGATTGGACTATTATTTCGTTAGAAAATTGAAAAATAAATGATTTTGCCATTTCCTGCAATTTTTACCGTTTAGGCTGTGCTAAAAATTAGACAAAAATATTAATTTTGTATTTTTTAATCTTTTGTATTAATAGTCTATGTAACGACTAAAAATGATTATCCACGCAAAATATTACAGCGATTGGACTTTTATTTCGTTAGAAAAATGAAAAATACATGGTTTTGCCATTTCCTGCAATTTTTACCTTTAGGTTGTGCTAAAAATTAGACAAAAATATTAATTTTGTATTTTATAATCTTTTGTGTTAGTAATCGATGTAACGACTTAAAATGATTATACACGCGAAATATTACAGCGATTGGACGAGTATTTCGTTAGAAAATTTAAAAATACATAATTTTGCTATTTTCGGCAATTTTTACCGTTTAGGCTGTGCTTAAAATTAGACAAAAATATTAATTTTGTATTTTTTAATCTTTTGTATTAATAGTCGATGTAACGACTAAAAATGATTATCCACGCGAAATATTACAGCGATTGGACTTTTATTTCGTTAGAAAATTTAAAAATACATGGTTTTGCCATTTTCCGCAATTTTTACCGTTTAGGCTGGCTAAAAATTATATAAAAATTTTAATTTTGTATTTTTTAATCTTTTGTGTTGGTAATCGATGTAACGACTTAAAATGATTATACACGCGAAATAATAAGCGATTGGACTATTATTTCGTTAGAAAATTGAAAAATAAATGATTTTGCCATTTCCTGCAATTTTTACCGTTTAGGCTGTGCTAAAAATTAGACAAAAATATTAATTTTGTATTTTTTAATCTTTTGTATTAATAGTCTATGTAACGACTAAAAATGATTATCCACGCAAAATATTACAGCGATTGGACTATTATTTCGTTAGAAAAATGAAAAATACATGGTTTTGCCATTTCCTGCAATTTTTACCGTTTAGGCTGTGCTAAAAATTAGACAGAAATATTAATTTTGTATTTTTTAATATCTTGTGTTGGTAATCGATGTAACGACTAAAAATAATTATCCACGCGAAATATTACAGTGATTGGACGTGTTATTCGTTAGAAAATTTAAAAATACATGGTATTGCCATTTTCCGCAATTTTTACCGTTTAGGCTGGCTAAAAATTATATAAAAATATTAATTTTGTATTTTTTAATCTCTTGTGTTGGTAATCGATGTAACGACTTAAAATGATTATACACGCGAAATAATAAGCGATTGGACTTTTATTTCGTTAGAAAATTTAAAAATACATGGTTTTGCCATTTCCTGCAATTTTTACCGTTTAGCCTGTGCTAAAAATTAAGCAAAAATATTAATTTTAATGTTTTAATCTTTTGTATTAATAGTCTATGTAACGAATAAAAATGATTATCCACGCGAAATATTACAGCGATTGGACTATTATTTCGTTAGAAAAATGAAAAATACATGGTTTTGCCATTTCCTGCAATTTTTACCGTTTAGGCTGTGCTAAAAATTAGACAGAAATATTAATTTTGTATTTTTTAATATCTTGTGTTGGTAATCGATGTAACGACTAAAAATAATTATCCACGCGAAATATTACAGTGATTGGACGTGTAATTCGTTAGAAAATTTAAAAATACATGGTATTGCCATTTTCCGCAATTTTTACCGTTTAGGCTGGCTAAAAATTATATAAAAATATTAATTTTGTATTTTTTAATCTCTTGTGTTGGTAATCGATGTAACGACTTAAAATGATTATACACGCGAAATAATAAGCGATTGGACGAGTATTTCGTTAGAAAATTTAAAAATACATGGTTTTGCCATTTCCTGCAATTTTTACCGTTTAGCCTGTGCTAAAAATTAAGCAAAAATATTAATTTTAATGTTTTAATCTTTTGTATTAATAGTCTATGTAACGACTAAAAATGATTATCCACGCGAAATATTACAGAGATTGGACTTTTATTTCTTTAGAAAATTGAAAAATACATGGTTTTGCCATTTTCCGCAATTTTTACGGTCAGGCTGTGCCAAAAATGAGACAAAAATTTTAATTTTGTATTTTATAATCTTTTGTGTTAGTAATCGATGTAACGACTTAAAATGATTATACACGCGAAATATTACAGCGATTGGACGAGTATTTCGTTAGAAAATTTAAAAATACATAATTTTGCTATTTTCGGCAATTTTTACCGTTTAGGCTGTGCTTAAAATTAGACAAAAATATTAATTTTGTATTTTTTAATCTTTTGTATTAATAGTCGATGTAACGAATAAAAATGATTATCCACGCGAAATATTACAGCGATTGGACTTTTATTTCGTTAGAAAATTTAAAAATACATGGTTTTGCCATTTTCCGCAATTTTTACCGTTTAGGCTGGCTAAAAATTATATAAAAATTTTAATTTTGTATTTTTTAATCTTTTGTGTTGGTAATCGATGTAACGACTTAAAATGATTATACACGCGAAATAATAAGCGATTGGACTATTATTTCGTTAGAAAATTGAAAAATAAATGATTTTGCCATTTCCTGCAATTTTTACCGTTTAGGCTGTGCTAAAAATTAGACAAAAATATTAATTTTGTATTTTTTAATCTTTTGTATTAATAGTCTATGTAACGACTAAAAATGATTATCCACGCAAAATATTACAGCGATTGGACTATTATTTTGTTAGAAAAATGAAAAATACATGGTTTTGCCATTTCCTGCAATTTTTACCGTTTAGGCTGTGCTAAAAATTAGACAGAAATATTAATTTTGTATTTTTTAATATCTTGTGTTGGTAATCGATGTAACGACTAAAAATAATTATCCACGCGAAATATTACAGTGATTGGACGTGTAATTCGTTAGAAAATTTAAAAATACATGGTATTGCCATTTTCCGCAATTTTTACCGTTTAGGCTGGCTAAAAATTATATAAAAATATTAATTTTGTATTTTTTAATCTCTTGTGTTGGTAATAGATGTAACGACTAAAAATGATTATCCACGCAAAATATTACAGCGATTGGACTATTATTTCGTTAGAAAAATGAAAAATACATGGTTTTGCCATTTCCTGCAATTTTTACCGTTTAGGCTGTGCTAAAAATTAGACAGAAATATTAATTTTGTATTTTTTAATCTTTTGTGTTGTTAATCGAAGAAACGACTTAAAATGATTATACACGGGAAATATTAACGCGATTGGACGAGTATTTCGTTAGAAAATTTAAAAATACATGGTTTTGCTATTTTCGGCAATTTTTACCGTTTAGGCTGTGCTTAAAATTAGACAAAAATATTAATTTTGTATTTTTTAATCTTTTGTATTAATAGTCGATGTAACGACTAAAAATGATTATCCACGCGAAATATTACAGCGATTGGACTTTTATTTCGTTAGAAAAATGAAAAATACATGGTTTTGCCATTTCCTGCAATTTTTACCTTTAGGTTGTGCTAAAAATTAGACAAAAATATTAATTTTGTATTTTATAATCTTTTGTGTTAGTAATCGATGTAACGACTTAAAATGATTATACACGCGAAATATTACAGCGATTGGACGAGTATTTCGTTAGAAAATTTAAAAATACATAATTTTGCTATTTTCGGCAATTTTTACCGTTTAGGCTGTGCTAAAAATTAGACAAAAATATTAATTTTGTATTTTTTAATCTCTTGTGTTGGTAATCGATGTAACGACTTAAAATGATTATACACGCGAAATAATAAGCGATTGGACTTTTATTTCGTTAGAAAATTTAAAAATACATGGTTTTGCCATTTCCTAAAATTTTTACCGTTTAGCCTGTGCTAAAAATTAAGCAAAAATATTAATTTTAATGTTTTAATCTTTTGTATTAATAGTCTATGTAACGAATAAAAATGATTATCCACGCGAAATATTACAGCGATTGGACTATTATTTCGTTAGAAAAATGAAAAATACATGGTTTTGCCATTTCCTGCAATTTTTACCTTTAGGTTGTGCTAAAAATTAGACAAAAATATTAATTTTGTATTTTATAATATCTTGTGTTGGTAATCGATGTAACGACTAAAAATAATTATCCACGCGAAATATTACAGTGATTGGACGTGTAATTCGTTAGAAAATTTAAAAATACATGGTATTGCCATTTTCCGCAATTTTTACCGTTTAGGCTGGCTAAAAATTATATAAAAATATTAATTTTGTATTTTTTAATCTCTTGTGTTGGTAATCGATGTAACGACTTAAAATGATTATACACGCGAAATAATAAGCGATTGGACTTTTATTTCGTTAGAAAATTTAAAAATACATGGTTTTGCCATTTCCTAAAATTTTTACCGTTTAGCCTGTGCTAAAAATTAAGCAAAAATATTAATTTTAATGTTTTAATCTTTTGTATTAATAGTCTATGTAACGAATAAAAATGATTATCCACGCGAAATATTACAGCGATTGGACTATTATTTCGTTAGAAAAATGAAAAATACATGGTTTTGCCATTTCCTGCAATTTTTACCTTTAGGCTGTGCTAAAAATTAGACAAAAATATTAATTTTGTATTTTTTAATCTTTTGTATTAATAGTCGATGTAACGACTTAAAATGATTATACACGCGAAATATTACAGCGATTGGACGAGTATTTCGTTAGAAAATTTAAAAATACATGGTTTTGCCATTTCCTGCAATTTTTACCGTTTAGGCTGTGCTAAAAATTAGACAAAAATATTAATTTTGTATTTTTTAATCTTTTGTATTAATAGTCGATGTAACGACTAAAAATGATTATCCACGCGAAATATTACAGAGATTGGACTTTTATTTCGTTAGAAAATTGAAAAATACATGGTTTTGCCATTTTCCGCAATTTTTACGGTCAGGCTGTGCCAAAAATGAGACAAAAATTTTAATTTTGTATTTTATAATCTTTTGTGTTAGTAATCGATGTAACGACTTAAAATGATTATACACGCGAAATATTACAGCGATTGGACGAGTATTTCGTTAGAAAATTTAAAAATACATAATTTTGCTATTTTCGGCAATTTTTACCGTTTAGGCTGTGCTTAAAATTAGACAAAAATATTAATTTTGTATTTTTTAATCTTTTGTATTAATAGTCGATGTAACGACTAAAAATGATTATCCACGCGAAATATTACAGCGATTGGACTTTTATTTCGTTAGAAAATTTAAAAATACATGGTTTTGCCATTTTCCGCAATTTTTACCGTTTAGGCTGGCTAAAAATTATATAAAAATTTTAATTTTGTATTTTTTAATCTTTTGTGTTGGTAATCGATGTAACGACTTAAAATGATTATACACGCGAAATAATAAGCGATTGGACTATTATTTCGTTAGAAAATTGAAAAATAAATGATTTTGCCATTTCCTGCAATTTTTACCGTTTAGGCTGTGCTAAAAATTAGACAAAAATATTAATTTTGTATTTTTTAATCTTTTGTATTAATAGTCTATGTAACGACTAAAAATGATTATCCACGCAAAATATTACAGCGATTGGACTATTATTTCGTTAGAAAAATGAAAAATACATGGTTTTGCCATTTCCTGCAATTTTTACCGTTTAGGCTGTGCTAAAAATTAGACAGAAATATTAATTTTGTATTTTTTAATATCTTGTGTTGGTAATCGATGTACCGACTAAAAATAATTATCCACGCGAAATATTACAGTGATTGGACGTGTAATTCGTTAGAAAATTTAAAAATACATGGTATTGCCATTTTCCGCAATTCTTACCGTTTAGGCTGGCTAAAAATTATATAAAAATATTAATTTTGTATTTTTTAATCTCTTGTGTTGGTAATCGATGTAACGACTTAAAATGATTATACACGCGAAATAATAAGCGATTGGACTTTTATTTCGTTAGAAAATTTAAAAATACATGGTTTTGCCATTTTCCGCAATTTTTACGGTCAGGCTGTGCCAAAAATGAGACAAAAATTTTAATTTTGTATTTTATAATCTTTTGTGTTAGTAATCGATGTAACGACTTAAAATGATTATACACGCGAAATATTACAGCGATTGGACGAGTATTTCGTTAGAAAATTTAAAAATACATAATTTTGCTATTTTCGGCAATTTTTACCGTTTAGGCTGTGCTTAAAATTAGACAAAAATATTAATTTTGTATTTTTTAATCTTTTGTATTAATAGTCGATGTAACGACTAAAAATGATTATCCACGCGAAATATTACAGCGATTGGACTTTTATTTCGTTAGAAAATTTAAAAATACATGGTTTTGCCATTTTCCGCAATTTTTACCGTTTAGGCTGGCTAAAAATTATATAAAAATTTTAATTTTGTATTTTTTAATCTTTTGTGTTGGTAATCGATGTAACGACTTAAAATGATTATACACGCGAAATAATAAGAGATTGGACTATTATTTCGTTAGAAAATTGAAAAATAAATGATTTTGCCATTTCCTGCAATTTTTACCGTTTAGGCTGTGCTAAAAATTAGACAAAAATATTAATTTTGTATTTTTTAATCTTTTGTATTAATAGTCTATGTAACGACTAAAAATGATTATCCACGCAAAATATTACAGCGATTGGACTATTATTTCGTTAGAAAAATGAAAAATACATGGTTTTGCCATTTCCTGCAATTTTTACCGTTTAGGCTGTGCTAAAAATTAGACAGAAATATTAATTTTGTATTTTTTAATATCTTGTGTTGGTAATCGATGTAACGACTAAAAATGATTATCCACGCGAAATATTACAGAGATTGGACTTTTATTTCGTTAGAAAATTTAAAAATACATGGTTTTGCCATTTTCCGCAATTTTTACCGTTTAGGCTGGCTAAAAATTATATAAAAATATTAATTTTGTATTTTTTAATCTCTTGTGTTGGTAATCGATGTAACGACTTAAAATGATTATACACGCCAAATAATAAGCGATTGGACTTTTATTTCGTTAGAAAATTTAAAAATACATGGTTTTGCCATTTCCTGCAATTTTTACCGTTTAGCCTGTGCTAAAAATTAAGCAAAAATATTAATTTTAATGTTTTAATCTTTTGTATTAATAGTCTATGTAACGAATAAAAATGATTATCCACGCGAAATATTACAGCGATTGGACTATTATTTCGTTAGAAAAATGAAAAATACATGGTTTTGCCATTTCCTGCAATTTTTACCTTTAGGCTGTGCTAAAAATTAGACAAAAATATTAATTTTGTATTTTTTAATCTTTTGTGTTAGTAATCGATGTAACGACTTAAAATGATTATACACGCGAAATATTACAGCGATTGGACGAGTATTTCGTTAGAAAATTTAAAAATACATGGTTTTGCCATTTCCTGCAATTTTTACCGTTTAGGCTGTGCTAAAAATTAGACAAAAATATTAATTTTGTATTTTTTAATCTTTTGTATTAATAGTCGATGTAACGACTAAAAATGATTATCCACGCGAAATATTACAGAGATTGGACTTTTATTTCGTTAGAAAATTGAAAAATACATGGTTTTGCCATTTTCCGCAATTTTTACGGTCAGGCTGTGCCAAAAATGAGACAAAAATTTTAATTTTGTATTTTATAATCTTTTGTGTTAGTAATCGATGTAACGACTTAAAATGATTATACACGCGAAATATTACAGCGATTGGACGAGTATTTCGTTAGAAAATTTAAAAATACATAATTTTGCTATTTTCGGCAATTTTTACCGTTTAGGCTGTGCTTAAAATTAGACAAAAATATTAATTTTGTATTTTTTAATCTTTTGTATTAATAGTCGATGTAACGACTAAAAATGATTATCCACGCGAAATATTACAGCGATTGGACTTTTATTTCGTTAGAAAATTTAAAAATACATGGTTTTGCCATTTTCCGCAATTTTTACCGTTTAGGCTGGCTAAAAATTATATAAAAATTTTAATTTTGTATTTTTTAATCTTTTGTGTTGGTAATCGATGTAACGACTTAAAATGATTATACACGCGAAATAATAAGCGATTGGACTATTATTTCGTTAGAAAATTGAAAAATAAATGATTTTGCCATTTCCTGCAATTTTTACCGTTTAGGCTGTGCTAAAAATTAGACAAAAATATTAATTTTGTATTTTTTAATCTTTTGTATTAATAGTCTATGTAACGACTAAAAATGATTATCCACGCAAAATATTACAGCGATTGGACTATTATTTCGTTAGAAAAATGAAAAATACATGGTTTTGCCATTTCCTGCAATTTTTACCGTTTAGGCTGTGCTAAAAATTAGACAGAAATATTAATTTTGTATTTTTTAATATCTTGTGTTGGTAATCGATGTACCGACTAAAAATAATTATCCACGCGAAATATTACAGTGATTGGACGTGTAATTCGTTAGAAATTTTAAAAATACATGGTATTGCCATTTTCCGCAATTCTTACCGTTTAGGCTGGCTAAAAATTATATAAAAATATTAATTTTGTATTTTTTAATCTCTTGTGTTGGTAATCGATGTAACGACTTAAAATGATTATACACGCGAAATAATAAGCGATTGGACTTTTATTTCGTTAGAAAATTTAAAAATACATGGTTTTGCCATTTTCCGCAATTTTTACGGTCAGGCTGTGCCAAAAATGAGACAAAAATTTTAATTTTGTATTTTATAATCTTTTGTGTTAGTAATCGATGTAACGACTTAAAATGATTATACACGCGAAATATTACAGCGATTGGACGAGTATTTCGTTAGAAAATTTAAAAATACATAATTTTGCTATTTTCGGCAATTTTTACCGTTTAGGCTGTGCTTAAAATTAGACAAAAATATTAATTTTGTATTTTTTAATCTTTTGTATTAATAGTCGATGTAACGACTAAAAATGATTATCCACGCGAAATATTACAGCGATTGGACTTTTATTTCGTTAGAAAATTTAAAAATACATGGTTTTGCCATTTTCCGCAATTTTTACCGTTTAGGCTGGCTAAAAATTATATAAAAATTTTAATTTTGTATTTTTTAATCTTTTGTGTTGGTAATCGATGTAACGACTTAAAATGATTATACACGCGAAATAATAAGAGATTGGACTATTATTTCGTTAGAAAATTGAAAAATAAATGATTTTGCCATTTCCTGCAATTTTTACCGTTTAGGCTGTGCTAAAAATTAGACAAAAATATTAATTTTGTATTTTTTAATCTTTTGTATTAATAGTCTATGTAACGACTAAAAATGATTATCCACGCAAAATATTACAGCGATTGGACTATTATTTCGTTAGAAAAATGAAAAATACATGGTTTTGCCATTTCCTGCAATTTTTACCGTTTAGGCTGTGCTAAAAATTAGACAGAAATATTAATTTTGTATTTTTTAATATCTTGTGTTGGTAATCGATGTAACGACTAAAAATGATTATCCACGCGAAATATTACAGAGATTGGACTTTTATTTCGTTAGAAAATTTAAAAATACATGGTTTTGCCATTTTCCGCAATTTTTACCGTTTAGGCTGGCTAAAAATTATATAAAAATATTAATTTTGTATTTTTTAATCTCTTGTGTTGGTAATCGATGTAACGACTAAAAATGATTATCCACGCAAAATATTACAGCGATTGGACGTGTAATTCGTTAGAAAATTTAAAAATACATGGTATTGCCATTTTCCGCAATTTTTACCGTTTAGGCTGGCTAAAAATTATATAAAAATATTAATTTTGTATTTTTTAATCTCTTGTGTTGGTAATCGATGTAACGACTAAAAATGATTATCCACGCAAAATATTACAGCGATTGGACTATTATTTCGTTAGAAAAATGAAAAATACATGGTTTTGCCATTTCCTGCAATTTTTACCGTTTAGGCTGTGCTAAAAATTAGACAGAAATATTAATTTTGTATTTTTTAATATCTTGTGTTGGTAATCGATGTACCGACTAAAAATAATTATCCACGCGAAATATTACAGTGATTGGACGTGTAATTCGTTAGAAAATTTAAAAATACATGGTATTGCCATTTTCCGCAATTCTTACCGTTTAGGCTGGCTAAAAATTATATAAAAATATTAATTTTGTATTTTTTAATCTCTTGTGTTGGTAATCGATGTAACGACTTAAAATGATTATACACGCGAAATAATAAGCGATTGGACTTTTATTTCGTTAGAAAATTTAAAAATACATGGTTTTGCCATTTTCCGCAATTTTTACGGTCAGGCTGTGCCAAAAATGAGACAAAAATTTTAATTTTGTATTTTATAATCTTTTGTGTTAGTAATCGATGTAACGACTTAAAATGATTATACACGCGAAATATTACAGCGATTGGACGAGTATTTCGTTAGAAAATTTAAAAATACATAATTTTGCTATTTTCGGCAATTTTTACCGTTTAGGCTGTGCTTAAAATTAGACAAAAATATTAATTTTGTATTTTTTAATCTTTTGTATTAATAGTCGATGTAACGACTAAAAATGATTATCCACGCGAAATATTACAGCGATTGGACTTTTATTTCGTTAGAAAATTTAAAAATACATGGTTTTGCCATTTTCCGCAATTTTTACCGTTTAGGCTGGCTAAAAATTATATAAAAATTTTAATTTTGTATTTTTTAATCTTTTGTGTTGGTAATCGATGTAACGACTTAAAATGATTATACACGCGAAATAATAAGAGATTGGACTATTATTTCGTTAGAAAATTGAAAAATAAATGATTTTGCCATTTCCTGCAATTTTTACCGTTTAGGCTGTGCTAAAAATTAGACAAAAATATTAATTTTGTATTTTTTAATCTTTTGTATTAATAGTCTATGTAACGACTAAAAATGATTATCCACGCAAAATATTACAGCGATTGGACTATTATTTCGTTAGAAAAATGAAAAATACATGGTTTTGCCATTTCCTGCAATTTTTACCGTTTAGGCTGTGCTAAAAATTAGACAGAAATATTAATTTTGTATTTTTTAATATCTTGTGTTGGTAATCGATGTAACGACTAAAAATGATTATCCACGCGAAATATTACAGAGATTGGACTTTTATTTCGTTAGAAAATTTAAAAATACATGGTTTTGCCATTTTCCGCAATTTTTACCGTTTAGGCTGGCTAAAAATTATATAAAAATATTAATTTTGTATTTTTTAATCTCTTGTGTTGGTAATCGATGTAACGACTAAAAATGATTATCCAACCAAAATATTACAGCGATTGGACGTGTAATTCGTTAGAAAATTTAAAAATACATGGTATTGCCATTTTCCGCAATTTTTACCGTTTAGGCTGGCTAAAAATTATATAAAAATATTAATTTTGTATTTTTTAATCTCTTGTGTTGGTAATCGATGTAACGACTAAAAATGATTATCCACGCAAAATATTACAGCGATTGGACTATTATTTCGTTAGAAAAATGAAAAATACATGGTTTTGCCATTTCCTGCAATTTTTACCGTTTAGGCTGTGCTAAAAATTAGACAGAAATATTAATTTTGTATTTTTTAATCTTTTGTGTTGTTAATCGAAGAAACGACTTAAAATGATTATACGCGGGAAATATTAACGCGATTGGACGAGTATTTCGTTAGAAAATTTAAAAATACATGGTTTTGCTATTTTCGGCAATTTTTACCGTTTAGGCTGTGCTTAAAATTAGACAAAAATATTAATTTTGTATTTTTTAATCTTTTGTATTAATAGTCGATGTAACGACTAAAAATGATTATCCACGCGAAATATTACAGCGATTGGACTTTTATTTCGTTAGAAAAATGAAAAATACATGGTTTTGCCATTTCCTGCAATTTTTACCTTTAGGTTGTGCTAAAAATTAGACAAAAATATTAATTTTGTATTTTATAATCTTTTGTGTTAGTAATCGATGTAACGACTTAAAATGATTATACACGCGAAATATTACAGCGATTGGACGAGTATTTCGTTAGAAAATTTAAAAATACATAATTTTGCTATTTTCGGCAATTTTTACCGTTTAGGCTGTGCTTAAAATTAGACAAAAATGTTAATTTTGTATTTTGTAATCTTTTGTATTAATAGTCGATGTAACGACTAAAAATGATTATCCACGCGAAATATTACAGCGATTGGACTTTTATTTCGTTAGAAAATTTAAAAATACATGGTTTTGCCATTTTCCGCAATTTTTACCGTTTAGGCTGGCTAAAAATTATATAAAAATTTTAATTTTGTATTTTTTAATCTTTTGTGTTGGTAATCGATGTAACGACTTAAAATGATTATACACGCGAAATAATAAGCGATTGGACTATTATTTCGTTAGAAAATTGAAAAATAAATGATTTTGCCATTTCCTGCAATTTTTACCGTTTAGGCTGTGCTAAAAATTAGACAAAAATATTAATTTTGTATTTTTTAATCTTTTGTATTAATAGTCTATGTAACGACTAAAAATGATTATCCACGCAAAATATTACAGCGATTGGACTTTTATTTCGTTAGAAAATTTAAAAATACATGGTTTTGCCATTTCCTGCAATTTTTACCGTTAAGGCTGTGCTAAAAATTATATAAAAATATTAATTTTGTATTTTTTAATCTCTTGTGTTGGTAATCGATGTAACGACTTAAAATGATTATACACGCGAAATAATAAGCGATTGGACTTTTATTTCGTTAGAAAATTTAAAAATACATGGTTTTGCCATTTCCTAAAATTTTTACCGTTTAGCCTGTGCTAAAAATTAAGCAAAAATATTAATTTTAATGTTTTAATCTTTTGTATTAATAGTCTATGTAACGAATAAAAATGATTATCCACGCGAAATATTACAGCGATTGGACTATTATTTCGTTAGAAAAATGAAAAATACATGGTTTTGCCATTTCCTGCAATTGCTAAAAATTAGACAAAAATATTAATTTTGTATTTTTTAATCTTTTGTATTAATAGTCGATGTAACGACTTAAAATGATTATACACGCGAAATATTACAGCGATTGGACGAGTATTTCGTTAGAAAATTTAAAAATACATGGTTTTGCCATTTCCTGCAATTTTTACCGTTTAGGCTGTGCTAAAAATTAGACAAAAATATTAATTTTGTATTTTTTAATCTTTTGTATTAATAGTCGATGTAACGACTAAAAATGATTATCCACGCGAAATATTACAGAGATTGGACTTTTATTTCGTTAGAAAATTGAAAAATACATGGTTTTGCCATTTTCCGCAATTTTTACGGTCAGGCTGTGCCAAAAATGAGACAAAAATTTTAATTTTGTATTTTATAATCTTTTGTGTTAGTAATCGATGTAACGACTTAAAATGATTATACACGCGAAATATTACAGCGATTGGACGAGTATTTCGTTAGAAAATTTAAAAATACATAATTTTGCTATTTTCGGCAATTTTTACCGTTTAGGCTGGCTAAAAATTATATAAAAATTTTAATTTTGTATTTTTTAATCTTTTGTGTTGGTAATCGATGTAACGACTTAAAATGATTATACACGCGAAATAATAAGCGATTGGACTATTATTTCGTTAGAAAATTGAAAAATAAATGATTTTGCCATTTCCTGCAATTTTTACCGTTTAGGCTGTGCTAAAAATTAGACAAAAATATTAATTTTGTATTTTTTAATCTTTTGTATTAATAGTCTATGTAACGACTAAAAATGATTATCCACGCAAAATATTACAGCGATTGGACTATTATTTCGTTAGAAAAATGAAAAATACATGGTTTTGCCATTTCCTGCAATTTTTACCGTTTAGGCTGTGCTAAAAATTAGACAGAAATATTAATTTTGTATTTTTTAATATCTTGTGTTGGTAATCGATGTACCGACTAAAAATAATTATCCACGCGAAATATTACAGTGATTGGACGTGTAATTCGTTAGAAAATTTAAAAATACATGGTATTGCCATTTTCCGCAATTTTTACCGTTTAGGCTGGCTAAAAATTATATAAAAATATTAATTTTGTATTTTTTAATCTCTTGTGTTGGTAATCGATGTAACGACTTAAAATGATTATACACGCGAAATAATAAGCGATTGGACTTTTATTTCGTTAGAAAATTTAAAAATACATGGTTTTGCCATTTCCTAAAATTTTTACCGTTTAGCCTGTGCTAAAAATTAAGCAAAAATATTAATTTTAATGTTTTAATCTTTTGTATTAATAGTCTATGTAACGAATAAAAATGATTATCCACGCGAAATATTACAGCGATTGGACTATTATTTCGTTAGAAAAATGAAAAATACATGGTTTTGCCATTTCCTGCAATTGCTAAAAATTAGACAAAAATATTAATTTTGTATTTTTTAATCTTTTGTATTAATAGTCGATGTAACGACTTAAAATGATTATACACGCGAAATATTACAGCGATTGGACGAGTATTTCGTTAGAAAATTTAAAAATACATGGTTTTGCCATTTCCTGCAATTTTTACCGTTTAGGCTGTGCTAAAAATTAGACAAAAATATTAATTTTGTATTTTTTAATCTTTTGTATTAATAGTCGATGTAACGACTAAAAATGATTATCCACGCGAAATATTACAGAGATTGGACTTTTATTTCGTTAGAAAATTGAAAAATACATGGTTTTGCCATTTTCCGCAATTTTTACGGTCAGGCTGTGCCAAAAATGAGACAAAAATTTTAATTTTGTATTTTATAATCTTTTGTGTTAGTAATCGATGTAACGACTTAAAATGATTATACACGCGAAATATTACAGCGATTGGACGAGTATTTCGTTAGAAAATTTAAAAATACATAATTTTGCTATTTTCGGCAATTTTTACCGTTTAGGCTGGCTAAAAATTATATAAAAATTTTAATTTTGTATTTTTTAATCTTTTGTGTTGGTAATCGATGTAACGACTTAAAATGATTATACACGCGAAATAATAAGCGATTGGACTATTATTTCGTTAGAAAATTGAAAAATAAATGATTTTGCCATTTCCTGCAATTTTTACCGTTTAGGCTGTGCTAAAAATTAGACAAAAATATTAATTTTGTATTTTTTAATCTTTTGTATTAATAGTCTATGTAACGACTAAAAATGATTATCCACGCAAAATATTACAGCGATTGGACTATTATTTCGTTAGAAAAATGAAAAATACATGGTTTTGCCATTTCCTGCAATTTTTACCGTTTAGGCTGTGCTAAAAATTAGACAGAAATATTAATTTTGTATTTTTTAATATCTTGTGTTGGTAATCGATGTACCGACTAAAAATAATTATCCACGCGAAATATTACAGTGATTGGACGTGTAATTCGTTAGAAAATTTAAAAATACATGGTATTGCCATTTTCCGCAATTCTTACCGTTTAGGCTGGCTAAAAATTATATAAAAATATTAATTTTGTATTTTTTAATCTCTTGTGTTGGTAATCGATGTAACGACTTAAAATGATTATACACGCGAAATAATAAGCGATTGGACTTTTATTTCGTTAGAAAATTTAAAAATACATGGTTTTGCCATTTTCCGCAATTTTTACGGTCAGGCTGTGCCAAAAATGAGACAAAAATTTTAATTTTGTATTTTATAATCTTTTGTGTTAGTAATCGATGTAACGACTTAAAATGATTATACACGCGAAATATTACAGCGATTGGACGAGTATTTCGTTAGAAAATTTAAAAATACATAATTTTGCTATTTTCGGCAATTTTTACCGTTTAGGCTGTGCTTAAAATTAGACAAAAATATTAATTTTGTATTTTTTAATCTTTTGTATTAATAGTCGATGTAACGACTAAAAATGATTATCCACGCGAAATATTACAGCGATTGGACTTTTATTTCGTTAGAAAATTTAAAAATACATGGTTTTGCCATTTTCCGCAATTTTTACCGTTTAGGCTGGCTAAAAATTATATAAAAATTTTAATTTTGTATTTTTTAATCTTTTGTGTTGGTAATCGATGTAACGACTTAAAATGATTATACACGCGAAATAATAAGAGATTGGACTATTATTTCGTTAGAAAATTGAAAAATAAATGATTTTGCCATTTCCTGCAATTTTTACCGTTTAGGCTGTGCTAAAAATTAGACAAAAATATTAATTTTGTATTTTTTAATCTTTTGTATTAATAGTCTATGTAACGACTAAAAATGATTATCCACGCAAAATATTACAGCGATTGGACTATTATTTCGTTAGAAAAATGAAAAATACATGGTTTTGCCATTTCCTGCAATTTTTACCGTTTAGGCTGTGCTAAAAATTAGACAGAAATATTAATTTTGTATTTTTTAATATCTTGTGTTGGTAATCGATGTAACGACTAAAAATGATTATCCACGCGAAATATTACAGAGATTGGACTTTTATTTCGTTAGAAAATTTAAAAATACATGGTTTTGCCATTTTCCGCAATTTTTACCGTTTAGGCTGGCTAAAAATTATATAAAAATATTAATTTTGTATTTTTTAATCTCTTGTGTTGGTAATCGATGTAACGACTTAAAATGATTATACACGCCAAATAATAAGCGATTGGACTTTTATTTCGTTAGAAAATTTAAAAATACATGGTTTTGCCATTTCCTGCAATTTTTACCGTTTAGCCTGTGCTAAAAATTAAGCAAAAATATTAATTTTAATGTTTTAATCTTTTGTATTAATAGTCTATGTAACGAATAAAAATGATTATCCACGCGAAATATTACAGCGATTGGACTATTATTTCGTTAGAAAAATGAAAAATACATGGTTTTGCCATTTCCTGCAATTTTTACCTTTAGGCTGTGCTAAAAATTAGACAAAAATATTAATTTTGTATTTTTTAATCTTTTGTGTTAGTAATCGATGTAACGACTTAAAATGATTATACACGCGAAATATTACAGCGATTGGACGAGTATTTCGTTAGAAAATTTAAAAATACATGGTTTTGCCATTTCCTGCAATTTTTACCGTTTAGGCTGTGCTAAAAATTAGACAAAAATATTAATTTTGTATTTTTTAATCTTTTGTATTAATAGTCGATGTAACGACTAAAAATGATTATCCACGCGAAATATTACAGAGATTGGACTTTTATTTCGTTAGAAAATTGAAAAATACATGGTTTTGCCATTTTCCGCAATTTTTACGGTCAGGCTGTGCCAAAAATGAGACAAAAATTTTAATTTTGTATTTTATAATCTTTTGTGTTAGTAATCGATGTAACGACTTAAAATGATTATACACGCGAAATATTACAGCGATTGGACGAGTATTTCGTTAGAAAATTTAAAAATACATAATTTTGCTATTTTCGGCAATTTTTACCGTTTAGGCTGTGCTTAAAATTAGACAAAAATATTAATTTTGTATTTTTTAATCTTTTGTATTAATAGTCGATGTAACGACTAAAAATGATTATCCACGCGAAATATTACAGCGATTGGACTTTTATTTCGTTAGAAAATTTAAAAATACATGGTTTTGCCATTTTCCGCAATTTTTACCGTTTAGGCTGGCTAAAAATTATATAAAAATTTTAATTTTGTATTTTTTAATCTTTTGTGTTGGTAATCGATGTAACGACTTAAAATGATTATACACGCGAAATAATAAGCGATTGGACTATTATTTCGTTAGAAAATTGAAAAATAAATGATTTTGCCATTTCCTGCAATTTTTACCGTTTAGGCTGTGCTAAAAATTAGACAAAAATATTAATTTTGTATTTTTTAATCTTTTGTATTAATAGTCTATGTAACGACTAAAAATGATTATCCACGCAAAATATTACAGCGATTGGACTATTATTTCGTTAGAAAAATGAAAAATACATGGTTTTGCCATTTCCTGCAATTTTTACCGTTTAGGCTGTGCTAAAAATTAGACAGAAATATTAATTTTGTATTTTTTAATATCTTGTGTTGGTAATCGATGTACCGACTAAAAATAATTATCCACGCGAAATATTACAGTGATTGGACGTGTAATTCGTTAGAAAATTTAAAAATACATGGCATTGCCATTTTCCGCAATTCTTACCGTTTAGGCTGGCTAAAAATTATATAAAAATATTAATTTTGTATTTTTTAATCTCTTGTGTTGGTAATCGATGTAACGACTTAAAATGATTATACACGCGAAATAATAAGCGATTGGACTTTTATTTCGTTAGAAAATTTAAAAATACATGGTTTTGCCATTTTCCGCAATTTTTACGGTCAGGCTGTGCCAAAAATGAGACAAAAATTTTAATTTTGTATTTTATAATCTTTTGTGTTAGTAATCGATGTAACGACTTAAAATGATTATACACGCGAAATATTACAGCGATTGGACGAGTATTTCGTTAGAAAATTTAAAAATACATAATTTTGCTATTTTCGGCAATTTTTACCGTTTAGGCTGTGCTTAAAATTAGACAAAAATATTAATTTTGTATTTTTTAATCTTTTGTATTAATAGTCGATGTAACGACTAAAAATGATTATCCACGCGAAATATTACAGCGATTGGACTTTTATTTCGTTAGAAAATTTAAAAATACATGGTTTTGCCATTTTCCGCAATTTTTACCGTTTAGGCTGGCTAAAAATTATATAAAAATTTTAATTTTGTATTTTTTAATCTTTTGTGTTGGTAATCGATGTAACGACTTAAAATGATTATACACGCGAAATAATAAGAGATTGGACTATTATTTCGTTAGAAAATTGAAAAATAAATGATTTTGCCATTTCCTGCAATTTTTACCGTTTAGGCTGTGCTAAAAATTAGACAAAAATATTAATTTTGTATTTTTTAATCTTTTGTATTAATAGTTCATGTAACGACTAAAAATGATTATCCACGCAAAATATTACAGCGATTGGACTATTATTTCGTTAGAAAAATGAAAAATACATGGTTTTGCCATTTCCTGCAATTTTTACCGTTTAGGCTGTGCTAAAAATTAGACAGAAATATTAATTTTGTATTTTTTAATATCTTGTGTTGGTAATCGATGTAACGACTAAAAATGATTATCCACGCGAAATATTACAGAGATTGGACTTTTATTTCGTTAGAAAATTTAAAAATACATGGTTTTGCCATTTTCCGCAATTTTGACCGTTTAGGCTGGCTAAAAATTATATAAAAATATTAATTTTGTATTTTTTAATCTCTTGTGTTGGTAATCGATGTAACGACTAAAAATGATTATCCACGCAAAATATTACAGCGATTGGACGTGTAATTCGTTAGAAAATTTAAAAATACATGGTATTGCCATTTTCCGCAATTTTTACCGTTTAGGCTGGCTAAAAATTATATAAAAATATTAATTTTGTATTTTTTAATCTCTTGTGTTGGTAATCGATGTAACGACTAAAAATGATTATCCACGCAAAATATTACAGCGATTGGACTATTATTTCGTTAGAAAAATGAAAAATACATGGTTTTGCCATTTCCTGCAATTTTTACCGTTTAGGCTGTGCTAAAAATTAGACAGAAATATTAATTTTGTATTTTTTAATATCTTGTGTTGGTAATCGATGTACCGACTAAAAATAATTATCCACGCGAAATATTACAGTGATTGGACGTGTAATTCGTTAGAAAATTTAAAAATACATGGTATTGCCATTTTCCGCAATTCTTACCGTTTAGGCTGGCTAAAAATTATATAAAAATATTAATTTTGTATTTTTTAATCTCTTGTGTTGGTAATCGATGTAACGACTTAAAATGATTATACACGCGAAATAATAAGCGATTGGACTTTTATTTCGTTAGAAAATTTAAAAATACATGGTTTTGCCATTTTCCGCAATTTTTACGGTCAGGCTGTGCCAAAAATGAGACAAAAATTTTAATTTTGTATTTTATAATCTTTTGTGTTAGTAATCGATGTAACGACTTAAAATGATTATACACGCGAAATATTACAGCGATTGGACGAGTATTTCGTTAGAAAATTTAAAAATACATAATTTTGCTATTTTCGGCAATTTTTACCGTTTAGGCTGTGCTTAAAATTAGACAAAAATATTAATTTTGTATTTTTTAATCTTTTGTATTAATAGTCGATGTAACGACTAAAAATGATTATCCACGCGAAATATTACAGCGATTGGACTTTTATTTCGTTAGAAAATTTAAAAATACATGGTTTTGCCATTTTCCGCAATTTTTACCGTTTAGGCTGGCTAAAAATTATATAAAAATTTTAATTTTGTATTTTTTAATCTTTTGTGTTGGTAATCGATGTAACGACTTAAAATGATTATACACGCGAAATAATAAGCGATTGGACTATTATTTCGTTAGAAAATTGAAAAATAAATGATTTTGCCATTTCCTGCAATTTTTACCGTTTAGGCTGTGCTAAAAATTAGACAAAAATATTAATTTTGTATTTTTTAATCTTTTGTATTAATAGTCTATGTAACGACTAAAAATGATTATCCACGCAAAATATTACAGCGATTGGACTATTATTTCGTTAGAAAAATGAAAAATACATGGTTTTGCCATTTCCTGCAATTTTTACCGTTTAGGCTGTGCTAAAAATTAGACAGAAATATTAATTTTGTATTTTTTAATATCTTGTGTTGGTAATCGATGTACCGACTAAAAATAATTATCCACGCGAAATATTACAGTGATTGGACGTGTAATTCGTTAGAAAATTTAAAAATACATGGCATTGCCATTTTCCGCAATTCTTACCGTTTAGGCTGGCTAAAAATTATATAAAAATATTAATTTTGTATTTTTTAATCTCTTGTGTTGGTAATCGATGTAACGACTTAAAATGATTATACACGCGAAATAATAAGCGATTGGACTTTTATTTCGTTAGAAAATTTAAAAATACATGGTTTTGCCATTTTCCGCAATTTTTACGGTCAGGCTGTGCCAAAAATGAGACAAAAATTTTAATTTTGTATTTTATAATCTTTTGTGTTAGTAATCGATGTAACGACTTAAAATGATTATACACGCGAAATATTACAGCGATTGGACGAGTATTTCGTTAGAAAATTTAAAAATACATAATTTTGCTATTTTCGGCAATTTTTACCGTTTAGGCTGTGCTTAAAATTAGACAAAAATATTAATTTTGTATTTTTTAATCTTTTGTATTAATAGTCGATGTAACGACTAAAAATGATTATCCACGCGAAATATTACAGCGATTGGACTTTTATTTCGTTAGAAAATTTAAAAATACATGGTTTTGCCATTTTCCGCAATTTTTACCGTTTAGGCTGGCTAAAAATTATATAAAAATTTTAATTTTGTATTTTTTAATCTTTTGTGTTGGTAATCGATGTAACGACTTAAAATGATTATACACGCGAAATAATAAGAGATTGGACTATTATTTCGTTAGAAAATTGAAAAATAAATGATTTTGCCATTTCCTGCAATTTTTACCGTTTAGGCTGTGCTAAAAATTAGACAAAAATATTAATTTTGTATTTTTTAATCTTTTGTATTAATAGTTCATGTAACGACTAAAAATGATTATCCACGCAAAATATTACAGCGATTGGACTATTATTTCGTTAGAAAAATGAAAAATACATGGTTTTGCCATTTCCTGCAATTTTTACCGTTTAGGCTGTGCTAAAAATTAGACAGAAATATTAATTTTGTATTTTTTAATATCTTGTGTTGGTAATCGATGTAACGACTAAAAATGATTATCCACGCGAAATATTACAGAGATTGGACTTTTATTTCGTTAGAAAATTTAAAAATACATGGTTTTGCCATTTTCCGCAATTTTGACCGTTTAGGCTGGCTAAAAATTATATAAAAATATTAATTTTGTATTTTTTAATCTCTTGTGTTGGTAATCGATGTAACGACTAAAAATGATTATCCACGCAAAATATTACAGCGATTGGACGTGTAATTCGTTAGAAAATTTAAAAATACATGGTATTGCCATTTTCCGCAATTTTTACCGTTTAGGCTGGCTAAAAATTATATAAAAATATTAATTTTGTATTTTTTAATCTCTTGTGTTGGTAATCGATGTAACGACTAAAAATGATTATCCACGCAAAATATTACAGCGATTGGACTATTATTTCGTTAGAAAAATGAAAAATACATGGTTTTGCCATTTCCTGCAATTTTTACCGTTTAGGCTGTGCTAAAAATTAGACAGAAATATTAATTTTGTATTTTTTAATATCTTGTGTTGGTAATCGATGTACCGACTAAAAATAATTATCCACGCGAAATATTACAGTGATTGGACGTGTAATTCGTTAGAAAATTTAAAAATACATGGTATTGCCATTTTCCGCAATTCTTACCGTTTAGGCTGGCTAAAAATTATATAAAAATATTAATTTTGTATTTTTTAATCTCTTGTGTTGGTAATCGATGTAACGACTTAAAATGATTATACACGCGAAATAATAAGCGATTGGACTTTTATTTCGTTAGAAAATTTAAAAATACATGGTTTTGCCATTTTCCGCAATTTTTACGGTCAGGCTGTGCCAAAAATGAGACAAAAATTTTAATTTTGTATTTTATAATCTTTTGTGTTAGTAATCGATGTAACGACTTAAAATGATTATACACGCGAAATATTACAGCGATTGGACGAGTATTTCGTTAGAAAATTTAAAAATACATAATTTTGCTATTTTCGGCAATTTTTACCGTTTAGGCTGTGCTTAAAATTAGACAAAAATATTAATTTTGTATTTTTTAATCTTTTGTATTAATAGTCGATGTAACGACTAAAAATGATTATCCACGCGAAATATTACAGCGATTGGACTTTTATTTCGTTAGAAAATTTAAAAATACATGGTTTTGCCATTTTCCGCAATTTTTACCGTTTAGGCTGGCTAAAAATTATATAAAAATTTTAATTTTGTATTTTTTAATCTTTTGTGTTGGTAATCGATGTAACGACTTAAAATGATTATACACGCGAAATAATAAGAGATTGGACTATTATTTCGTTAGAAAATTGAAAAATAAATGATTTTGCCATTTCCTGCAATTTTTACCGTTTAGGCTGTGCTAAAAATTAGACAAAAATATTAATTTTGTATTTTTTAATCTTTTGTATTAATAGTCTATGTAACGACTAAAAATGATTATCCACGCAAAATTTTACAGCGATTGGACTATTATTTCGTTAGAAAAATGAAAAATACATGGTTTTGCCATTTCCTGCAATTTTTACCGTTTAGGCTGTGCTAAAAATTAGACAGAAATATTAATTTTGTATTTTTTAATATCTTGTGTTGGTAATCGATGTAACGACTAAAAATGATTATCCACGCGAAATATTACAGAGATTGGACTTTTATTTCGTTAGAAAATTTAAAAATACATGGTTTTGCCATTTCCTGCAATTTTTACCGTTTAGGCTGTGCTAAAAATTAGACAGAAATATTAATTTTGTATTTTTTAATCTTTTGTGTTGTTAATCGAAGAAACGACTTAAAATGATTATACACGGGAAATATTAACGCGATTGGACGAGTATTTCGTTAGAAAATTTAAAAATACATGGTTTTGCTATTTTCGGCAATTTTTACCGTTTAGGCTGTGCTTAAAATTAGACAAAAATATTAATTTTGTATTTTTTAATCTTTTGTATTAATAGTCGATGTAACGACTAAAAATGATTATCCACGCGAAATATTACAGCGATTGGACTTTTATTTCGTTAGAAAAATGAAAAATACATGGTTTTGCCATTTCCTGCAATTTTTACCTTTAGGTTGTGCTAAAAATTAGACAAAAATATTAATTTTGTATTTTATAATCTTTTGTGTTAGTAATCGATGTAACGACTTAAAATGATTATACACGCGAAATATTACAGCGATTGGACGAGTATTTCGTTAGAAAATTTAAAAATACATAATTTTGCTATTTTCGGCAATTTTTACCGTTTAGGCTGTGCTTAAAATTAGACAAAAATATTAATTTTGTATTTTTTAATCTTTTGTATTAATAGTCGATGTAACGACTAAAAATGATTATCCACGCGAAATATTACAGCTATTGGACTTTTATTTCGTTAGAAAATTTAAAAATACATGGTTTTGCCATTTTCCGCAATTTTTACCGTTTAGGCTGGCTAAAAATTATATAAAAATTTTAATTTTGTATTTTTTAATCTTTTGTGTTGGTAATCGATGTAACGACTTAAAATGATTATACACGCGAAATAATAAGCGATTGGACTATAATTTCGTTAGAAAATTGAAAAATAAATGATTTTGCCATTTCCTGCAATTTTTACCGTTTAGGCTGTGCTAAAAATTAGACAAAAATATTAATTTTGTATTTTTTAATCTTTTGTATTAATAGTCTATGTAACGACTAAAAATGATTATCCACGCAAAATATTACAGCGATTGGACTATTATTTCGTTAGAAAAATGAAAAATACATGGTTTTGCCATTTCCTGCAATTTTTACCGTTAAGGCTGTGCTAAAAATTAGACAGAAATATTAATTTTGTATTTTTTAATATCTTGTGTTGGTAATCGATGTAACGACTAAAAATAATTATCCACGCGAAATATTACAGTGATTGGACGTGTAATTCGTTAGAAAATTTAAAAATACATGGTATTGCCATTTTCCGCAATTTTTACCGTTTAGGCTGGCTAAAAATTATATAAAAATATTAATTTTGTATTTTTTAATCTCTTGTGTTGGTAATCGATGTAACGACTTAAAATGATTATACACGCGAAATAATAAGCGATTGGACTTTTATTTCGTTAGAAAATTTAAAAATACATGGTTTTGCCATTTCCTAAAATTTTTACCGTTTAGCCTGTGCTAAAAATTAAGCAAAAATATTAATTTTAATGTTTTAATCTTTTGTATTAATAGTCTATGTAACGAATAAAAATGATTATCCACGCGAAATATTACAGCGATTGGACTATTATTTCGTTAGAAAAATGAAAAATACATGGTTTTGCCATTTCCTGCAATTTTTACCTTTAGGCTGTGCTAAAAATTAGACAAAAATATTAATTTTGTATTTTTTAATCTTTTGTATTAATAGTCGATGTAACGACTTAAAATGATTATACACGCGAAATATTACAGCGATTGGACGAGTATTTCGTTAGAAAATTTAAAAATACATGGTTTTGCCATTTCCTGCAATTTTTACCGTTTAGGCTGTGCTAAAAATTAGACAAAAATATTAATTTTGTATTTTTTAATCTTTTGTATTAATAGTCGATGTAACGACTAAAAATGATTATCCACGCGAAATATTACAGAGATTGGACTTTTATTTCGTTAGAAAATTGAAAAATACATGGTTTTGCCATTTTCCGCAATTTTTACGGTCAGGCTGTGCCAAAAATGAGACAAAAATTTTAATTTTGTATTTTATAATCTTTTGTGTTAGTAATCGATGTAACGACTTAAAATGATTATACACGCGAAATATTACAGCGATTGGACGAGTATTTCGTTAGAAAATTTAAAAATACATAATTTTGCTATTTTCGGCAATTTTTACCGTTTAGGCTGTGCTTAAAATTAGACAAAAATATTAATTTTGTATTTTTTAATCTTTTGTATTAATAGTCGATGTAACGACTAAAAATGATTATCCACGCGAAATATTACAGCGATTGGACTTTTATTTCGTTAGAAAATTTAAAAATACATGGTTTTGCCATTTTCCGCAATTTTTACCGTTTAGGCTGGCTAAAAATTATATAAAAATTTTAATTTTGTATTTTTTAATCTTTTGTGTTGGTAATCGATGTAACGACTTAAAATGATTATACACGCGAAATAATAAGCGATTGGACTATTATTTCGTTAGAAAATTGAAAAATAAATGATTTTGCCATTTCCTGCAATTTTTACCGTTTAGGCTGTGCTAAAAATTAGACAAAAATATTAATTTTGTATTTTTTAATCTTTTGTATTAATAGTCTATGTAACGACTAAAAATGATTATCCACGCAAAATATTACAGCGATTGGACTATTATTTCGTTAGAAAAATGAAAAATACATGGTTTTGCCATTTCCTGCAATTTTTACCGTTTAGGCTGTGCTAAAAATTAGACAGAAATATTAATTTTGTATTTTTTAATATCTTGTGTTGGTAATCGATGTACCGACTAAAAATAATTATCCACGCGAAATATTACAGTGATTGGACGTGTAATTCGTTAGAAAATTTAAAAATACATGGTATTGCCATTTTCCGCAATTCTTACCGTTTAGGCTGGCTAAAAATTATATAAAAATATTAATTTTGTATTTTTTAATCTCTTGTGTTGGTAATCGATGTAACGACTTAAAATGATTATACACGCGAAATAATAAGCGATTGGACTTTTATTTCGTTAGAAAATTTAAAAATACATGGTTTTGCCATTTTCCGCAATTTTTACGGTCAGGCTGTGCCAAAAATGAGACAAAAATTTTAATTTTGTATTTTATAATCTTTTGTGTTAGTAATCGATGTAACGACTTAAAATGATTATACACGCGAAATATTACAGCGATTGGACGAGTATTTCGTTAGAAAATTTAAAAATACATAATTTTGCTATTTTCGGCAATTTTTACCGTTTAGGCTGTGCTTAAAATTAGACAAAAATATTAATTTTGTATTTTTTAATCTTTTGTATTAATAGTCGATGTAACGACTAAAAATGATTATCCACGCGAAATATTACAGCGATTGGACTTTTATTTCGTTAGAAAATTTAAAAATACATGGTTTTGCCATTTTCCGCAATTTTTACCGTTTAGGCTGGCTAAAAATTATATAAAAATTTTAATTTTGTATTTTTTAATCTTTTGTGTTGGTAATCGATGTAACGACTTAAAATGATTATACACGCGAAATAATAAGAGATTGGACTATTATTTCGTTAGAAAATTGAAAAATAAATGATTTTGCCATTTCCTGCAATATTTACCGTTTAGGCTGTGCTAAAAATTAGACAAAAATATTAATTTTGTATTTTTTAATCTTTTGTATTAATAGTCTATGTAACGACTAAAAATGATTATCCACGCAAAATATTACAGCGATTGGACTATTATTTCGTTAGAAAAATGAAAAATACATGGTTTTGCCATTTCCTGCAATTTTTACCGTTTAGGCTGTGCTAAAAATTAGACAGAAATATTAATTTTGTATTTTTTAATATCTTGTGTTGGTAATCGATGTAACGACTAAAAATGATTATCCACGCGAAATATTACAGAGATTGGACTTTTATTTCGTTAGAAAATTTAAAAATACATGGTTTTGCCATTTTCCGCAATTTTTACCGTTTAGGCTGGCTAAAAATTATATAAAAATATTAATTTTGTATTTTTTAATCTCTTGTGTTGGTAATCGATGTAACGACTTAAAATGATTATACACGCCAAATAATAAGCGATTGGACTTTTATTTCGTTAGAAAATTTAAAAATACATGGTTTTGCCATTTCCTGCAATTTTTACCGTTTAGCCTGTGCTAAAAATTAAGCAAAAATATTAATTTTAATGTTTTAATCTTTTGTATTAATAGTCTATGTAACGAATAAAAATGATTATCCACGCGAAATATTACAGCGATTGGACTATTATTTCGTTAGAAAAATGAAAAATACATGGTTTTGCCATTTCCTGCAATTTTTACCTTTAGGCTGTGCTAAAAATTAGACAAAAATATTAATTTTGTATTTTTTAATCTTTTGTGTTAGTAATCGATGTAACGACTTAAAATGATTATACACGCGAAATATTACAGCGATTGGACGAGTATTTCGTTAGAAAATTTAAAAATACATGGTTTTGCCATTTCCTGCAATTTTTACCGTTTAGGCTGTGCTAAAAATTAGACAAAAATATTAATTTTGTATTTTTTAATCTTTTGTATTAATAGTCGATGTAACGACTAAAAATGATTATCCACGCGAAATATTACAGAGATTGGACTTTTATTTCGTTAGAAAATTGAAAAATACATGGTTTTGCCATTTTCCGCAATTTTTACGGTCAGGCTGTGCTAAAAATTAGACAAAAATATTAATTTTGTATTTTTTAATCTTTTGTATTAATAGTCGATGTAACGACTAAAAATGATTATCCACGCGAAATATTACAGAGATTGGACTTTTATTTCGTTAGAAAATTGAAAAATACATGGTTTTGCCATTTTCCGCAATTTTTACGGTCAGGCTGTGCCAAAAATGAGACAAAAATTTTAATTTTGTATTTTATAATCTTTTGTGTTAGTAATCGATGTAACGACTTAAAATAATTAATCCACGCGAAATATTACAGCGATTGGACTTTTATTTCGTTAGAAAATTTAAAAATACATGGTTTTGCCATTTTCCGCAATTTTTACCGTTTAGGCTGGCTAAAAATTATATAAAAAATTTTACATTTATTTGAGCATGTACTCAAGTATTTATGTTTTATATTTTATTTATTTGTTGCGGGTTAGCAATATCTAGATATATATTTCGTTGGTAGCTATACCAATTCATCAGTAGATGTTTTACCCTTTATGTTTAAAAAATTCCAAAGCTCATCTATTTATACAAAAACTCACAAATATATTTTTTGTGAATTACAAAGCATAAAAATAGCCTTTAAAAAAATTTTTTTTTTTTTTTTTTTTTTCAAACACAAACAACAATAATTTTCCATTATGAATGTGTTTACTTTTCTACACCTATACAATTAGACAACCGCTGGTTGCCATTAAAAGTATTTTATAAGGCAAAAATGAAAAGCAAATCTCCCCGTTACAAAATTTTACATTTATTTGAGCATGTACTCAAGTATTTATGTTTTATATTTTATTTATTTGTTGCGGGTTAGCAATATCTAGATATATATTTCGTTGGTAGCTATACCAATTCATCAGTAGATGTTTTACCCTTTATGTTTAAAAAATTCCAAAGCTCATCTATTTATACAAAAACTCACAAATATATTTTTTGTGAATTACAAAGCATAAAAATAGCCTTTAAAAAAATTTTTTTTTTTTTTTTTTTTTTTTTTTTTTTTTTTTTTTTTTTTTTTTTTTTTTTTTTTTTTTTTTTTCAAACACAAACAACAATAATTTTCCATTATGAATGTGTTTACTTTTCTACACCTATACAATTAGACAACCGCTGGTTGCCATTAAAAGTATTTTATAAGGCAAAAATGAAAGTAAACACATTCATAATGGAAAATTATTGTTGTTTGTGTTTGAAAAAAAAAAAAAAATTTTTTTAAAGGCTATTTTTATGCTTTGTAATTCACAAAAAATATATTTGTGAGTTTTTGTATAAATAGATGAGCTTTGGAATTTTTTAAACATAAAGGGTAAAACATCTACTGATGAATTGGTATAGCTACCAACGAAATATATATCTAGATATTGCTAACCCGCAACAAATAAATAAAATATAAAACATAAATACTTGAGTACATGCTCAAATAAATGTAAAATTTTGTAACGGGGAGATTTGCTTTTCATTTTTGCCTTATAAAATACTTTTAATGGCAACCAGCGGTTGTCTAATTGTATAGGTGTAGAAAAGTAAACACATTCATAATGGAAAATTATTGTTGTTTGTGTTTGAAAAAAAAAAAAAAATTTTTTTAAAGGCTATTTTTATGCTTTGTAATTCACAAAAAATATATTTGTGAGTTTTTGTATAAATAGATGAGCTTTGGAATTTTTTAAACATAAAGGGTAAAACATCTACTGATGAATTGGTATAGCTACCAACGAAATATATATCTAGATATTGCTAACCCGCAACAAATAAATAAAATATAAAACATAAATACTTGAGTACATGCTCAAATAAATGTAAAATTTTGTAACGGGGAGATTTGCTTTTCATTTTTGCCTTATAAAATACTTTTAATGGCAACCAGCGGTTGTCTAATTGTATAGGTGTAGAAAAGTAAACACATTCATAATGGAAAATTATTGTTGTTTGTGTTTGAAAAAAAAAAAAAAAATTTTTTTAAAGGCTATTTTTATGCTTTGTAATTCACAAAAAATATATTTGTGAGTTTTTGTATAAATAGATGAGCTTTGGAATTTTTTAAACATAAAGGGTAAAACATCTACTGATGAATTGGTATAGCTACCAACGAAATATATATCTAGATATTGCTAACCCGCAACAAATAAATAAAATATAAAATTATATAAAAATTTTAATTTTGTATTTTTTAATCTTTTGTGTTGGTAATCGATGTAACGACTTAAAATGATTATACACGCGAAATAATAAGCGATTGGACTATTATTTCGTTAGAAAATTGAAAAATAAATGATTTTGCCATTTCCTGCAATTTTTACCGTTTAGGCTGTGCTAAAAATTAGACAAAAATATTAATTTTGTATTTTTTTAATCTTTTGTATTAATAGTCTATGTAACGACTAAAAATGATTATCCACGCAAAATATTACAGCGATTAGACTATTATTTCGTTAGAAAAATGAAAAATACATGGTTTTGCCATTTCCTGCAATTTTTACCGTTTAGGCTGTGCTAAAAATTAGACAGAAATATTAATTTTGTATTTTTTAATATCTTGTGTTGGTAATCGATGTACCGACTAAAAATAATTATCCACGCGAAATATTACAGTGATTGGACGTGTAATTCGTTAGAAAATTTAAAAATACATGGTATTGCCATTTTCCGCAATTCTTACCGTTTAGGCTGGCTAAAAATTATATAAAAATATTAATTTTGTATTTTTTAATCTCTTGTGTTGGTAATCGATGTAACGACTTAAAATGATTATACACGCGAAATAATAAGCGATTGGACTTTTATTTCGTTAGAAAATTTAAAAATACATGGTTTTGCCATTTTCCGCAATTTTTACGGTCAGGCTGTGCCAAAAATGAGACAAAAATTTTAATTTTGTATTTTATAATCTTTTGTGTTAGTAATCGATGTAACGACTTAAAATGATTATACACGCGAAATATTACAGCGATTGGACGAGTATTTCGTTAGAAAATTTAAAAATACATAATTTTGCTATTTTCGGCAATTTTTACCGTTTAGGCTGTGCTTAAAATTAGACAAAAATATTAATTTTGTATTTTTTAATCTTTTGTATTAATAGTCGATGTAACGACTAAAAATGATTATCCACGCGAAATATTACAGCGATTGGACTTTTATTTCGTTAGAAAATTTAAAAATACATGGTTTTGCCATTTTCCGCAATTTTTACCGTTTAGGCTGGCTAAAAATTATATAAAAATTTTAATTTTGTATTTTTTAATCTTTTGTGTTGGTAATCGATGTAACGACTTAAAATGATTATACACGCGAAATAATAAGAGATTGGACTATTATTTCGTTAGAAAATTGAAAAATAAATGATTTTGCCATTTCCTGCAATTTTTACCGTTTAGGCTGTGCTAAAAATTAGACAAAAATATTAATTTTGTATTTTTTAATCTTTTGTATTAATAGTCTATGTAACGACTAAAAATGATTATCCACGCAAAATATTACAGCGATTGGACTATTATTTCGTTAGAAAAATGAAAAATACATGGTTTTGCCATTTCCTGCAATTTTTACCGTTTAGGCTGTGCTAAAAATTAGACAGAAATATTAATTTTGTATTTTTTAATATCTTGTGTTGGTAATCGATGTAACGACTAAAAATGATTATCCACGCGAAATATTACAGAGATTGGACTTTTATTTCGTTAGAAAATTTAAAAATACATGGTTTTGCCATTTTCCGCAATTTTTACCGTTTAGGCTGGCTAAAAATTATATAAAAATATTAATTTTGTATTTTTTAATCTCTTGTGTTGGTAATCGATGTAACGACTAAAAATGATTATCCACGCAAAATATTACAGCGATTGGACGTGTAATTCGTTAGAAAATTTAAAAATACATGGTATTGCCATTTTCCGCAATTTTTACCGTTTAGGCTGGCTAAAAATTATATAAAAATATTAATTTTGTATTTTTTAATCTCTTGTGTTGGTAATCGATGTAACGACTAAAAATGATTATCCACGCAAAATATTACAGCGATTGGACTATTATTTCGTTAGAAAAATGAAAAATACATGGTTTTGCCATTTCCTGCAATTTTTACCGTTTAGGCTGTGCTAAAAATTAGACAGAAATATTAATTTTGTATTTTTTAATATCTTGTGTTGGTAATCGATGTACCGACTAAAAATAATTATCCACGCGAAATATTACAGTGATTGGACGTGTAATTCGTTAGAAAATTTAAAAATACATGGTATTGCCATTTTCCGCAATTCTTACCGTTTAGGCTGGCTAAAAATTATATAAAAATATTAATTTTGTATTTTTTAATCTCTTGTGTTGGTAATCGATGTAACGACTTAAAATGATTATACACGCGAAATAATAAGCGATTGGACTTTTATTTCGTTAGAAAATTTAAAAATACATGGTTTTGCCATTTTCCGCAATTTTTACGGTCAGGCTGTGCCAAAAATGAGACAAAAATTTTAATTTTGTATTTTATAATCTTTTGTGTTAGTAATCGATGTAACGACTTAAAATGATTATACACGCGAAATATTACAGCGATTGGACGAGTATTTCGTTAGAAAATTTAAAAATACATAATTTTGCTATTTTCGGCAATTTTTACCGTTTAGGCTGTGCTTAAAATTAGACAAAAATATTAATTTTGTATTTTTTAATCTTTTGTATTAATAGTCGATGTAACGACTAAAAATGATTATCCACGCGAAATATTACAGCGATTGGACTTTTATTTCGTTAGAAAATTTAAAAATACATGGTTTTGCCATTTTCCGCAATTTTTACCGTTTAGGCTGGCTAAAAATTATATAAAAATTTTAATTTTGTATTTTTTAATCTTTTGTGTTGGTAATCGATGTAACGACTTAAAATGATTATACACGCGAAATAATAAGAGATTGGACTATTATTTCGTTAGAAAATTGAAAAATAAATGATTTTGCCATTTCCTGCAATTTTTACCGTTTAGGCTGTGCTAAAAATTAGACAAAAATATTAATTTTGTATTTTTTAATCTTTTGTATTAATAGTCTATGTAACGACTAAAAATGATTATCCACGCAAAATATTACAGCGATTGGACTATTATTTCGTTAGAAAAATGAAAAATACATGGTTTTGCCATTTCCTGCAATTTTTACCGTTTAGGCTGTGCTAAAAATTAGACAGAAATATTAATTTTGTATTTTTTAATATCTTGTGTTGGTAATCGATGTAACGACTAAAAATGATTATCCACGCGAAATATTACAGAGATTGGACTTTTATTTCGTTAGAAAATTTAAAAATACATGGTTTTGCCATTTTCCGCAATTTTTACCGTTTAGGCTGGCTAAAAATTATATAAAAATATTAATTTTGTATTTTTTAATCTCTTGTGTTGGTAATCGATGTAACGACTAAAAATGATTATCCACGCAAAATATTACAGCGATTGGACGTGTAATTCGTTAGAAAATTTAAAAATACATTGCCATTTTCCGCAATTTTTACCGTTTAGGCTGGCTAAAAATTATATAAAAATATTAATTTTGTATTTTTTAATCTCTTGTGTTGGTAATCGATGTAACGACTAAAAATGATTATCCACGCAAAATATTACAGCGATTGGACTATTATTTCGTTAGAAAAATGAAAAATACATGGTTTTGCCATTTCCTGCAATTTTTACCGTTTAGGCTGTGCTAAAAATTAGACAGAAATATTAATTTTGTATTTTTTAATCTTTTGTGTTGTTAATCGAAGAAACGACTTAAAATGATTATACGCGGGAAATATTAACGCGATTGGACGAGTATTTCGTTAGAAAATTTAAAAATACATGGTTTTGCTATTTTCGGCAATTTTTACCGTTTAGGCTGTGCTTAAAATTAGACAAAAATATTAATTTTGTATTTTTTAATCTTTTGTATTAATAGTCGATGTAACGACTAAAAATGATTATCCACGCGAAATATTACAGCGATTGGACTTTTATTTCGTTAGAAAAATGAAAAATACATGGTTTTGCCATTTCCTGCAATTTTTACCTTTAGGTTGTGCTAAAAATTAGACAAAAATATTAATTTTGTATTTTATAATCTTTTGTGTTAGTAATCGATGTAACGACTTAAAATGATTATACACGCGAAATATTACAGCGATTGGACGAGTATTTCGTTAGAAAATTTAAAAATACATAATTTTGCTATTTTCGGCAATTTTTACCGTTTAGGCTGTGCTTAAAATTAGACAAAAATATTAATTTTGTATTTTGTAATCTTTTGTATTAATAGTCGATGTAACGACTAAAAATGATTATCCACGCGAAATATTACAGCGATTGGACTTTTATTTCGTTAGAAAATTTAAAAATACATGGTTTTGCCATTTTCCGCAATTTTTACCGTTTAGGCTGGCTAAAAATTATATAAAAATTTTAATTTTGTATTTTTTAATCTTTTGTGTTGGTAATCGATGTAACGACTTAAAATGATTATACACGCGAAATAATAAGCGATTGGACTATTATTTCGTTAGAAAATTGAAAAATAAATGATTTTGCCATTTCCTGCAATTTTTACCGTTTAGGCTGTGCTAAAAATTAGACAAAAATATTAATTTTGTATTTTTTAATCTTTTGTATTAATAGTCTATGTAACGACTAAAAATGATTATCCACGCAAAATATTACAGCGATTGGACTATTATTTCGTTAGAAAAATGAAAAATACATGGTTTTGCCATTTCCTGCAATTTTTACCGTTAAGGCTGTGCTAAAAATTAGACAGAAATATTAATTTTGTATTTTTTAATATCTTGTGTTGGTAATCGATGTAACGACTAAAAATAATTATCCACGCGAAATATTACAGTGATTGGACGTGTAATTCGTTAGAAAATTTAAAAATACATGGTATTGCCATTTTCCGCAATTTTTACCGTTTAGGCTGGCTAAAAATTATATAAAAATATTAATTTTGTATTTTTTAATCTCTTGTGTTAGTAATCGATGTAACGACTTAAAATGATTATACACGCGAAATATTACAGCGATTGGACGAGTATTTCGTTAGAAAATTTAAAAATACATGGTTTTGCCATTTCCTGCAATTTTTACCGTTTAGGCTGTGCTAAAAATTAGACAAAAATATTAATTTTGTATTTTTTAATCTTTTGTATTAATAGTCGATGTAACGACTAAAAATGATTATCCACGCGAAATATTACAGAGATTGGACTTTTATTTCGTTAGAAAATTGAAAAATACATGGTTTTGCCATTTTCCGCAATTTTTACGGTCAGGCTGTGCCAAAAATGAGACAAAAATTTTAATTTTGTATTTTATAATCTTTTGTGTTAGTAATCGATGTAACGACTTAAAATGATTATACACGCGAAATATTACAGCGATTGGACGAGTATTTCGTTAGAAAATTTAAAAATACATAATTTTGCTATTTTCGGCAATTTTTACCGTTTAGGCTGTGCTTAAAATTAGACAAAAATATTAATTTTGTATTTTTTAATCTTTTGTATTAATAGTCGATGTAACGACTAAAAATGATTATCCACGCGAAATATTACAGCGATTGGACTTTTATTTCGTTAGAAAATTTAAAAATACATGGTTTTGCCATTTTCCGCAATTTTTACCGTTTAGGCTGGCTAAAAATTATATAAAAATTTTAATTTTGTATTTTTTAATCTTTTGTGTTGGTAATCGATGTAACGACTTAAAATGATTATACACGCGAAATAATAAGCGATTGGACTATTATTTCGTTAGAAAATTGAAAAATAAATGATTTTGCCATTTCCTGCAATTTTTACCGTTTAGGCTGTGCTAAAAATTAGACAAAAATATTAATTTTGTATTTTTTAATCTTTTGTATTAATAGTCTATGTAACGACTAAAAATGATTATCCACGCAAAATATTACAGCGATTGGACTATTATTTCGTTAGAAAAATGAAAAATACATGGTTTTGCCATTTCCTGCAATTTTTAACGTTTAGGCTGTGCTAAAAATTAGACAGAAATATTAATTTTGTATTTTTTAATATCTTGTGTTGGTAATCGATGTACCGACTAAAAATAATTATCCACGCGAAATATTACAGTGATTGGACGTGTAATTCGTTAGAAAATTTAAAAATACATGGTATTGCCATTTTCCGCAATTCTTACCGTTTAGGCTGGCTAAAAATTATATAAAAATATTAATTTTGTATTTTTTAATCTCTTGTGTTGGTAATCGATGTAACGACTTAAAATGATTATACACGCGAAATAATAAGCGATTGGACTTTTATTTCGTTAGAAAATTTAAAAATACATGGTTTTGCCATTTTCCGCAATTTTTACGGTCAGGCTGTGCCAAAAATGAGACAAAAATTTTAATTTTGTATTTTTTAATCTTTTGTGTTGGTAATCGATGTAACGACTTAAAATGATTATACACGCGAAATAATAAGAGATTGGACTATTATTTCGTTAGAAAATTGAAAAATAAATGATTTTGCCATTTCCTGCAATTTTTACCGTTTAGGCTGTGCTAAAAATTAGACAAAAATATTAATTTTGTATTTTTTAATCTTTTGTATTAATAGTCTATGTAACGACTAAAAATGATTATCCACGCAAAATATTACAGCGATTGGACTATTATTTCGTTAGAAAAATGAAAAATACATGGTTTTGCCATTTCCTGCAATTTTTACCGTTTAGGCTGTGCTAAAAATTAGACAGAAATATTAATTTTGTATTTTTTAATATCTTGTGTTGGTAATCGATGTAACGACTAAAAATAATTATCCACGCGAAATATTACAGTGATTGGACGTGTAATTCGTTAGAAAATTTAAAAATACATGGTATTGCCATTTTCCGCAATTTTTACCGTTTAGGCTGGCTAAAAATTATATAAAAATATTAATTTTGTATTTTTTAATCTTTTGTATTAATAGTCGATGTAACGACTAAAAATGATTATCCACGCGAAATATTACAGCGATTGGACTTTTATTTCGTTAGAAAATTTAAAAATACATGGTTTTGCCATTTTCCGCAATTTTTACCGTTTAGGCTGGCTAAAAATTATATAAAAATTTTAATTTTGTATTTTTTAATCTTTTGTGTTCATAATCGATGTAACGACTTAAAATGATTATCCACGCGAAATATTACAGCGATTGGACTATTATTTCGTTAGAAAATTTAAAAATACATGGTTTTGCCATTTCCCGCAATTTTTACGGTTCAGGCTGTGCCAAAAATGAGACAAAAATTTTAATTTTGTATTTTTTAATCTTTTGTGTTGGTAATCGATGTACCGACTTAAAATGATTATACACGCGAAATAATAAGCGATTGGACTATTATTTCGTTAGAAAATTGAAAAATAAATGATTTTGCCATTTCCTGCAATTTTTACCGTTTAGGCTGTGCTAAAAATTAGACAAAAATATTAATTTTGTATTTTTTAATCTTTTGTATTAATAGTCTATGTAACGACTAAAAATGATTATCCACGCGAAATATTACAGCGATTGGACTTTTATTTCGTTAGAAAAATGAAAAATACATGGTTTTGCCATTTCCTGCAATTTTTACCTTTAGGCTGTGCTAAAAATTAGACAAAAATATTAATTTTGTATTTTATAATCTTTTGTGTTAGTAATCGATGTAACGACTTAAAATGATTATACACGCGAAATATTACAGCGATTGGACGAGTATTTCGTTAGAAAATTTAAAAATACATAATTTTGCTATTTTCGGCAATTTTTACCGTTTAGGCTGTGCTTAAAATTAGACAAAAATATTAATTTTGTATTTTTTAATCTTTTGTATTAATAGTCGATGTAACGACTAAAAATGATTATCCACGCGAAATATTACAGCGATTGGACTTTTATTTCGTTAGAAAATTTAAAAATACATGGTTTTGCCATTTTCCGCAATTTTTACCGTTTAGGCTGGCTAAAAATTATATAAAAATTTTAATTTTGTATTTTTTAATCTTTTGTGTTGGTAATCGATGTAATGACTAAAAATAATTATCCACGCGAAATATTACAGCGATTGGACTATTATTTCGTTAGAAAAATGAAAAATACATGGTTTTGCCATTTCCTGCAATTTTTACCTTTAGGCTGTGCTAAAAATTAGACAAAAATATTAATTTTGTATTTTATAATCTTTTGTGTTAGTAATCGATGTAACGACTTAAAATGATTATACACGCGAAATATTACAGCGATTGGACGAGTATTTCGTTAGAAAATTTAAAAATACATAATTTTGCTATTTTCGGCAATTTTTACCGTTTAGGCTGTGCTTAAAATTAGACAAAAATATTAATTTTGTATTTTTTAATCTTTTGTATTAATAGTCGATGTAACGACTAAAAATGATTATCCACGCGAAATATTACAGCGATTGGACTTTTATTTCGTTAGAAAATTTAAAAATACATGGTTTTGCCATTTTCCGCAATTTTTACCGTTTAGGCTGGCTAAAAATTATATAAAAATTTTAATTTTGTATTTTTTAATCTTTTGTGTTGGTAATCGATGTAACGACTAAAAATAATTATCCACGCGAAATATTACAGCGATTGGACTATTATTTCGTTAGAAAAATGAAAAATACATGGTTTTGCCATTTCCTGCAATTTTTACCTTTAGGCTGTGCTAAAAATTAGACAAAAATATTAATTTTGTATTTTTTAATCTTTTGTATTAATAGTCGATGTAACGACTAAAAATGATTATCCACGCGAAATATTACAGCGATTGGACTTTTATTTCGTTAGAAAATTTAAAAATACATGGTTTTGCCATTTTCCGCAATTTTTACCGTTTAGGCTGGCTAAAAATTATATAAAAATTTTAATTTTGTATTTTTTAATCTTTTGTGTTGGTAATCGATGTAACGACTAAAAATAATTATCCACGCGAAATATTACAGCGATTGGACTATTATTTCGTTAGAAAAATGAAAAATACATGGTTTTGCCATTTCCTGCAATTTTTACCGTTTAGGCTGTGCTAAAAATTAGACAAAAATATTAATTTTGTATTTTTTAATCTTTTGTATTAATAGTCGATGTAACGACTAAAAATGATTATCCACGCGAAATATTACAGAGATTGGACTTTTATTTCGTTAGAAAATTGAAAAATACATGGTTTTGCCATTTTCCGCAATTTTTACGGTCAGGCTGTGCCAAAAATGAGACAAAAATTTTAATTTTGTATTTTATAATCTTTTGTGTTAGTAATCGATGTAACGACTTAAAATGATTATACACGCGAAATATTACAGCGATTGGACGAGTATTTCGTTAGAAAATTTAAAAATACATAATTTTGCTATTTTCGGCAATTTTTACCGTTTAGGCTGTGCTTAAAATTAGACAAAAATATTAATTTTGTATTTTTTAATCTTTTGTATTAATAGTCGATGTAACGACTAAAAATGATTATCCACGCGAAATATTACAGCGATTGGACTTTTATTTAGTTAGAAAATTTAAAAATACATGGTTTTGCCATTTTCCGCAATTTTTACCGTTTAGGCTGGCTAAAAATTATATAAAAATTTTAATTTTGTATTTTTTAATCTTTTGTGTTGGTAATCGATGTAACGACTAAAAATAATTATCCACGCGAAATATTACAGCGATTGGACTATTATTTCGTTAGAAAAATGAAAAATACATGGTTTTGCCATTTCCTGCAATTTTTACCTTTAGGCTGTGCTAAAAATTAGACAAAAATATTAATTTTGTATTTTTTAATCTTTTGTGTTAGTAATCGATGTAACGACTTAAAATGATTATACACGCGAAATATTACAGCGATTGGACGAGTATTTCGTTAGAAAATTTAAAAATACATGGTTTTGCCATTTCCTGCAATTTTTACCGTTTAGGCTGTGCTAAAAATTAGACAAAAATATTAATTTTGTATTTTTTAATCTTTTGTATTAATAGTCGATGTAACGACTAAAAATGATTATCCACGCGAAATATTACAGAGATTGGACTTTTATTTCGTTAGAAAATTGAAAAATACATGGTTTTGCCATTTTCCGCAATTTTTACGGTCAGGCTGTGCCAAAAATGAGACAAAAATTTTAATTTTGTATTTTATAATCTTTTGTGTTAGTAATCGATGTAACGACTTAAAATGATTATACACGCGAAATATTACAGCGATTGGACGAGTATTTCGTTAGAAAATTTAAAAATACATAATTTTGCTATTTTCGGCAATTTTTACCGTTTAGGCTGTGCTTAAAATTAGACAAAAATATTAATTTTGTATTTTTTAATCTTTTGTATTAATAGTCGATGTAACGACTAAAAATGATTATCCACGCGAAATATTACAGCGATTGGACTTTTATTTCGTTAGAAAATTTAAAAATACATGGTATTGCCATTTTCCGCAATTTTTACCGTTTAGGCTGGCTAAAAATTATATAAAAATATTAATTTTGTATTTTTTAATCTTTTGTATTAATAGTCGATGTAACGACTAAAAATGATTATCCACGCGAAATATTACAGCGATTGGACTTTTATTTCGTTAGAAAATTTAAAAATACATGGTTTTGCCATTTTCCGCAATTTTTATCGTTTAGGCTGGCTAAAAATTATATAAAAATTTTAATTTTGTATTTTTTAATCTTTTGTGTTCATAATCGATGTAACGACTTAAAATGATTATCCACGCGAAATATTACAGCGATTGGACTTTTATTTCGTTAGAAAATTTAAAAATACATGGTTTTGCCATTTCCCGCAATTTTTACGGTTCAGGCTGTGCCAAAAATGAGACAAAAATTTTAATTTTGTATTTTTTAATCTTTTGTGTTGGTAATCGATGTAACGACTTAAAATGATTATACACGCGAAATAATAAGCGATTGGACTATTATTTCGTTAGAAAATTGAAAAATAAATGATTTTGCCATTTCCTGCAATTTTTACCGTTTAGGCTGTGCTAAAAATTAGACAAAAATATTAATTTTGTATTTTTTAATCTTTTGTATTAATAGTCTATGTAACGACTAAAAATGATTATCCACGCAAAATATTACAGCGATTGGACTATTATTTCGTTAGAAAAATGAAAAATACATGGTTTTGCCATTTCCTGCAATTTTTACCGTTTAGGCTGTGCTAAAAATTAGACAGAAATATTAATTTTGTATTTTTTAATCTTTTGTGTTGTTAATCGAAGAAACGACTTAAAATGATTATACACGGGATATATTAACGCGATTGGACGAGTATTTCGTTAGAAAATTTAAAAATACATGGTTTTGCTATTTTCGGCAATTTTTACCGTTTAGGCTGTGCTTAAAATTAGACAAAAATATTAATTTTGTATTTTTTAATCTTTTGTATTAATAGTCGATGTAACGACTAAAAATGATTATCCACGCGAAATATTACAGCGATTGGACTTTTATTTCGTTAGAAAAATGAAAAATACATGGTTTTGCCATTTCCTGCAATTTTTACCTTTAGGCTGTGCTAAAAATTAGACAAAAATATTAATTTTGTATTTTATAATCTTTTGTGTTAGTAATCGATGTAACGACTTAAAATGATTATACACGCGAAATATTACAGCGATTGGACGAGTATTTCGTTAGAAAATTTAAAAATACATAATTTTGCTATTTTCGGCAATTTTTACCGTTTAGGCTGTGCTTAAAATTAGACAAAAATATTAATTTTGTATTTTTTAATCTTTTGTATTAATAGTCGATGTAACGACTAAAAATGATTATCCACGCGAAATATTACAGCGATTGGACTTTTATTTCGTTAGAAAATTTAAAAATACATGGTTTTGCCATTTTCCGCAATTTTTACCGTTTAGGCTGGCTAAAAATTATATAAAAATTTTAATTTTGTATTTTTTAATCTTTTGTGTTGGTAATCGATGTAACGACTAAAAATAATTATCCACGCGAAATATTACAGCGATTGGACTATTATTTCGTTAGAAAAATGAAAAATACATGGTTTTGCCATTTCCTGCAATTTTTACCTTTAGGCTGTGCTAAAAATTAGACAAAAATATTAATTTTGTATTTTATAATCTTTTGTGTTAGTAATCGATGTAACGACTTAAAATGATTATACACGCGAAATATTACAGCGATTGGACGAGTATTTCGTTAGAAAATTTAAAAATACATAATTTTGCTATTTTCGGCAATTTTTACCGTTTAGGCTGTGCTTAAAATTAGACAAAAATATTAATTTTGTATTTTTTAATCTTTTGTATTAATAGTCGATGTAACGACTAAAAATGATTATCCACGCGAAATATTACAGCGATTGGACTTTTATTTCGTTAGAAAATTTAAAAATACATGGTTTTGCCATTTTCCGCAATTTTTACCGTTTAGGCTGGCTAAAAATTATATAAAAATTTTAATTTTGTATTTTTTAATCTTTTGTGTTGGTAATCGATGTAACGACTAAAAATAATTATCCACGCGAAATACTACAGCGATTGGACTATTATTTCGTTAGAAAAATGAAAAATACATGGTTTTGCCATTTCCTGCAATTTTTACCTTTAGGCTGTGCTAAAAATTAGACAAAAATATTAATTTTGTATTTTTTAATCTTTTGTGTTAGTAATCGATGTAACGACTTAAAATGATTATACACGCGAAATATTACAGCGATTGGACGAGTATTTCGTTAGAAAATTTAAAAATACATGGTTTTGCCATTTCCTGCAATTTTTACCGTTTAGGCTGTGCTAAAAATTAGACAAAAATATTAATTTTGTATTTTTTAATCTTTTGTATTAATAGTCGATGTAACGACTAAAAATGATTATCCACGCGAAATATTACAGAGATTGGACTTTTATTTCGTTAGAAAATTGAAAAATACATGGTTTTGCCATTTTCCGCAATTTTTACGGTCAGGCTGTGCCAAAAATGAGACAAAAATTTTAATTTTGTATTTTATAATCTTTTGTGTTAGTAATCGATGTAACGACTTAAAATGATTATACACGCGAAATATTACAGCGATTGGACGAGTATTTCGTTAGAAAATTTAAAAATACATAATTTTGCTATTTTCGGCAATTTTTACCGTTTAGGCTGTGCTTAAAATTAGACAAAAATATTAATTTTGTATTTTTTAATCTTTTGTATTAATAGTCGATGTAACGACTAAAAATGATTATCCACGCGAAATATTACAGCGATTGGACTTTTATTTCGTTAGAAAATTTAAAAATACATGGTTTTGCCATTTTCCGCAATTTTTACCGTTTAGGCTGGCTAAAAATTATATAAAAATTTTAATTTTGTATTTTTTAATCTTTTGTGTTGGTAATCGATGTAACGACTTAAAATGATTATACACGCGAAATAATAAGCGATTGGACTATTATTTCGTTAGAAAATTGAAAAATAAATGATTTTGCCATTTCCTGCAATTTTTACCGTTAGGCTGTGCTAAAAATTAGACAAAAATATTAATTTTGTATTTTTTAATCTTTTGTATTATTAGTCTATGTAACGACTAAAAATGATTATCCACGCAAAATATTACAGCGATTGGACTATTATTTCGTTAGAAAAATGAAAAATACATGGTTTTGCCATTTCCTGCAATTTTTACCGTTTAGGCTGTGCTAAAAATTAGACAGAAATATTAATTTTGTATTTTTTAATATCTTGTGTTGGTAATCGATGTAACGACTAAAAATAATTATCCACGCGAAATATTACAGTGATTGGACGTGTAATTCGTTAGAAAATTTAAAAATACATGGTATTGCCATTTTCCGCAATTTTTACCGTTTAGGCTGGCTAAAAATTATATAAAAATATTAATTTTGTATTTTTTAATCTCTTGTGTTGGTAATCGATGTAACGACTTAAAATGATTATACACGCGAAATAATAAGCGATTGGACTTTTATTTCGTTAGAAAATTTAAAAATACATGGTTTTGCCATTTCCTGCAATTTTTACCGTTTAGCCTGTGCTAAAAATTAAGCAAAAATATTAATTTTAATGTTTTAATCTTTTGTATTAATAGTCTATGTAACGAATAAAAATGATTATCCACGCGAAATATTACAGCGATTGGACTATTATTTCGTTAGAAAAATGAAAAATACATGGGTTTGCCATTTCCTGCAATTTTTACCTTTAGGCTGTGCTAAAAATTAGACAAAAATATTAATTTTGTATTTTTTAATCTTTTGTGTTAGTAATCGATCTAACGACTTAAAATGATTATACACGCGAAATATTACAGCGATTGGACGAGTATTTCGTTAGAAAATTTAAAAATACATGGTTTTGCCATTTCCTGCAATTTTTACCGTTTAGGCTGTGCTAAAAATTAGACAAAAATATTAATTTTGTATTTTTTAATCTTTTGTATTAATAGTCGATGTAACGACTAAAAATGATTATCCACGCGAAATATTACAGAGATTGGACTTTTATTTCGTTAGAAAATTGAAAAATACATGGTTTTGCCATTTTCCGCAATTTTTACGGTCAGGCTGTGCCAAAAATGAGACAAAAATTTTAATTTTGTATTTTTTAATCTTTTGTGTTGGTAATCGATGTAACGACTTAAAATGATTATCCACGCGAAATATTACAGCGATTGGACTTTTATTTCGTTAGAAAATTTAAAAATACATGGTTTTGCCATTTCCCGCAATTTTTACGGTTCAGGCTGTGCCAAAAATGAGACAAAAATTTTAATTTTGTATTTTTTAATCTTTTGTGTTGGTAATCGATGTAACGACTTAAAATGATTATACACGCGAAATAATAAGCGATTGGACTATTATTTCGTTAGAAAATTTAAAAATAAATGATTTTGCCATTTCCTGCAATTTTTACCGTTTAGGCTGTGCTAAAAATTAGACAAAAATATTAATTTTGTATTTTTTAATCTTTTGTATTATTAGTCTATGTAACGACTAAAAATGATTATCCACGCAAAATATTACAGCGATTGGACTATTATTTCGTTAGAAAAATGAAAAATACATGGTTTTGCCATTTCCTGCAATTTTTACCGTTTAGGCTGTGCTAAAAATTAGACAGAAATATTAATTTTGTATTTTTTAATATCTTGTGTTGGTAATCGATGTAACGACTAAAAATAATTATCCACGCGAAATATTACAGTGATTGGACGTGTAATTCGTTAGAAAATTTAAAAATACATGGTATTGCCATTTTCCGCAATTTTTACCGTTTAGGCTGGCTAAAAATTATATAAAAATATTAATTTTGTATTTTTTAATCTCTTGTGTTGGTAATCGATGTAACGACTTAAAATGATTATACACGCGAAATAATAAGCGATTGGACTTTTATTTCGTTAGAAAATTTAAAAATACATGGTTTTGCCATTTCCTGCAATTTTTACCGTTTAGGCTGTGCTAAAAATTAGACAAAAATATTAATTTTGTATTTTTTAATCTTTTGTATTAATAGTTTATGTAACGACTAAAAATGATTATCCACGCAAAATATTACAGCGATTGGACTATTATTTCGTTAGAAAAATGAAAAATACATGGTTTTGCCATTTCCTGCAATTTTTACCGTTTAGGCTGTGCTAAAAATTAGACAGAAATATTAATTTTGTATTTTTTAATATCTTGTGTTGGTAATCGATGTAACGACTAAAAATAATTATCCACGCGAAATATTACAGTGATTGGACGTGTAATTCGTTAGAAAATTTAAAAATACATGGTATTGCCATTTTCCGCAATTTTTACCGTTTAGGCTGGCTAAAAATTATATAAAAATATTAATTTTGTATTTTTTAATCTCTTGTGTTGGTAATCGATGTAACGACTTAAAATGATTATACACGCGAAATAATAAGCGATTGGACTTTTATTTCGTTAGAAAATTTAAAAATACATGGTTTTGCCATTTCCTGCAATTTTTACCGTTTAGGCTGTGCTAAAAATTAGACAAAAATATTAATTTTGTATTTTTTAATCTTTTGTATTAATAGTTTATGTAACGACTAAAAATGATTATCCACGCAAAATATTACAGCGATTGGACTATTATTTCGTTAGAAAAATGAAAAATACATGGTTTTGCCATTTCCTGCAATTTTTACCGTTTAGGCTGTGCTAAAAATTAGACAGAAATATTAATTTTGTATTTTTTAATATCTTGTGTTGGTAATCGATGTAACGACTAAAAATAATTATCCACGCGAAATATTACAGTGATTGGACGTGTAATTCGTTAGAAAATTTAAAAATACATGGTATTGCCATTTTCCGCAATTTTTACCGTTTAGGCTGGCTAAAAATTATATAAAAATATTAATTTTGTATTTTTTAATCTCTTGTGTTGGTAATCGATGTAACGACTTAAAATGATTATACACGCGAAATAATAAGCGATTGGACTTTTATTTCGTTAGAAAATTTAAAAATACATGGTTTTGCCATTTCCTGCAATTTTTACCGTTTAGCCTGTGCTAAAAATTAAGCAAAAATATTAATTTTAATGTTTTAATCTTTTGTATTAATAGTCTATGTAACGAATAAAAATGATTATCCACGCGAAATATTACAGCGATTGGACTATTATTTCGTTAGAAAAATGAAAAATACATGGTTTTGCCATTTCCTGCAATTTTTACCTTTAGGCTGTGCTAAAAATTAGACAATAATATTAATTTTGTATTTTTTAATCTTTTGTGTTAGTAATCGATGTAACGACTTAAAATGATTATACACGCGAAATATTACAGCGATTGGACGAGTATTTCGTTAGAAAATTTAAAAATACATGGTTTTGCCATTTCCTGCAATTTTTACCGTTTAGGCTGTGCTAAAAATTAGACAGAAATATTAATTTTGTATTTTTTAATCTTTTGTGTTGTTAATCGAAGAAACGACTTAAAATGATTATACACGGGAAATATTAACGCGATTGGACGAGTATTTCGTTAGAAAATTTAAAAATACATGGTTTTGCTATTTTCGGCAATTTTTACCGTTTAGGCTGGCTAAAAATTATATAAAAATTTTAATTTTGTATTTTTTAATCTTTTGTGTTGGTAATCGATGTAACGACTTAAAATGATTATACACGCGAAATAATAAGCGATTGGACTATTATTTCGTTAGAAAATTGAAAAATAAATGATTTTGCCATTTCCTGCAATTTTTACCGTTTAGGCTGTGCTAAAAATTAGACAAAAATATTAATTTTGTATTTTTTAATCTTTTGTATTAATAGTCTATGTAACGACTAAAAATGATTATCCACGCAAAATATTACAGCGATTGGACTATTATTTCGTTAGAAAAATGAAAAATACATGGTTTTGCCATTTCCTGCAATTTTTACCGTTTAGGCTGTGCTAAAAATTAGACAGAAATATTAATTTTGTATTTTTTAATATCTTGTGTTGGTAATCGATGTAACGACTAAAAATAGTTATCCACGCGAAATATTACAGTGATTGGACGTGTAATTCGTTAGAAAATTTAAAAATACATGGTATTGCCATTTTCCGCAATTTTTACCGTTTAGGCTGGCTAAAAATTATATAAAAATATTAATTTTGTATTTTTTAATCTCTTGTGTTGGTAATCGATGTAACGACTTAAAATGATTATACACGTGAAATAATAAGCGATTGGACTATTATTTCGTTAGAAAATTGAAAAATAAATGATTTTGCCATTTCCTGCAATTTTTACCGTTTAGGCTGTGCTTAAAATTAGACAAAAATATTAATTTTGTATTTTTTAATCTTTTGTATTAATAGTCGATGTAACGACTAAAAATGATTATCCACGCGAAATATTACAGCGATTGGACTTTTATTTCGTTAGAAAATTTAAAAATACATGGTTTTGCCATTTTCCGCAATTTTTACCGTTTAGGCTGGCTAAAAATTATATAAAAATTTTAATTTTGTATTTTTTAATCTTTTGTGTTGGTAATCGATGTAACGACTTAAAATGATTATACACGCGAAATAATAAGCGATTGGACTATTATTTCGTTAGAAAATTGAAAAATAAATGATTTTGCCATTTCCTGCAATTTTTACCGTTTAGGCTGTGCTAAAAATTAGACAAAAATATTAATTTTGTATTTTTTAATCTTTTGTATTAATAGTCTATGTAACGACTAAAAATGATTATCCACGCAAAATATTACAGCGATTGGACTATTATTTCGTTAGAAAAATGAAAAATACATGGTTTTGCCATTTCCTGCAATTTTTACCGTTTAGGCTGTGCTAAAAATTAGACAGAAATATTAATTTTGTATTTTTTAATATCTTGTGTTGGTAATCGATGTAACGACTAAAAATAGTTATCCACGCGAAATATTACAGTGATTGGACGTGTAATTCGTTAGAAAATTTAAAAATACATGGTATTGCCATTTTCCGCAATTTTTACCGTTTAGGCTGGCTAAAAATTATATAAAAATATTAATTTTGTATTTTTTAATCTCTTGTGTTGGTAATCGATGTAACGACTTAAAATGATTATACACGCGAAATAATAAGCGATTGGACTTTTATTTCGTTAGAAAATTTAAAAATACATGGTTTTGCCATTTCCTGCAATTTTTACCGTTTAGCCTGTGCTAAAAATTAAGCAAAAATATTAATTTTAATGTTTTAATCTTTTGTATTAATAGTCTATGTAACGAATAAAAATGATTATCCACGCGAAATATTACAGCGATTGGACTATTATTTCGTTAGAAAAATGAAAAATACATGGTTTTGCCATTTCCTGCAATTTTTACCTTTAGGCTGTGCTAAAAATTAGACAAAAATATTAATTTTGTATTTTTTAATCTTTTGTGTTAGTAATCGATGTAACGACTTAAAATGATTATACACGCGAAATATTACAGCGATTGGACGAGTATTTCGTTAGAAAATTTAAAAATACATGGTTTTGCCATTTCCTGCAATTTTTACCGTTTAGGCTGTGCTAAAAATTAGACAAAAATATTAATTTTGTATTTTTTAATCTTTTGTATTAATAGTCGATGTAACGACTAAAAATGATTATCCACGCGAAATATTACAGAGATTGGACTTTTATTTCGTTAGAAAATTGAAAAATACATGGTTTTGCCATTTTCCGCAATTTTTACGGTCAGGCTGTGCCAAAAATGAGACAAAAATTTTAATTTTGTATTTTATAATCTTTTGTGTTAGTAATCGATGTAACGACTTAAAATGATTATACACGCGAAATATTACAGCGATTGGACGAGTATTTCGTTAGAAAATTTAAAAATACATAATTTTGCTATTTTCGGCAATTTTTACCGTTTAGGCTGTGCTTAAAATTAGACAAAAATATTAATTTTGTATTTTTTAATCTTTTGTATTAATAGTCGATGTAACGACTAAAAATGATTATCCACGCGAAATATTACAGCGATTGGACTTTTATTTCGTTAGAAAATTTAAAAATACATGGTTTTGCCATTTTCCGCAATTTTTACCGTTTAGGCTGGCTAAAAATTATATAAAAATTTTAATTTTGTATTTTTTAATCTTTTGTGTTGGTAATCGATGTAACGACTTAAAATGATTATACACGCGAAATAATAAGCGATTGGACTATTATTTCGTTAGAAAATTGAAAAATAAATGATTTTGCCATTTCCTGCAATTTTTACCGTTTAGGCTGTGCTAAAAATTAGACAAAAATATTAATTTTGTATTTTTTATTCTTTTGTATTAATAGTCTATGTAACGACTAAAAATGATTATCCACGCAAAATATTACAGCGATTGGACTATTATTTCGTTAGAAAAATGAAAAATACATGGTTTTGCCATTTCCTGCAATTTTTACCGTTTAGGCTGTGCTAAAAATTAGACAAAAATATTAATTTTGTATTTTTTAATCTTTTGTATTAATAGTCTATGTAACGACTTAAAATGATTATACACGCGAAATAATAAGCGATTGGACTATTATTTCGTTAGAAAATTGAAAAATAAATGATTTTGCCATTTCCTGCAATTTTTACCGTTTAGGCTGTGCTAAAAATTAGACAAAAATATTAATTTTGTATTTTTTAATCATTTGTATTAATAGTCTATGTAACGACTAAAAATGATTATCCACGCGAAATATTACAGAGATTGGACTTTTATTTCGTTAGAAAATTGAAAAATACATGGTTTTGCAATTTTCCGCAATTTTTACGGTCAGGCTGTGCCAAAAATGAGACAAAAATTTTAATTTTGTATTTTTTAATCTTTTGTGTTGGTAATCGATGTAACGACTTAAAATGATTATCCACGCGAAATATTACAGCGATTGGACTTTTATTTCGTTAGAAAATTTAAAAATACATGGTTTTGCCATTTCCCGCAATTTTTACGGTTCAGGCTGTGCCAAAAATGAGACAAAAATTTTAATTTTGTATTTTTTAATCTTTTGTGTTGGTAATCGATGTAACGACTTAAAATGATTATACACGCGAAATAATAAGCGATTGGACTATTATTTCGTTAGAAAATTGAAAAATAAATGATTTTGCCATTTCCTGCAATTTTTACCGTTTAGGCTGTGCTAAAAATTAGACAAAAATATTAATTTTGTATTTTTTAATCTTTTGTATTAATAGTCTATGTAACGACTAAAAATGATTATCCACGCAAAATATTACAGCGATTGGACTATTATTTCGTTAGAAAAATGAAAAATACATGGTTTTGCCATTTCCTGCAATTTTCACCGTTTAGGCTGTGCTAAAAATTAGACAGAAATATTAATTTTGTATTTTTTAATCTTTTGTGTTGTTAATCGAAGAAACGACTTAAAATGATTATACACGGGAAATATTAACGCGATTGGACGAGTATTTCGTTAGAAAATTTAAAAATACATGGTTTTGCTATTTTCGGCAATTTTTACCGTTTAGGCTGTGCTTAAAATTAGACAAAAATATTTATTTTGTATTTTTTAATCTTTTGTATTAATAGTCGATGTAACGACTAAAAATGATTATCCACGCGAAATATTACAGCGATTGGACTTTTATTTCGTTAGAAAAATGAAAAATACATGGTTTTGCCATTTCCTGCAATTTTTACCTTTAGGCTGTGCTAAAAATTAGACAAAAATATTAATTTTGTATTTTATAATCTTTTGTGTTAGTAATCGATGTAACGACTTAAAATGATTATACACGCGAAATATTACAGCGATTGGACGAGTATTTCGTTAGAAAATTTAAAAATACATAATTTTGCTATTTTCGGCAATTTTTACCGTTTAGGCTGTGCTTAAAATTAGACAAAAATATTAATTTTGTATTTTTTAATCTTTTGTATTAATAGTCGATGTAACGACTAAAAATGATTATCCACGCGAAATATTACAGCGATTGGACTTTTATTTCGTTAGAAAATTTAAAAATACATGGTTTTGCCATTTTCCGCAATTTTTACCGTTTAGGCTGGCTAAAAATTATATAAAAATTTTAATTTTGTATTTTTTAATCTTTTGTGTTGGTAATCGATGTAACGACTTAAAATGATTATACACGCGAAATAATAAGCGATTGGACTATTATTTCGTTAGAAAATTGAAAAATAAATGATTTTGCCATTTCCTGCAATTTTTACCGTTTAGGCTGTGCTAAAAATTAGACAAAAATATTAATTTTGTATTTTTTAATCTTTTGTATTAATAGTCTATGTAACGACTAAAAATGATTATCCACGCAAAATATTACAGCGATTGGACTATTATTTCGTTAGAAAAATGAAAAATACATGGTTTTGCCATTTCCTGCAATTTTTACCGTTTAGGCTGTGCTAAAAATTAGACAGAAATATTAATTTTGTATTTTTTAATATCTTGTGTTGGTAATCGATGTAACGACTAAAAATAGTTATCCACGCGAAATATTACAGTGATTGGACGTGTAATTCGTTAGAAAATTTAAAAATACATGGTATTGCCATTTTCCGCAATTTTTACCGTTTAGGCTGGCTAAAAATTATATAAAAAAATATTAATTTTGTATTTTTTAATCTCTTGTGTTGGTAATCGATGTAACGACTTAAAATGATTATACACGCGAAATAATAAGCGATTGGACTTTTATTTCGTTAGAAAATTTAAAAATACATGGTTTTGCCATTTCCTGCAATTTTTACCGTTTAGCCTGTGCTAAAAATTAAGCAAAAATATTAATTTTAATGTTTTAATCTTTTGTATTAATAGTCTATGTAACGAATAAAAATGATTATCCACGCGAAATATTACAGCGATTGGACTATTATTTCGTTAGAAAAATGAAAAATACATGGTTTTGCCATTTCCTGCAATTTTTACCTTTAGGCTGTGCTAAAAATTAGACAAAAATATTAATTTTGTATTTTTTAATCTTTTGTGTTAGTAATCGATGTAACGACTTAAAATGATTATACACGCGAAATATTACAGCGATTGGACGAGTATTTCGTTAGAAAATTTAAAAATACATGGTTTTGCCATTTCCTGCAATTTTTACCGTTTAGGCTGTGCTAAAAATTAGACAAAAATATTAATTTTGTATTTTTTAATCTTTTGTATTAATAGTCGATGTAACGACTAAAAATGATTATCCACGCGAAATATTACAGAGATTGGACTTTTATTTCGTTAGAAAATTGAAAAATACATGGTTTTGCCATTTTCCGCAATTTTTACGGTCAGGCTGTGCCAAAAATGAGACAAAAATTTTAATTTTGTATTTTATAATCTTTTGTGTTAGTAATCGATGTAACGACTTAAAATGATTATACACGCGAAATATTACAGCGATTGGACGAGTATTTCGTTAGAAAATTTAAAAATACATATTTTTGCTATTTTCGGCAATTTTTACCGTTTAGGCTGTGCTTAAAATTAGACAAAAATATTAATTTTGTATTTTTTAATCTTTTGTATTAATAGTCGATGTAACGACTAAAAATGATTATCCACGCGAAATATTACAGCGATTGGACTTTTATTTCGTTAGAAAATTTAAAAATACATGGTTTTGCCATTTTCCGCAATTTTTACCGTTTAGGCTGGCTAAAAATTATATAAAAATTTTAATTTTGTATTTTTTAATCTTTTGTGTTGGTAATCGATGTAACGACTTAAAATGATTATACACGCGAAATAATAAGCGATTGGACTATTATTTCCTTAGAAAATTGAAAAATAAATGATTTTGCCATTTCCTGCAATTTTTACCGTTTAGGCTGTGCTAAAAATTAGACAAAAATATTAATTTTGTATTTTTTAATCTTTTGTATTAATAGTCTATGTAACGACTAAAAATGATTATCCACGCAAAATATTACAGCGATTGGACTATTATTTCGTTAGAAAAATGAAAAATACATGGTTTTGCCATTTCCTGCAATTTTTACCGTTTAGGCTGTGCTAAAAATTAGACAGAAATATTAATTTTGTATTTTTTAATATCTTGTGTTGGTAATCGATGTAACGACTAAAAATAATTATCCACGCGAAATATTACAGTGATTGGACGTGTAATTCGTTAGAAAATTTAAAAATACATGGTATTGCCATTTTCCGCAATTTTTACCGTTTAGGCTGGCTAAAAATTATATAAAAATATTAATTTTGTATTTTTTAATCTCTTGTGTTGGTAATCGATGTAACGACTTAAAATGATTATACACGCGAAATAATAAGCGATTGGACTTTTATTTCGTTAGAAAATTTAAAAATACATGGTTTTGCCATTTCCTGCAATTTTTACCGTTTAGCCTGTGCTAAAAATTAAGCAAAAATATTAATTTTAATGTTTTAATCTTTTGTATTAATAGTCTATGTAACGAATAAAAATGATTATCCACGCGAAATATTACAGCGATTGGACTATTATTTCGTTAGAAAAATGAAAAATACATGGTTTTGCCATTTCCTGCGATTTTTACCTTTAGGCTGTGCTAAAAATTAGACAAAAATATTAATTTTGTATTTTTTAATCTTTTGTGTTAGTAATCGATGTAACGATTAAAAATGATTATACACGCGAAATATTACAGCGATTGGACGAGTATTTCGTTAGAAAATTTAAAAATACATGGTATTAATTATTAAATATTATTATTATTAAATATTAATTTTGTATTTTTTAATCTTTTGTATTAATAGTCGATGTAACGACTAAAAATGATTATCCACGCGAAATATTACAGAGATTGGACTTTTATTTCGTTAGAAAATTGAAAAATACATGGTTTTGCCATTTTCCGCAATTTTTACGGTCAGGCTGTGCCAAAAATGAGACAAAAATTTTAATTTTGTATTTTTTAATCTTTTGTGTTGGTAATCGATGTAACGACTTAAAATGATTATCCACGCGAAATATTACAGCGATTGGACTTTTATTTCGTTAGAAAATTTAAAAATACATGGTTTTGCCATTTCCCGCAATTTTTACGGTTCAGGCTGTGCCAAAAATGAGACAAAAATTTTAATTTTGTATTTTTTAATCTTTTGTGTTGGTAATCGATGTAACGACTTAAAATGATTATACACGCGAAATAATAAGCGATTGGACTATTATTTCGTTAGAAAATTGAAAAATAAATGATTTTGCCATTTCCTGCAATTTTTACCTTTAGGCTGTGCTAAAAATTAGACAAAAATATTAATTTTGTATTTTTTAATCTTTTGTATTAATAGTCTATGTAACGACTAAAAATGATTATCCACGCAAAATATTACAGCGATTGGACTATTATTTCGTTAGAAAAATGAAAAATACATGGTTTTGCCATTTCCTGCAATTTTTACCGTTTAGGCTGTGCTAAAAATTAGACAGAAATATTAATTTTGTATTTTTTAATCTTTTGTGTTGTTAATCGAAGAAACGACTTAAAATGATTATACACGGGAAATATTAACGCGATTGGACGAGTATTTCGTTAGAAAATTTAAAAATACATGGTTTTGCTATTTTCGGCAATTTTTACCGTTTAGGCTGTGCTTAAAATTAGACAAAAATATTAATTTTGTATTTTTTAATCTTTTGTATTAATAGTCGATGTAACGACTAAAAATGATTATCCACGCGAAATATTACAGCGATTGGACTTTTATTTCGTTAGAAAAATGAAAAATACATGGTTTTGCCATTTCCTGCAATTTTTACCTTTAGGCTGTGCTAAAAATTAGCCAAAATATTAATTTTGTATTTTATAATCTTTTGTGTTAGTAATCGATGTAACGACTTAAAATGATTATACACGCGAAATATTACAGCGATTGGACGAGTATTTCGTTAGAAAATTTAAAAATACATAATTTTGCTATTTTCGGCAATTTTTACTGTTTAGGCTGTGCTTAAAATTAGACAAAAATATTAATTTTGTATTTTTTAATCTTTTGTATTAATAGTCGATGTAACGACTAAAAATGATTATCCACGCGAAATATTACAGCGATTGGACTTTTATTTCGTTAGAAAATTTAAAAATACATGGTTTTGCCATTTTCCGCAATTTTTACCGTTTAGGCTGTGCTAAAAATTAGACAAAAATATTAATTTTGTATTTTATAATCTTTTGTGTTAGTAATCGATGTAACGACTTAAAATGATTATACACGCGAAATATTACAGCGATTGGACTATTATTTCGTTAGAAAAATGAAAAATACATGGTTTTGCCATTTCCTGCAATTTTTACCGTTTAGGCTGTGCTAAAAATTAGACAAAAATATTAATTTTGTATTTTTTAATCTTTTGTATTAATAGTCTATGTAACGACTTAAAATGATTATACACGCGAAATAATAAGCGATTGGACTATTATTTCGTTAGAAAATTGAAAAATAAATGATTTTGCCATTTCCTGCAATTTTTACCGTTTAGGCTGTGCTAAAAATTAGACAAAAATATTAATTTTGTATTTTTTAATCTTTTGTATTAATAGTCTATGTAACGACTAAAAATGATTATCCACGCGAAATATTACAGAGATTGGACTTTTATTTCGTTAGAAAATTGAAAAATACATGGTTTTGCCATTTTCCGCAATTTTTACGGTCAGGCTGTGCCAAAAATGAGACAAAAATTTTAATTTTGTATTTTTTAATCTTTTGTGTTGGTAATCGATGTAACGACTTAAAATGATTATCCACGCGAAATATTACAGCGATTGGACTTTTATTTCGTTAGAAAATTTAAAAATAAATGGTTTTGCCATTTCCCGCAATTTTTACGGTTCAGGCTGTGCCAAAAATGAGACAAAAATTTTAATTTTGTATTTTTTAATCTTTTGTGTTGGTAATCGATGTAACGACTTAAAATGATTATACACGCGAAATAATAAGCGATTGGACTATTATTTCGTTAGAAAATTGAAAAATAAATGATTTTGCCATTTCCTGCAATTTTTACCGTTTAGGCTGTGCTAAAAATTAGACAAAAATATTAATTTTGTATTTTTTAATCTTTTGTATTAATAGTCTATGTAACGACTAAAAATGATTATCCACGCAAAATATTACAGCGATTGGACTATTATTTCGTTAGAAAAATGAAAAATACATGGTTTTGCCATTTCCTGCAATTTTTACCGTTTAGGCTGTGCTAAAAATTAGACAGAAATATTAATTTTGTATTTTTTAATCTTTTGTGTTGTTAATCGAAGAAACGACTTAAAATGATTATACACGGGAAATATTAACGCGATTGGACGAGTATTTCGTTAGAAAATTTAAAAATACATGGTTTTGCTATTTTCGGCAATTTTTACCGTTTAGGCTGTGCTTAAAATTAGACAAAAATATTAATTTTGTATTTTTTAATCTTTTGTATTAATAGTCGATGTAACGACTAAAAATGATTATCCACGCGAAATATTACAGCGATTGGACTTTTATTTCGTTAGAAAAATGAAAAATACATGGTTTTGCCATTTCCTGCAATTTTTACCTTTAGGCTGTGCTAAAAATTAGCCAAAATATTAATTTTTGTATTTTATAATCTTTTGTGTTAGTAATCGATGTAACGACTTAAAATGATTATACACGCGAAATATTACAGCGATTGGACGAGTATTTCGTTAGAAAATTTAAAAATACATAATTTTGCTATTTTCGGCAATTTTTACCGTTTAGGCTGTGCTTAAAATTAGACAAAAATATTAATTTTGTATTTTTTAATCTTTTGTATTAATAGTCGATGTAACGACTAAAAATGATTATCCACGCGAAATATTACAGCGATTGGACTTTTATTTCGTTAGAAAATTTAAAAATACATGGTTTTGCCATTTTCCGCAATTTTTACCGTTTAGGCTGGCTAAAAATTATATAAAAATTTTAATTTTGTATTTTTTAATCTTTTGTATTAATAGTCTATGTAACGACTAAAAATGATTATCCACGCAAAATATTACAGCGATTGGACTATTATTTCGTTAGAAAAATGAAAAATACATGGTTTTGCCATTTCCTGCAATTTTTACCGTTTAGGCTGTGCTAAAAATTAGACAGAAATATTAATTTTGTATTTTTTAATATCTTGTGTTGGTAATCGATGTAACGACTAAAAATAGTTATCCACGCGAAATATTACAGTGATTGGACGTGTAATTCGTTAGAAAATTTAAAAATACATGGTATTGCCATTTTCCGCAATTTTTACCGTTTAGGCTGGCTAAAAATTATATAAAAATATTAATTTTGTATTTTTTAATCTCTTGTGTTGGTAATCGATGTAACGACTTAAAATGATTATACACGCGAAATAATAAGCGATTGGACTTTTATTTCGTTAGAAAATTTAAAAATACATGGTTTTGCCATTTCCTGCAATTTTTACCGTTTAGCCTGTGCTAAAAATTAAGCAAAAATATTAATTTTAATGTTTTAATCTTTTGTATTAATAGTCTATGTAACGAATAAAAATGATTATCCACGCGAAATATTACAGCGATTGGACTATTATTTCGTTAGAAAAATGAAAAATACATGGTTTTGCCATTTCCTGCAATTTTTACCTTTAGGCTGTGCTAAAAATTAGACAAAAATATTAATTTTGTATTTTATAATCTTTTGTGTTAGTAATCGATGTAACGACTTAAAATGATTATACACGCGAAATATTACAGCGATTGGACGAGTATTTCGTTAGAAAATTTAAAAATACATAATTTTGCTATTTTCGGCAATTTTTACCGTTTAGGCTGTGCTTAAAATTAGACAAAAATATTAATTTTGTATTTTTTAATCTTTTGTATTAATAGTCGATGTAACGACTAAAAATGATTATCCACGCGAAATATTACAGCGATTGGACTTTTATTTCGTTAGAAAATTTAAAAATACATGGTTTTGCCATTTTCCGCAATTTTTACCGTTTAGGCTGTGCTAAAAATTAGACAAAAATATTAATTTTGTATTTTATAATCTTTTGTGTTAGTAATCGATGTAACGACTTAAAATGATTATACACGCGAAATATTACAGCGATTGGACTATTATTTCGTTAGAAAAATGAAAAATACATGGTTTTGCCATTTCCTGCAATTTTTACCGTTTAGGCTGTGCTAAAAATTAGACAAAAATATTAATTTTGTATTTTTTAATCTTTTGTATTAATAGTCTATGTAACGACTTAAAATGATTATACACGCGAAATAATAAGCGATTGGACTATTATTTCGTTAGAAAATTGAAAAATAAATGATTTTGCCATTTCCTGCAATTTTTACCGTTTAGGCTGTGCTAAAAATTAGACAAAAATATTAATTTTGTATTTTTTAATCTTTTGTATTAATAGTCTATGTAACGACTAAAAATGATTATCCACGCGAAATATTACAGAGATTGGACTTTTATTTCGTTAGAAAATTGAAAAATACATGGTTTTGCAATTTTCCGCAATTTTTACGGTCAGGCTGTGCCAAAAATGAGACAAAAATTTTAATTTTGTATTTTTTAATCTTTTGTGTTGGTAATCGATGTAACGACTTAAAATGATTATCCACGCGAAATATTACAGCGATTGGACTTTTATTTCGTTAGAAAATTTAAAAATAAATGGTTTTGCCATTTCCCGCAATTTTTACGGTTCAGGCTGTGCCAAAAATGAGACAAAAATTTTAATTTTGTATTTTTTAATCTTTTGTGTTGGTAATCGATGTAACGACTTAAAATGATTATACACGCGAAATAATAAGCGATTGGACTATTATTTCGTTAGAAAATTGAAAAATAAATGATTTTGCCATTTCCTGCCATTTTTACCGTTTAGGCTGTGCTAAAAATTAGACAAAAATATTAATTTTGTATTTTTTAATCTTTTGTATTAATAGTCTATGTAACGACTAAAAATGATTATCCACGCAAAATATTACAGCGATTGGACTATTATTTCGTTAGAAAAATGAAAAATACATGGTTTTGCCATTTCCTGCAATTTTTACCGTTTAGGCTGTGCTAAAAATTAGACAGAAATATTAATTTTGTATTTTTTAATCTTTTGTGTTGTTAATCGAAGAAACGACTTAAAATGATTATACACGGGAAATATTAACGCGATTGGACGAGTATTTCGTTAGAAAATTTAAAAATACATGGTTTTGCTATTTTCGGCAATTTTTACCGTTTAGGCTGCGCTTAAAATTAGACAAAAATATTAATTTTGTATTTTTTAATCTTTTGTATTAATAGTCGATGTAACGACTAAAAATGATTATCCACGCGAAATATTACAGCGATTGGACTTTTATTTCGTTAGAAAAATGAAAAATACATGGTTTTGCCATTTCCTGCAATTTTTACCTTTAAGCTGTGCTAAAAATTAGACAAAAATATTAATTTTGTATTTTATAATCTTTTGTGTTAGTAATCGATGTAACGACTTAAAATGATTATACACGCGAAATATTACAGCGATTGGACGAGTATTTCGTTAGAAAATTTAAAAATACATAATTTTGCTATTTTCGGCAATTTTTACCGTTTAGGCTGTGCTTAAAATTAGACAAAAATATTAATTTTGTATTTTTTAATCTTTTGTATTAATAGTCGATGTAACGACTAAAAATGATTATCCACGCGAAATATTACAGCGATTGGACTTTTATTTCGTTAGAAAATTTAAAAATACATGGTTTTGCCATTTTCCGCAATTTTTACCGTTTAGGCTGGCTAAAAATTATATAAAAATTTTAATTTTGTATTTTTTAATCTTTTGTGTTGGTAATCGATGTAACGACTTAAAATGATTATACACGCGAAATAATAAGCGATTGGAGTATTATTTCGTTAGAAAATTGAAAAATAAATGATTTTGCCATTTCCTGCAATTTTTACCGTTTAGGCTGTGCTAAAAATTAGACAAAAATATTAATTTTGTATTTTTTAATCTTTTGTATTAATAGTCTATGTAACGACTAAAAATGATTATCCACGCAAAATATTACAGCGATTGGACTATTATTTCGTTAGAAAAATGAAAAATACATGGTTTTGCCATTTCCTGCAATTTTTACCGTTTAGGCTGTGCTAAAAATTAGACAGAAATATTAATTTTGTATTTTTTAATATCTTGTGTTGGTAATCGATGTAACGACTAAAAATAGTTATCCACGCGAAATATTACAGTGATTGGACGTGTAATTCGTTAGAAAATTTAAAAATACATGGTATTGCCATTTTCCGCAATTTTTACCGTTTAGGCTGGCTAAAAATTATATAAAAATATTAATTTTGTATTTTTTAATCTCTTGTGTTGGTAATCGATGTAACGACTTAAAATGATTATACACGCGAAATAATAAGCGATTGGACTTTTATTTCGTTAGAAAATTTAAAAATACATGGTTTTGCCATTTCCTGCAATTTTTACCGTTTAGCCTGTGCTAAAAATTAAGCAAAAATATTAATTTTAATGTTTTTATCTTTTGTATTAATAGTCTATGTAACGAATAAAAATGATTATCCACGCGAAATATTACAGCGATTGGACTATTATTTCGTTAGAAAAATGAAAAATACATGGTTTTGCCATTTCCTGCAATTTTTACCTTTAGGCTGTGCTAAAAATTAGACAAAAATATTAATTTTGTATTTTTTAATCTTTTGTGTTAGTAATCGATGTAACGACTTAAAATGATTATACACGCGAAATATTACAGCGATTGGACGAGTATTTCGTTAGAAAATTTAAAAATACATGGTTTTGCCATTTCCTGCAATTTTTACCGTTTAGGCTGTGCTAAAAATTAGACAAAAATATTAATTTTGTATTTTTTAATCTTTTGTATTAATAGTCGATGTAACGACTAAAAATGATTATCCACGCGAAATATTACAGAGATTGGACTTTTATTTCGTTAGAAAATTGAAAAATACATGGTTTTGCCATTTTCCGCAATTTTTACGGTCAGGCTGTGCCAAAAATGAGACAAAAATTTTAATTTTGTATTTTATAATCTTTTGTGTTAGTAATCGATGTAACGACTTAAAATGATTATACACGCGAAATATTACAGCGATTGGACGAGTATTTCGTTAGAAAATTTAAAAATACATAATTTTGCTATTTTCGGCAATTTTTACCGTTTAGGCTGTGCTTAAAATTAGACAAAAATATTAATTTTGTATTTTTTAATCTTTTGTATTAATAGTCGATGTAACGACTAAAAATGATTATCCACGCGAAATATTACAGCGATTGGACTTTTATTTCGTTAGAAAATTTAAAAATACATGGTTTTGCCATTTTCCGCAATTTTTACCGTTTAGGCTGGCTAAAAATTATATAAAAATTTTAATTTTGTATTTTTTAATCTTTTGTGTTGGTAATCGATGTAACGACTTAAAATGATTATACACGCGAAATAATAAGCGATTGGACTATTATTTCGTTAGAAAATTGAAAAATAAATGATTTTGCCATTTCCTGCAATTTTTACCGTCTAGGCTGTGCTAAAAATTAGACAAAAATATTAATTTTGTATTTTTTAATCTTTTGTATTAATAGTCTATGTAACGACTAAAAATGATTATCCACGCAAAATATTACAGCGATTGGACTATTATTTCGTTAGAAAAATGAAAAATACATGGTTTTGCCATTTCCTGCAATTTTTACCGTTTAGGCTGTGCTAAAAATTAGACAGAAATATTAATTTTGTATTTTTTAATATCTTGTGTTGGTAATCGATGTAACGACTAAAAATAATTATCCACGCGAAATATTACAGTGATTGGACGTGTAATTCGTTAGAAAATTTAAAAATACATGGTATTGCCGTTTTCCGCAATTTTTACCGTTAAGGCTGGCTAAAAATTATATAAAAATATTAATTTTGTATTTTTTAATCTCTTGTGTTGGTAATCGATGTAACGACTTAAAATGATTATACACGCGAAATAATAAGCGATTGGACTTTTATTTCGTTAGAAAATTTAAAAATACATGGTTTTGCCATTTCCTGCAATTTTTACCGTTTAGCCTGTGCTAAAAATTAAGCAAAAATATTAATTTTAATGTTTTAATCTTTTGTATTAATAGTCTATGTAACGAATAAAAATGATTATCCACGCGAAATATTACAGCGATTGGACTATTATTTCGTTAGAAAAATGAAAAATACATGGTTTTGCCATTTCCTGCAATTTTTACCTTTAGGCTGTGCTAAAAATTAGACAAAAATATTAATTTTGTATTTTTTAATCTTTTGTGTTAGTAATCGATGTAACGACTTAAAATGATTATACACGCGAAATATTACAGCGATTGGACGAGTATTTCGTTAGAAAATTTAAAAAAACATGGTTTTGCCATTTCCTGCAATTTTTACCGTTTAGGCTGTGCTAAAAATTAGACAAAAATATTAATTTTGTATTTTTTAATCTTTTGTATTAATAGTCGATGTAACGACTAAAAATGATTATCCACGCGAAATATTACAGAGATTGGACTTTTATTTCGTTAGAAAATTGAAAAATACATGGTTTTGCCATTTTCCGCAATTTTTACGGTCAGGCTGTGCCAAAAATGAGACAAAAATTTTAATTTTGTATATTTTAATCTTTTGTGTTGGTAATCGATGTAACGACTTAAAATGATTATCCACGCGAAATATTACAGCGATTGGACTTTTATTTCGTTAGAAAATTTAAAAATACATGGTTTTGCCATTTCCCGCAATTTTTACGGTTCAGGCTGTGCCAAAAATGAGACAAAAATTTTAATTTTGTATTTTTTAATCTTTTGTGTTGGTAATCGATGTAACGACTTAAAATGATTATACACGCGAAATAATAAGCGATTGGACTATTATTTCGTTAGAAAATTGAAAAATAAATGATTTTGCCATTTCCTGCAATTTTTACCGTTTAGGCTGTGCTAAAAATTAGACAAAAATATTAATTTTGTATTTTTTAATCTTTTGTATTAATAGTCTATGTAACGACTAAAAATGATTATCCACGCAAAATATTACAGCGATTGGACTATTATTTCGTTAGAAAAATGAAAAATACATGGTTTTGCCATTTCCTGCAATTTTTACCGTTTAGGCTGTGCTAAAAATTAGACAGAAATATTAATTTTGTATTTTTTAATCTTTTGTGTTGTTAATCGAAGAAACGACTTAAAATGATTATACACGGGAAATATTAACGCGATTGGACGAGTATTTCGTTAGAAAATTTAAAAATACATGGTTTTGCTATTTTCGGCAATTTTTACCGTTTAGGCTGTGCTTAAAATTAGACAAAAATATTAATTTTGTATTTTTTAATCTTTTGTATTAATAGTCGATGTAACGACTAAAAATGATTATCCACGCGAAATATTACAGCGATTGGACTTTTATTTCGTTAGAAAAATGAAAAATACATGGTTTTGCCATTTCCTGCAATTTTTACCTTTAGGCTGTGCTAAAAATTAGACAAAAATATTAATTTTGTATTTTATAATCTTTTGTGTTAGTAATCGATGTAACGACTTAAAATGATTATACACGCGAAATATTACAGCGATTGGACGAGTATTTCGTTAGAAAATTTAAAAATACATAATTTTGCTATTTTCGGCAATTTTTACCGTTTAGGCTGTGCTTAAAATTAGACAAAAATATTAATTTTGTATTTTTTAATCTTTTGTATTAATAGTCGATGTAACGACTAAAAATGATTATCCACGCGAAATATTACAGCGATTGGACTTTTATTTCGTTAGAAAATTTAAAAATACATGGTTTTGCCATTTTCCGCAATTTTTACCGTTTAGGCTGGCTAAAAATTATATAAAAATTTTAATTTTGTATTTTTTAATCTTTTGTGTTGGTAATCGATGTAACGACTTAAAATGATTATACACGCGAAATAATAAGCGATTGGACTTTTATTTCGTTAGAAAATTTAAAAATACATGGTTTTGCCATTTCCTGCAATTTTTACCGTTTAGCCTGTGCTAAAAATTAAGCAAAAATATTAATTTTAATGTTTTAATCTTTTGTATTAATAGTCTATGTAACGAATAAAAATGATTATCCACGCGAAATATTACAGCGATTGGACTATTATTTCGTTAGAAAAATGAAAAATACATGGTTTTGCCATTTCCTGCAATTTTTACCTTTAGGCTGTGCTAAAAATTAGACAAAAATATTAATTTTGTATTTTTTAATCTTTTGTGTTAGTAATCGATGTAACGACTTAAAATGATTATACACGCGAAATATTACAGCGATTGGACGAGTATTTCGTTAGAAAATTTAAAAATACATGGTTTTGCCATTTCCTGCAATTTTTACCGTTTAGGCTGTGCTAAAAATTAGACAAAAATATTAATTTTGTATTTTTTAATCTTTTGTATTAATAGTCGATGTAACGACTAAAAATGATTATCCACGCGAAATATTACAGAGATTGGACTATTATTTCGTTAGAAAAATGAAAAATACATGGTTTTGCCATTTCCTGCAATTTTTACCTTTAGGCTGTGCTAAAAATTAGACAAAAATATTAATTTTGTATTTTTTAATCTTTTGTGTTAGTAATCGATGTAACGACTTAAAATGATTATACACGCGAAATATTACAGCGATTGGACGAGTATTTCGTTAGAAAATTTAAAAATACATGGTTTTGCCATTTCCTGCAATTTTTACCGTTTAGGCTGTGCTAAAAATTAGACAAAAATATTAATTTTGTATTTTTTAATCTTTTGTATTAATAGTCGATGTAACGACTAAAAATGATTATCCACGCGAAATATTACAGAGATTGGACTTTTATTTCGTTAGAAAATTGAAAAATACATGGTTTTGCCATTTTCCGCAATTTTTACGGTCAGGCTGTGCCAAAAATGAGACAAAAATTTTAATTTTGTATTTTTTAATCTTTTGTGTTGGTAATCGATGTAACGACTTAAAATGATTATCCACGCGAAATATTACAGCGATTGGACTTTTATTTCGTTAGAAAATTTAAAAATACATGGTTTTGCCATTTCCCGCAATTTTTACGGTTCAGGCTGTGCCAAAAATGAGACAAAAATTTTAATTTTGTATTTTTTAATCTTTTGTGTTGGTAATCGATGTAACGACTTAAAATGATTATACACGCGAAATAATAAGCGATTGGACTATTATTTCGTTAGAAAATTGAAAAATAAATGATTTTGCCATTTCCTGCAATTCTTACCGTTTAGGCTGTGCTAAAAATTAGACAAAAATATTAATTTTGTATTTTTTAATCTTTTGTATTAATAGTCTATGTAACGACTAAAAATGATTATCCACGCAAAATATTACAGCGATTGGACTATTATTTCGTTAGAAAAATGAAAAATACATGGTTTTGCCATTTCCTGCAATTTTTACCGTTTAGGCTGTGCTAAAAATTAGACAGAAATATTAATTTTGTATTTTTTAATCTTTTGTGTTGTTAATCGAAGAAACGACTTAAAATGATTATACACGGGAAATATTAACGCGATTGGACGAGTATTTCGTTAGAAAATTTAAAAATACATGGTTTTGCTATTTTCGGCAATTTTTACCGTTTAGGCTGTGCTTAAAATTAGACAAAAATATTAATTTTGTATTTTTTAATCTTTTGTATTAATAGTCGATGTAACGACTAAAAATGATTATCCACGCGAAATATTACAGCGATTGGACTTTTATTTCGTTAGAAAAATGAAAAATACATGGTTTTGCCATTTCCTGCAATTTTTACCTTTAGGCTGTGCTAAAAATTAGACAAAAATATTAATTTTGTATTTTATAATCTTTTGTGTTAGTAATCGATGTAACGACTTAAAATGATTATACACGCGAAATATTACAGCGATTGGACGAGTATTTCGTTAGAAAATTTAAAAATACATAATTTTGCTATTTTCGGCAATTTTTACCGTTTAGGCTGTGCTTAAAATTAGACAAAAATATTAATTTTGTATTTTTTAATCTTTTGTATTAATAGTCGATGTAACGACTAAAAATGATTATCCACGCGAAATATTACAGCGATTGGACTTTTATTTCGTTAGAAAATTTAAAAATACATGGTTTTGCCATTTTCCGCAATTTTTACCGTTTAGGCTGGCTAAAAATTATATAAAAATTTTAATTTTGTATTTTTTAATCTTTTGTGTTGGTAATCGATGTAACGACTTAAAATGATTATACACGCGAAATAATAAGCGATTGGACTATTATTTCGTTAGAAAATTGAAAAATAAATGATTTTGCCATTTCCTGCAATTTTTACCGTTTAGGCTGTGCTAAAAATTAGACAAAAATATTAATTTTGTATTTTTTAATCTTTTGTATTAATAGTCTATGTAACGACTAAAAATGATTATCCACGCAAAATATTACAGCGATTGGACTATTATTTCGTTAGAAAAATGAAAAATACATGGTTTTGCCATTTCCTGCAATTTTTACCGTTTAGCCTGTGCTAAAAATTAAGCAAAAATATTAATTTTAATGTTTTAATCTTTTGTATTAATAGTCTATGTAACGACTTAAAATGATTATACACGCGAAATAATAAGCGATTGGACTATTATTTCGTTAGAAAATTTAAAAATACATGGTTTTGCCATTTCCTGCAATTTTTACCGTTTAGCCTGTGCTAAAAATTAAGCAAAAATATTAATTTTAATGTTTTAATCTTTTGTATTAATAGTCTATGTAACGAATAAAAATGATTATCCACGCGAAATATTACAGCGATTGGACTATTATTTCGTTAGAAAAATGAAAAATACATGGTTTTGCCATTTCCTGCAATTTTTACCTTTAGGCTGTGCTAAAAATTAGACAAAAATATTAATTTTGTATTTTTTAATCTTTTGTGTTAGTAATCGATGTAACGACTTAAAATGATTATACACGCGAAATATTACAGCGATTGGACGAGTATTTCGTTAGAAAATTTAAAAATTCATGGTTTTGCCATTTCCTGCAATTTTTACCGTTTAGGCTGTGCTAAAAATTAGACAAAAATATTAATTTTGTATTTTTTAATCTTTTGTATTAATAGTCGATGTAACGACTAAAAATGATTATCCACGCGAAATATTACAGAGATTGGACTATTATTTCGTTAGAAAAATGAAAAATACATGGTTTTGCCATTTCCTGCAATTTTTACCTTTAGGCTGTGCTAAAAATTAGACAAAAATATTAATTTTGTATTTTTTAATCTTTTGTGTTAGTAATCGATGTAACGACTTATAATGATTATACACGCGAAATATTACAGCGATTGGACGAGTATTTCGTTAGAAAATTTAAAAATACATGGTTTTGCCATTTCCTGCAATTTTTACCGTTTAGGCTGTGCTAAAAATTAGACAAAAATATTAATTTTGTATTTTTTAATCTTTTGTATTAATAGTCGATGTAACGACTTAAAATGATTATACACGCGAAATATTACAGCGATTGGACGAGTATTTCGTTAGAAAATTTAAAAATACATAATTTTGCTATTTTCGGCAATTTTTACCGTTTAGGCTGTGCTTAAAATTAGACAAAAATATTAATTTTGTATTTTTTAATCTTTTGTATTAATAGTCGATGTAACGACTAAAAATGATTATCCACGCGAAATATTACAGAGATTGGACTATTATTTCGTTAGAAAAATGAAAAATACATGGTTTTGCCATTTCCTGCAATTTTTACCTTTAGGCTGTGCTAAAAATTAGACAAAAATATTAATTTTGTATTTTTTAATCTTTTGTGTTAGTAATCGATGTAACGACTTAAAATGATTATCCACGCGAAATATTACAGCGATTGGACTTTTATTTCGTTAGAAAATTTAAAAATACATGGTTTTGCCATTTTCCGCAATTTTTACCGTTTAGGCTGGCTAAAAATTATATAAAAATTTTAATTTTGTATTTTTTAATCTTTTGTGTTGGTAATCGATGTAACGACTTAAAATGATTATACACGCGAAATAATAAGCGATTGGACTATTATTTCGTTAGAAAATTGAAAAATAAATGATTTTGCCATTTCCTGCAATTTTTACCGTTTAGGCTGTGCTAAAAATTAGACAAAAATATTAATTTTGTATTTTTTAATCTTTTGTATTAATAGTCTATGTAACGACGAAAAATGATTATCCACGCAAAATATTACAGCGATTGGACTATTATTTCGTTAGAAAAATGAAAAATACATGGTTTTGCCATTTCCTGCAATTTTTACCGTTTAGGCTGTGCTAAAAATTAGACAGAAATATTAATATTGTATTTTTTAATATCTTGTGTTGGTAATCGATGTAACGACTAAAAATAGTTATCCACGCGAAATATTACAGTGATTGGACGTGTAATTCGTTAGAAAATTTAAAAATACATGGTATTGCCATTTTCCGCAATTTTTACCGTTTAGGCTGGCTAAAAATTATATTAAAATATTAATTTTGTATTTTTTAATCTCTTGTGTTGGTAATCGATGTAACGACTTAAAATGATTATACACGCGAAATAATAAGCGATTGGACTTTTATTTCGTTAGAAAATTTAAAAATACATGGTTTTGCCATTTCCTGCAATTTTTACCGTTTAGCCTGTGCTAAAAATTAAGCAAAAATATTAATTTTAATGTTTTAATCTTTTGTATTAATAGTCTATGTAACGAATAAAAATGATTATCCACGCGAAATATTACAGCGATTGGACTATTATTTCGTTAGAAAAATGAAAAATACATGGTTTTGCCATTTCCTGCAATTTTTACCTTTAGGCTGTGCTAAAAATTAGACAAAAATATTAATTTTGTATTTTTTAATCTTTTGTGTTAGTAATCGATGTAACGACTTAAAATGATTATACACGCGAAATATTACAGCGATTGGACGAGTATTTCGTTAGAAAATTTAAAAATACATGGTTTTGCCATTTCCTGCAATTTTTACCGTTTAGACTGTGCTAAAAATTAGACAAAAATATTAATTTTGTATTTTTTAATCTTTTGTATTAATAGTCGATGTAACGACTAAAAATGATTATCCACGCGAAATATTACAGAGATTGGACTATTATTTCGTTAGAAAAATGAAAAATACATGGTTTTGCCATTTCCTGCAATTTTTACCGTTAGGCTGTGCTAAAAATTAGACAAAAATATTAATTTTGTATTTTTTAATCTTTTGTGTTAGTAATCGATGTAACGACTTAAAATGATTATACACGCGAAATATTACAGCGATTGGACGAGTATTTCGTTAGAAAATTTAAAAATACATGGTTTTGCCATTTCCTGCAATTTTTACCGTTTAGGCTGTGCTAAAAATTAGACAAAAATATTAATTTTGTATTTTTTAATCTTTTGTATTAATAGTCGATGTAACGACTAAAAATGATTATCCACGCGAAATATTACAGAGATTGGACTTTTATTTCGTTAGAAAATTTAAAAATACATGGTTTTGCCATTTCCCGCAATTTTTACGGTTCAGGCTGTGCCAAAAATGAGACAAAAATTTTAATTTTGTATTTTTTAATCTTTTGTGTTGGTAATCGATGTAACGATAGGCTGTGCTAAAAATTAGACAAAAATATTAATTTTGTATTTTTTAATCTTTTGTATTAATAGTCGATGTAACGACTAAAAATGATTATACACGCGAAATAATAAGCGATTGGACTATTATTTCGTTAGAAAATTGAAAAATAAATGATTTTGCCATTTCCTGCAATTTTTACCGTTTAGGCTGTGCTAAAAATTAGACAAAAATATTAATTTTGTATTTTTTAATCTTTTGTATTAATAGTCTATGTAACGACTAAAAATGATTATCCACGCAAAATATTACAGCGATTGGACTATTATTTCGTTAGAAAAATGAAAAATACATGGTTTTGCCATTTCCTGCAATTTTTACCGTTTAGGCTGTGCTAAAAATTAGACAGAAATATTAATTTTGTATTTTTTAATCTTTTGTGTTGTTAATCGAAGAAACGACTTAAAATGATTATACACGGGAAATATTAACGCGATTGGACGAGTATTTCGTTAGAAAATTTAAAAATACATGGTTTTGCTATTTTCGGCAATTTTTACCGTTTAGGCTGTGCTTAAAATTAGACAAAAATATTAATTTTGTATTTTTTAATCTTTTGTATTAATAGTCGATGTAACGACTAAAAATGATTATCCACGCGAAATATTACAGCGATTGGACTTTTATTTCGTTAGAAAAATGAAAAATACATGGTTTTGCCATTTCCTGCAATTTTTACCTTTAGGCTGTGCTAAAAATTAGACAAAAATATTAATTTTGTATTTTATAATCTTTTGTGTTAGTAATCGATGTAACGACTTAAAATGATTATACACGCGAAATATTACAGCGATTGGACGAGTATTTCGTTAGAAAATTTAAAAATACATAATTTTGCTATTTTCGGCAATTTTTACCGTTTAGGCTGTGCTTAAAATTAGACAAAAATATTAATTTTGTATTTTTTAATCTTTTGTATTAATAGTCGATGTAACGACTAAAAATGATTATCCACGCGAAATATTACAGCGATTGGACTTTTATTTCGTTAGAAAATTTAAAAATACATGGTTTTGCCATTTTCCGCAATTTTTACCGTTTAGGCTGGCTAAAAATTATATAAAAATTTTAATTTTGTATTTTTTAATCTTTTGTGTTGGTAATCGATGTAACGACTTAAAATGATTATACACGCGAAATAATAAGCGATTGGACTATTATTTCGTTAGAAAATTGAAAAATAAATGATTTTGCCATTTCCTGCAATTTTTACCGTTTAGGCTGTGCTAAAAATTAGACAAAAATATTAATTTTGTATTTTTTAATCTTTTGTATTAATAGTCTATGTAACGACTAAAAATGATTATCCACGCAAAATATTACAGCGATTGGACTATTATTTCGTTAGAAAAATGAAAAATACATGGTTTTGCCATTTCCTGCAATTTTTACCGTTTAGGCTGTGCTAAAAATTAGACAGAAATATTAATTTTGTATTTTTTAATCTTTTGTGTTGTTAATCGAAGAAACGACTTAAAATGATTATACACGGGAAATATTAACGCGATTGGACGAGTATTTCGTTAGAAAATTTAAAAATACATGGTTTTGCTATTTTCGGCAATTTTTACCGTTTAGGCTGTGCTTAAAATTAGACAAAAATATTAATTTTGTATTTTTTAATCTTTTGTATTAATAGTCGATGTAACGACTAAAAATGATTATCCACGCGAAATATTACAGCGATTGGACTTTTATTTCGTTAGAAAAATGAAAAATACATGGTTTTGCCATTTCCTGCAATTTTTACCTTTAGGCTGTGCTAAAAATTAGACAAAAATATTAATTTTGTATTTTATAATCTTTTGTGTTAGTAATCGATGTAACGACTTAAAATGATTATACACGCGAAATATTACAGCGATTGGACGAGTATTTCGTTAGAAAATTTAAAAATACATAATTTTGCTATTTTCGGCAATTTTTACCGTTTAGGCTGTGCTTAAAATTAGACAAAAATATTAATTTTGTATTTTTTAATCTTTTGTATTAATAGTCGATGTAACGACTAAAAATGATTATCCACGCGAAATATTACAGCGATTGGACTTTTATTTCGTTAGAAAATTTAAAAATACATGGTTTTGCCATTTTCCGCAATTTTTACCGTTTAGGCTGGCTAAAAATTATATAAAAATTTTAATTTTGTATTTTTTAATCTTTTGTGTTGGTAATCGATGTAACGACTTAAAATGATTATACACGCGAAATAATAAGCGATTGGACTATTATTTCGTTAGAAAATTGAAAAATAAATGATTTTGCCATTTCCTGCAATTTTTACCGTTTAGGCTGTGCTAAAAATTAGACAAAAATATTAATTTTGTATTTTTTAATCTTTTGTATTAATAGTCTATGTAACGACTAAAAATGATTATCCACGCAAAATATTACAGCGATTGGACTATTATTTCGTTAGAAAAATGAAAAATACATGGTTTTGCCATTTCCTGCAATTTTTACCGTTTAGGCTGTGCTAAAAATTAGACAGAAATATTAATTTTGTATTTTTTAATATCTTGTGTTGGTAATCGATGTAACGACTAAAAATAATTATCCACGCGAAATATTACAGTGCTAAAAATTTTACTGTGCTAAAAATTAGACAAAAATATTAATTTTGTATTTATTAATCTTTTGTATTAATAGTCGATGTAACGACTAAAAATGATTATCCACGCGAAATATTACAGAGATTGGACTTTTATTTCGTTAGAAAATTGAAAAATACATGGTTTTGCCATTTTCCGCAATTTTTACGGTCAGGCTGTGCCAAAAATGAGACAAAAATTTTAATTTTGTATTTTATAATCTTTTGTGTTAGTAATCGATGTAACGACTTAAAATGATTATACACGCGAAATATTACAGCGATTGGACGAGTATTTCGTTAGAAAATTTAAAAATACATAATTTTGCTATTTTCGGCAATTTTTACCGTTTAGGCTGGCTAAAAATTATATAAAAATTTTAATTTTGTATTTTTTAATCTTTTGTGTTGGTAATCGATGTAACGACTTAAAGTGATTATACACGCGAAATAATAAGCGATTGGACTATTATTTCGTTAGAAAATTGAAAAATAAATGATTTTGCCATTTCCTGCAATTTTTACCGTTTAGGCTGTGCTAAAAATTAGACAAAAATATTAATTTTGTATTTTTTAATCTTTTGTATTAATAGTATATGTAACGACTAAAAATGATTATCCACGCAAAATATTACAGCGATTGGACTATTATTTCGTTAGAAAAATGAAAAATACATGGTTTTGCCATTTCCTGCAATTTTTACCGTTTAGGCTGTGCTAAAAATTAGACAGAAATATTAATTTTGTATTTTTTAATATCTTGTGTTGGTAATCGATGTAACGACTAAAAATAATTATCCACGCGAAATATTACAGTGATTGGACGTGTAATTCGTTAGAAAATTTAAAAATACATGGTATTGCCATTTTCCGCAATTTTTACCGTTTAGGCTGGCTAAAAATTATATAAAAATATTAATTTTGTATTTTTTAATCTCTTGTGTTGGTAATCGATGTAACGACTTAAAATGATTATACATGCGAAATAATAAGCGATTGGACTTTTATTTCGTTAGAAAATTTAAAAATACATGGTTTTGCCATTTCCTGCAATTTTTACCGTTTAGCCTGTGCTAAAAATTAAGCAAAAATATTAATTTTAATGTTTTAACCTTTTGTATTAATAGTCTATGTAACGAATAAAAATGATTATCCACGCGAAATATTACAGCGATTGGACTATTATTTCGTTAGAAAAATGAAAAATACATGGTTTTGCCATTTCTGCAATTTTTACCTTTAGGCTGTGCTAAAAATTAGACAAACATATTAATTTTGTATTTTTTAATCTTTTGTGTTAGTAATCGATGTAACGACTTAAAATGATTATACACGCGAAATATTACAGCGATTGGACGAGTATTTCGTTAGAAAATTTAAAAATACATGGTTTTGCCATTTCCTGCAATTTTTACCGTTTAGGCTGTGCTAAAAATTAGACAAAAATATTAATTTTTTATTTTTTAATCTTTTGTATTAATAGTCGATGTAACGACTAAAAATGATTATCCACGCGAAATATTACAGAGATTGGACTTTTATTTCGTTAGAAAATTGAAAAATACATGGTTTTGCCATTTTCCGCAATTTTTACGGTCAGGCTGTGCCAAAAATGAGACAAAAATTTTAATTTTGTATTTTTTAATCTTTTGTATTAATAGTCGATGTAACGACTAAAAATGATTATCCACGCGAAATATTACAGCGATTGGACTTTTATTTCGTTAGAAAAATGAAAAATACATGGTTTTGCCATTTCCTGCAATTTTTACCTTTAGGCTGTGCTAAAAATTAGACAAAAATATTAATTTTGTATTTTATAATCTTTTGTGTTAGTAATCGATGTAACGACTTAAAATGATTATACACGCGAAATATTACAGCGATTGGACGAGTATTTCGTTAGAAAATTTAAAAATACATAATTTTGCTATTTTCGGCAATTTTTACCGTTTAGGCTGTGCTTAAAATTAGACAAAAATATTAATTTTGTATTTTTTAATCTTTTGTATTAATAGTCGATGTAACGACTAAAAATGATTATCCACGCGAAATATTACAGCGATTGGACTTTAATTTCGTTAGAAAATTTAAAAATACATGGTTTTGCCATTTTCCGCAATTTTTACCGTTTAGGCTGGCTAAAAATTATATAAAAATTTTAATTTTGTATTTTTTAATCTTTTGTGTTGGTAATCGATGTAACGACTTAAAATGATTATACACGCGAAATAATAAGCGATTGGACTATTATTTCGTTACAAAATTGAAAAATAAATGATTTTGCCATTTCCTGCAATTTTTACCGTTTAGGCTGTGCTAAAAATTAGACAAAAATATTAATTTTGAATTTTTTAATCTTTTGTATTAATAGTCTATGTAACGACTAAAAATTATTATCCACGCAAAATATTACAGCGATTGGACTATTATTTCGTTAGAAAAATGAAAAATACATGGTTTTGCCATTTCCTGCAATTTTTACCGTTTAGGCTGTGCTAAAAATTAGACAGAAATATTAATTTTGTATTTTTTAATATCTTGTGTTGGTAATCGATTAACGACTAAAAATAATTATCCACGCGAAATATTACAGTGATTGGACGTGTAATTCGTTAGAAAATTTAAAAATACATGGTATTGCCATTTTCCGCAATTTTTACCGTTTAGGCTGGCTAAAAATTATATAAAAATATTAATTTTGTATTTTTTAATCTCTTGTGTTGGTAATCGATGTAACGACTTAAAATGATTATACACGCGAAATAATAACCGATTGGACTTTTATTTCGTTAGAAAATTTAAAAATACATGGTTTTGCCATTTCCTGCAATTTTTACCGTTTAGCCTGTGCTAAAAATTAAGCAAAAATATTAATTTTAATGTTTTAATCTTTTGTATTAATAGTCTATGTAACGAATAAAAATGATTATCCACGCGAAATATTACAGCGATTGGACTATTATTTCGTTAGAAAAATGAAAAATACATGGTTTTGCCATTTCCTGCAATTTTTACCTTTAGGCTGTGCTAAAAATTAGACAAAAATATTAATTTTGTATTTTTTAATCTTTTGTGTTAGTAATCGATGTAACGACTTAAAATGATTATACACGCGAAATATTACAGCGATTGGACGAGTATTTCGTTAGAAAATTTAAAAATACATGGTTTTGCCATTTCCTGCAATTTTTACCGTTTAGGCTGTGCTAAAAATTAGACAAAAATATTAATTTTGTATTTTTTAATCTTTTGTATTAATAGTCGATGTAACGACTAAAAATGATTATCCACGCGAAATATTACAGAGATTGGACTTTTATTTCGTTAGAAAATTGAAAAATACATGGTTTTGCCATTTTCCGCAATTATTACGGTCAGGCTGTGCCAAAAATGAGACAAAAATTTTAATTTTGTATTTTTTAATCTTTTGTGTTGGTAATCGATGTAACGACTTAAAATGATTATCCACGCGAAATATTACAGCGATTGGACTTTTATTTCGTTAGAAAATTTAAAAATACATGGTTTTGCCATTTCCCGCAATTTTTACGGTTCAGGCTGTGCCAAAAATGAGACAAAAATTTTAATTTTGTATTTTTTAATCTTTTGTGTTGGTAATCGATGTAACGACTTAAAATGATTATACACGCGAAATAATAAGCGATTGGACTATTATTTCGTTAGAAAATTGAAAAATAAATGATTTTGCCATTTCCTGCAATTTTTACCGTTTAGGCTGTGCTAAAAATTAGACAAAAATATTAATTTTGTATTTTTTAATCTTTTGTATTAATAGTATATGTAACGACTAAAAATGATTATCCACGCAAAATATTACAGCGATTGGACTATTATTTCGTTAGAAAAATGAAAAATACATGGTTTTGCCATTTCCTGCAATTTTTACCGTTTAGGCTGTGCTAAAAATTAGACAGATATATTAATTTTGTATTTTTTAATATCTTGTGTTGGTAAGCGATGTAACGACTAAAAATAATTATCCACGCGAAATATTACAGTGATTGGACGTGTAATTCGTTAGAAAATTTAAAAATACATGGTATTGCCATTTTCCGCAATTTTTACCGTTTAGGCTGGCTAAAAATTATATAAAAATATTAATTTTGTATTTTTTAATCTCTTGTGTTGGTAATCGATGTAACGACTTAAAATGATTATACATGCGAAATAATAAGCGATTGGACTTTTATTTCGTTAGAAAATTTAAAAATACATGGTTTTGCCATTTCCTGCAATTTTTACCGTTTAGCCTGTGCTAAAAATTAAGCAAAAATATTAATTTTAATGTTTTAATCTTTTGTATTAATAGTCTATGTAACGAATAAAAATGATTATCCACGCGAAATATTACAGCGATTGGACTATTATTTCGTTAGAAAAATGAAAAATACATGGTTTTGCCATTTCTGCAATTTTTACCTTTAGGCTGTGCTAAAAATTAGACAAACATATTAATTTTGTATTTTTTAATCTTTTGTGTTAGTAATCGATGTAACGACTTAAAATGATTATACACGCGAAATATTACAGCGATTGGACGAGTATTTCGTTAGAAAATTTAAAAATACATGGTTTTGCCATTTCCTGCAATTTTTACCGTTTAGGCTGTGCTAAAAATTAGACAAAAATATTAATTTTGTATTTTTTAATCTTTTGTATTAATAGTCGATGTAACGACTAAAAATGATTATCCACGCGAAATATTACAGAGATTGGACTTTTATTTCGTTAGAAAATTGAAAAATACATGGTTTTGCCATTTTCCGCAATTTTTACGGTCAGGCTGTGCCAAAAATGAGACAAAAATTTTAATTTTGTATTTTTTAATCTTTTGTATTAATAGTCGATGTAACGACTAAAAATGATTATCCACGCGAAATATTACAGCGATTGGACTTTTATTTCGTTAGAAAAATGAAAAATACATGGTTTTGCCATTTCCTGCAATTTTTACCTTTAGGCTGTGCTTAAAATTAGACAAAAATATTAATTTTGTATTTTTTAATCTTTTGTATTAATAGTCGATGTAACGACTAAAAATGATTATCCACGCGAAATATTACAGCGATTGGACTTTAATTTCGTTAGAAAATTTAAAAATACATGGTTTTGCCATTTTCCGCAATTTTTACCGTTTAGGCTGGCTAAAAATTATATAAAAATTTTAATTTTGTATTTTTTAATCTTTTGTGTTGGTAATCGATGTAACGACTTAAAATGATTATACACGCGAAATAATAAGCGATTGGACTATTATTTCGTTACAAAATTGAAAAATAAATGATTTTGCCATTTCCTGCAATTTTTACCGTTTAGGCTGTGCTAAAAATTAGACAAAAATATTAATTTTGTATTTTTTAATCTTTTGTATTAATAGTCTATGTAACGACTAAAAATTATTATCCACGCAAAATATTACAGCGATTGGACTATTATTTCGTTAGAAAAATGAAAAATACATGGTTTTGCCATTTCCTGCAATTTTTACCGTTTAGGCTGTGCTAAAAATTAGACAGAAATATTAATTTTGTATTTTTTAATATCTTGTGTTGGTAATCGATTAACGACTAAAAATAATTATCCACGCGAAATATTACAGTGATTGGACGTGTAATTCGTTAGAAAATTTAAAAATACATGGTATTGCCATTTTCCGCAATTTTTACCGTTTAGGCTGGCTAAAAATTATATAAAAATATTAATTTTGTATTTTTTAATCTCTTGTGTTGGTAATCGATGTAACGACTTAAAATGATTATACACGCGAAATAATAACCGATTGGACTTTTATTTCGTTAGAAAATTTAAAAATACATGGTTTTGCCATTTCCTGCAATTTTTACCGTTTAGCCTGTGCTAAAAATTAAGCAAAAATATTAATTTTAATGTTTTAATCTTTTGTATTAATAGTCTATGTAACGAATAAAAATGATTATCCACGCGAAATATTACAGCGATTGGACTATTATTTCGTTAGAAAAATGAAAAATACATGGTTTTGCCATTTCCTGCAATTTTTACCTTTAGGCTGTGCTAAAAATTAGACAAAAATATTAATTTTGTATTTTTTAATCTTTTGTGTTAGTAATCGATGTAACGACTTAAAATGATTATACACGCGAAATATTACAGCGATTGGACGAGTATTTCGTTAGAAAATTTAAAAATACATGGTTTTGCCATTTCCTGCAATTTTTACCGTTTAGGCTGTGCTAAAAATTAGACAAAAATATTAATTTTGTATTTTTTAATCTTTTGTATTAATAGTCGATGTAACGACTAAAAATGATTATCCACGCGAAATATTACAGAGATTGGACTTTTATTTCGTTAGAAAATTGAAAAATACATGGTTTTGCCATTTTCCGCAATTATTACGGTCAGGCTGTGCCAAAAATGAGCCAAAATTTTAATTTTGTATTTTTTAATCTTTTGTGTTGGTAATCGATGTAACGACTTAAAATGATTATCCACGCGAAATATTACAGCGATTGGACTTTTATTTCGTTAGAAAATTTAAAAATACATGGTTTTGCCATTTCCCGCAATTTTTACGGTTCAGGCTGTGCCAAAAATGAGACAAAAATTTTAATTTTGTATTTTTTAATCTTTTGTGTTGGTAATCGATGTAACGACTTAAAATGATTATGCACGCGAAATAATAAGCGATTGGACTATTATTTCGTTAGAAAATTGAAAAATAAATGATTTTGCCATTTCCTGCAATTTTTACCGTTTAGGCTGTGCTAAAAATTAGACAAAAATATTAATTTTGTATTTTTAATCTTTTGTATTAATAGTCTATGTAACGACTAAAAATGATTATCCACGCAAAATATTACAGCGATTGGACTATTATTTCGTTAGAAAAATGAAAAATACATGGTTTTGCCATTTCCTGCAATTTTTACCGTTTAGGCTGTGCTAAAAATTAGACAGAAATATTAATTTTGTATTTTTTAATCTTTTGTGTTGTTAATCGAAGAAACGACTTAAAATGATTATACACGGGAAATATTAACGCGATTGGACGAGTATTTCGTTAGAAAATTTAAAAATACATGGTTTTGCTATTTTCGGCAATTTTTACCGTTTAGGCTGTGCTTAAAATTAGACAAAAATATTAATTTTGTATTTTTTAATCTTTTGTATTAATAGTCAATGTAACGACTAAAAATGATTATCCACGCGAAATATTACAGCGATTGGACTTTTATTTCGTTAGAAAAATGAAAAATACATGGTTTTGCCATTTCCTGCAATTTTTACCTTTAGGCTGTGCTAAAAATTAGACAAAAATATTAATTTTGTATTTTTTAATCTTTTGTATTAATAGTCGATGTAACGACTAAAAATGATTATCCACGCGAAATATTACAGCGATTGGACTTTAATTTCGTTAGAAAATTTAAAAATACATGGTTTTGCCATTTTCCGCAATTTTTACCGTTTAGGCTGGCTAAAAATTATATAAAAATTTTAATTTTGTATTTTTTAATCTTTTGTGTTGGTAATCGATGTAACGACTTAAAATGATTATACACGCGAAATAATAAGCGATTGGACTATTATTTCGTTACAAAATTGAAAAATAAATGATTTTGCCATTTCCTGCAATTTTTACCGTTTAGGCTGTGCTAAAAATTAGACAAAAATATTAATTTTGTATTTTTTAATCTTTTGTATTAATAGTCTATGTAACGACTAAAAATGATTATCCACGCAAAATATTACAGCGATTGGACTATTATTTCGTTAGAAAAATGAAAAATACATGGTTTTGCTATTTCCTGCAATTTTTACCGTTTAGGCTGTGCTAAAAATTAGACAGAAATATTAATTTTGTATTTTTTAATATCTTGTGTTGGTAATCGATGTAACGACTAAAAGTAATTATCCACGCGAAATATTACAGTGATTGGACGTGTAATTCGTTAGAAAATTTAAAAATACATGGTTTTGCCATTTTCCGCAATTTTTACCGTTTAGGCTGGCTAAAAATTATATAAAAATATTAATTTTGTATTTTTTAATCTCTTGTGTTGGTAATCGATGTAACGACTTAAAATGATTATACACGCGCAATAATAAGCGATTGGACTTTTATTTCGTTACAAAATTGAAAAATAAATGATTTTGCCATTTCCTGCAATTTTTACCGTTTAGGCTGTGCTAAAAATTAGACACAAATATTAATTTTGTATTTTTTAATCTTTTGTATTAATAGTCTATGTAACGACTAAAAATGATTATCCACGCAAAATATTATAGCGATTGGACTATTATTTCGTTAGAAAAATGAAAAATACATGGTTTTGCCATTTCCTGCAATTTTTACCGTTTAGGCTGTGCTAAAAATTAGACAGAAATATTAATTTTGTATTTTTTAATATCTTGTGTTGGTAATCGATGTAACGACTAAAAATAATTATCCACGCGAAATATTACAGTGATTGGACGTGTAATTCGTTAGAAAATTTAAAAATACATGGTATTGCCATTTTCCGCAATTTTTACCGTTTAGGCTGGCTAAAAATTATATAAAAATATTAATTTTGTATTTTTTAATCTCTTGTGTTGGTAATCGATGTAACGACTTAAAATGATTATACACGCGAAATAATAAGCGATTGGACTTTTATTTCGTTAGAAAATTTAAAAATACATGGTTTTGCCATTTCCTGCAATTTTTACCGTTTAGCCTGTGCTAAAAATTAAGCAAAAATATTAATTTTAATGTTTTAATCTTTTGTATTAATAGTCTATGTAACGAATAAAAATGATTATCCACGCGAAATATTACAGCGATTGGACTTTTATTTCGTTAGAAAATTTAAAAATACATGGGTTTGCCATTTCCCGCAATTTTTACGGTTCAGGCTGTGCCAAAAATGAGACAAAAATTTTAATTTTGTATTTTTTAATCTTTTGTGTTGGTAATCGATGTAACGACTTAAAATGATTATACACGCGAAATAATAAGCGATTGGACTATTATTTCGTTACAAAATTGAAAAATAAATGATTTTGCCATTTCCTGCAATTTTTACCGTTTAGGCTGTGCTAAAAATTAGACAAAAATATTAATTTTGTATTTTTTAATCTTTTGTATTAATAGTCGATGTAACGACTAAAAATGATTATCCACGCGAAATATTACAGCGATTGGACTTTAATTTCGTTAGAAAATTTAAAAATACATGGTTTTGCCATTTCCCGCAATTTTTACGGTTCAGGCTGTGCCAAAAATGAGACAAAAATTTTAATTTTGTATTTTTTAATCTTTTGTGTTGGTAATCGATGTAACGACTTAAAATGATTATACACGCGAAATAATAAGCGATTAGACTATTATTTCGTTAGAAAATTGAAAAATAAATGATTTTGCCATTTCCTGCAATTTTTACCGTTTAGGCTGTGCTAAAAATTAGACAAAAATATTAATTTTGTATTTTTTAATCTTTTGTATTAATAGTCTATGTAACGACTAAAAATGATTATCCACGCAAAATATTACAGCGATTGGACTATTATTTCGTTAGAAAAATGAAAAATACATGGTTTTGCCATTTCCTGCAATTTTTACCGTTTAGGCTGTGCTAAAAATTAGACAGAAATATTAATTTTGTATTTTTTAATCTTTTGTGTTGTTAATCGAAGAAACGACTTAAAATGATTATACACGGGAAATATTAACGCGATTGGACGAGTATTTCGTTAGAAAATTTAAAAATACATGGTTTTGCTATTTTCGGCAATTTTTACCGTTTAGGCTGTGCTTAAAATTAGACAAAAATATTAATTTTGTATTTTTTAATCTTTTGTATTAATAGTCGATGTAACGACTAAAAATGATTATCCACGCGAAATATTACAGCGATTGGACTTTTATTTCGTTAGAAAAATGAAAAATACATGGTTTTGCCATTTCCTGCAATTTTTACCTTTAGGCTGTGCTAAAAATTAGACAAAAATATTAATTTTGTATTTTTTAATCTTTTGTGTTAGTAATCGATGTAACGACTTAAAATGATTATACACGCGAAATATTACAGCGATTGGACGAGTATTTCGTTAGAAAATTTAAAAATACATAATTTTGCTATTTTCGGCAATTTTTACCGTTTAGGCTGTGCTTAAAATTAGACAAAAATATTAATTTTGTATTTTTTAATCTTTTGTATTAATAGTCGATGTAACGACTAAAAATGATTATCCACGCGAAATATTACAGCGATTGGACTTTAATTTCGTTAAAATTAGACAAAAATATTAATTTTGTATTTTTTAATCTTTTGTATTAATAGTCGATGTAACGACTAAAAATGATTATCCACGCGAAATATTACAGCGATTGGACTTTTATTTCGTTAGAAAAATGAAAAATACATGGTTTTGCCATTTCCTGCAATTTTTACCTTTAGGCTGTGCTAAAAATTAGACAGAAATATTAATTTTGTATTTTTTAAAATCTTGTGTTGGTAATCGATGTAACGACTAAAAATAATTATCCACGCGAAATATTACAGTGATTGGACGTGTAATTCGTTAGAAAATTTAAAAATACATGGTATTGCCATTTTCCGCAATTTTTACCGTTTAGGCTGGCTAAAAATTATATAAAAATATTAATTTTGTATTTTTTAATCTCTTGTGTTGGTAATCGATGTAACGACTAAAAATAATTATCCACGCGAAATATTACAGTGATTGGACGTGTAATTCGTTAGAAAATTTAAAAATACATGGTTTTGCCATTTCCTGCAATTTTTACCGTTTAGGCTGTGCTAAAAATTAGACAGAAATATTAATTTTGTATTTTTTAATCTTTTGTGTTGTTAATCGAAGAAACGACTTAAAATGATTATACACGGGAAATATTAACGCGATTGGACGAGTATTTCGTTAGAAAATTTAAAAATACATGGTTTTGCTATTTTCGGCAATTTTTACCGTTTAGGCTGTGCTTAAAATTAGACAAAAATATTAATTTTGTATTTTTTAATCTTTTGTATTAATAGTCGATGTAACGACTAAAAATGATTATCCACGCGAAATATTACAGCGATTGGACTTTTATTTCGTTAGAAAAATGAAAAATACATGGTTTTGCCATTTCCTGCAATTTTTACCTTTAGGCTGTGCTAAAAATTAGACAAAAATATTAATTTTGTATTTTATAATCTTTTGTGTTAGTAATCGATGTAACGACTTAAAATGATTATACACGCGAAATATTACAGCGATTGGACGAGTATTTCGTTAGAAAATTTAAAAATACATAATTTTGCTATTTTCGGCAATTTTTACCGTTTAGGCTGTGCCAAAAATGAGACAAAAATTTTAATTTTGTATTTTTTAATCTTTTGTGTTGGTAATCGATGTAACGACTTAAAATGATTATCCACGCGAAATATTACAGCGATTGGACTTTTATTTCGTTAGAAAATTTAAAAATACATGGTTTTGCCATTTCCCGCAATTTTTACGGTTCAGGCTGTGCCAAAAATGAGACAAAAATTTTAATTTTGTATTTTTTAATCTTTTGTGTTGGTAATCGATGTAACGACTTAAAATGATTATACACGCGAAATAATAAGCGATTGGACTATTATTTCGTTAGAAAATTGAAAAATAAATGATTTTGCCATTTCCTGCAATTTTTACCGTTTAGGCTGTGCTAAAAATTAGACAAAAATATTAATTTTGTATTTTTTAATCTTTTGTATTAATAGTCTATGTAACGACTAAAAATGATTATCCACGCAAAATATTACAGCGATTGGACTATTATTTCGTTAGAAAAATGAAAAATACATGGTTTTGCCATTTCCTGCAATTTTTACCGTTTAGGCTGTGCTAAAAATTAGACAGAAATATTAATTTTGTATTTTTTAATCTTTTGTGTTGTTAATCGAAGAAACGACTTAAAATGATTATACACGGGAAATATTAACGCGATTGGACGAGTATTTCGTTAGAAAATTTAAAAATACATGGTTTTGCCATTTTCCGCAATTTTTACGGTCAGGCTGTGCCAAAAATGAGACAAAAATTTTAATTTTGTATTTTTTAATCTTTTGTGTTGGTAATCGATGTAACGACTTAAAATGATTATCCACGCGAAATATTACAGCGATTGGACTTTTATTTCGTTAGAAAATTTAAAAATACATGGTTTTGCCATTTCCCGCAATTTTTACGGTTCAGGCTGTGCCAAAAATGAGACAAAAATTTTAATTTTGTATTTTTTAATCTTTTGTGTTGGTAATCGATGTAACGACTTAAAATGATTATACACGCGAAATAATAAGCGATTGGACTATTATTTCGTTAGAAAATTGAAAAATAAATGATTTTGCCATTTCCTGCAATTTTTACCGTTTAGGCTGTGCTAAAAATTAGACAAAAATATTAATTGTGTATTTTTTAATCTTTTGTATTAATAGTCTATGTAACGACTAAAAATGATTATCCACGCAAAATATTACAGCGATTGGACTATTATTTCGTTAGAAAAATGAAAAATACATGGTTTTGCCATTTCCTGCAATTTTTACCGTTTAGGTGTGCTAAAAATTAGACAGAAATATTAATTTTGTATTTTTTAATCTTTTGTGTTGTTAATCGAAGAAACGACTTAAAATGATTATACACGGGAAATATTAACGCGATTGGACGGGTATTTCGTTAGAAAATTTAAAAATACATGGTTTTGCTATTTTCGGCAATTTTTACCGTTTAGGCTGTGCTTAAAATTAGACAAAAATATTAATTTTGTATTTTTTAATCTTTTGTATTAATAGTCGATGTAACGACTAAAAATGATTATCCACGCGAAATATTACAGCGATTGGACTTTTATTTCGTTAGAAAAATGAAAAATACATGGTTTTGCCATTTCCTGCAATTTTTACCTTTAGGCTGTGCTAAAAATTAGACAAAAATATTAATTTTGTATTTTTTAATCTTTTGTGTTAGTAATCGATGTAACGACTTAAAATGATTATACACGCGAAATATTACAGCGATTGGACGAGTATTTCGTTAGAAAATTTAAAAATACATAATTTTGCTATTTTCGGCAATTTTTACCGTTTAGGCTGTGCTTAAAATTAGACAAAAATATTAATTTTGTATTTTTTAATCTTTTGTATTAATAGTCGATGTAACGACTAAAAATGATTATCCACGCGAAATATTACAGCGATTGGACTTTAATTTCGTTAAAATTAGACAAAAATATTAATTTTGTATTTTTTAATCTTTTGTATTAATAGTCGATGTAACGACTAAAAATGATTATCCACGCGAAATATTACAGCGATTGGACTTTTATTTCGTTAGAAAAATGAAAAATACATGGTTTTGCCATTTCCTGCAATTTTTACCTTTAGGCTGTGCTAAAAATTAGACAAAAATATTAATTTTGTATTTTTTAATCTTTTGTATTAATAGTCTATGTAACGACTAAAAATGATTATCCACGCAAAATATTACAGCGATTGGACTATTATTTCGTTAGAAAAATGAAAAATACATGGTTTTGCCATTTCCTGCAATTTTTACCGTTTAGGCTGTGCTAAAAATTAGACAGAAATATTAATTTTGTATTTTTTAATATCTTGTGTTGGTAATCGATGTAACGACTAAAAATAATTATCCACGCGAAATATTACAGCGATTGGACTTTAATTTCGTTAGAAAATTTAAAAATACATGGTTTTGCCATTTTCCGCAATTTTTACCGTTTAGGCTGGCTAAAAATTATATAAAAATTTTAATTTTGTATTTTTTAATCTTTTGTGTTGGTAATCGATGTAACGACTTAAAATGATTATACACGCGAAATAATAAGCGATTGGACTATTATTTCGTTACAAAATTGAAAAATAAATGATTTTGCCATTTCCTGCAATTTTTACCGTTTAGGCTGTGCTAAAAATTAGACAAAAATATTAATTTTGTATTTTTTAATCTTTTGTATTAATAGTCGATGTAACGACTAAAAATGATTATCCACGCGAAATATTACAGCGATTGGACTTTAATTTCGTTAGAAAATTTAAAAATACATGGTTTTGCCATTTCCCGCAATTTTTACGGTTCAGGCTGTGCCAAAAATGAGACAAAAATTTTAATTTTGTATTTTTTAATCTTTTGTGTTGGTAATCGATGTAACGACTTAAAATGATTATACACGCGAAATAATAAGCGATTAGACTATTATTTCGTTAGAAAATTGAAAAATAAATGATTTTGCCATTTCCTGCAATTTTTACCGTTTAGGCTGTGCTAAAAATTAGACAAAAATATTAATTTTGTATTTTTTAATCTTTTGTATTAATAGTCTATGTAACGACTAAAAATGATTATCCACGCAAAATATTACAGCGATTGGACTATTATTTCGTTAGAAAAATGAAAAATACATGGTTTTGCCATTTCCTGCAATTTTTACCGTTTAGGCTGTGCTAAAAATTAGACAGAAATATTAATTTTGTATTTTTTAATCTTTTGTGTTGTTAATCGAAGAAACGACTTAAAATGATTATACATGGGAATTATTAACGCGATTGGACGAGTATTTCGTTAGAAAATTTAAAAATACATGGTTTTGCTATTTTCGGCAATTTTTACCGTTTAGGCTGTGCTAAAAATTAGACAGAAATATTAATTTTGTATTTTTTAAAATCTTGTGTTGGTAATCGATGTAACGACTAAAAATAATTATCCACGCGAAATATTACAGTGATTGGACGTGTAATTCGTTAGAAAATTTAAAAATACATGGTATTGCCATTTTCCGCAATTTTTACCGTTTAGGCTGGCTAAAAATTATATAAAAATATTAATTTTGTATTTTTTAATCTCTTGTGTTGGTAATCGATGTAACGACTAAAAATAATTATCCACGCGAAATATTACAGTGATTGGACGTGTAATTCGTTAGAAAATTTAAAAATACATGGTATTGCCATTTTCCGCAATTTTTACCGTTTAGGCTGGCTAAAAATTATATAAAAATATTAATTTTGTATTTTTTAATCTTTTGTGTTGGTAATCGATGTAACGACTTAAAATGATTATCCACGCGAAATATTACAGCGATTGGACTTTTATTTCGTTAGAAAATTTAAAAATACATGGTTTTGCCATTTCCCGCAATTTTTACGGTTCAGGCTGTGCCAAAAATGAGACAAAAATTTTAATTTTGTATTTTTTAATCTTTTGTGTTGGTAATCGATGTAACGACTTAAAATGATTATACACGCGAAATAATAAGCGATTGGGCTATTATTTCGTTAGAAAATTGAAAAATAAATGATTTTGCCATTTCCTGCAATTTTTACCGTTTAGGCTGTGCTAAAAATTAGACAAAAATATTAATTTTGTATTTTTTAATCTTTTGTATTAATAGTCTATGTAACGACTAAAAATGATTATCCACGCAAAATATTACAGCGATTGGACTATTATTTCGTTAGAAAAATGAAAAATACATGGTTTTGCCATTTCCTGCAATTTTTACCGTTTAGGCTGTGCTAAAAATTAGACAGAAATATTAATTTTGTATTTTTTAATCTTTTGTGTTGTTAATCGAAGAAACGACTTAAAATGATTATACACGGGAAATATTAACGCGATTGGACGAGTATTTCGTTAGAAAATTTAAAAATACATGGTTTTGCTATTTTCGGCAATTTTTACCGTTTAGGCTGTGCTTAAAATTAGACAAAAATATTAATTTTGTATTTTTTAATCTTTTGTATTAATAGTCGATGTAACGACTAAAAATGATTATCCACGCGAAATATTACAGCGATTGGACTTTTATTTCGTTAGAAAAATGAAAAATACATGGTTTTGCCATTTCCTGCAATTTTTACCTTTAGGCTGTGCTAAAAATTAGACAAAAATATTAATTTTGTATTTTTTAATCTTTTGTGTTAGTAATCGATGTAACGACTTAAAATGATTATACACGCGAAATATTACAGCGATTGGACGAGTATTTCGTTAGAAAATTTAAAAATACATAATTTTGCTATTTTCGGCAATTTTTACCGTTTAGGCTGTGCTTAAAATTAGACAAAAATATTAATTTTGTATTTTTTAATCTTTTGTATTAATAGTCGATGTAACGACTAAAAATGATTATCCACGCGAAATATTACAGCGATTGGACTTTAATTTCGTTAAAATTAGACAAAAATATTAATTTTGTATTTTTTAATCTTTTGTATTAATAGTCGATGTAACGACTAAAAATGATTATCCACGCGAAATATTACAGCGATTGGACTTTTATTTCGTTAGAAAAATGAAAAATACATGGTTTTGCCATTTCCTGCAATTTTTACCTTTAGGCTGTGCTAAAAATTAGACAAAAATATTAATTTTGTATTTTTTAATCTTTTGTATTAATAGTCTATGTAACGACTAAAAATGATTATCCACGCAAAATATTACAGCGATTGGACTATTATTTCGTTAGAAAAATGAAAAATACATGGTTTTGCCATTTCCTGCAATTTTTACCGTTTAGGCTGTGCTAAAAATTAGACAGAAATATTAATTTTGTATTTTTTAATATCTTGTGTTGGTAATCGATGTAACGACTAAAAATAATTATCCACGCGAAATATTACAGCGATTGGACTTTAATTTCGTTAGAAAATTTAAAAATACATGGTTTTGCCATTTTCCGCAATTTTTACCGTTTAGGCTGGCTAAAAATTATATAAAAATTTTAATTTTGTATTTTTTAATCTTTTGTGTTGGTAATCGATGTAACGACTTAAAATGATTATACACGCGAAATAATAAGCGATTGGACTATTATTTCGTTACAAAATTGAAAAATAAATGATTTTGCCATTTCCTGCAATTTTTACCGTTTAGGCTGTGCTAAAAATTAGACAAAAATATTAATTTTGTATTTTTTAATCTTTTGTATTAATAGTCGATGTAACGACTAAAAATGATTATCCACGCGAAATATTACAGCGATTGGACTTTAATTTCGTTAGAAAATTTAAAAATACATGGTTTTGCCATTTCCCGCAATTTTTACGGTTCAGGCTGTGCCAAAAATGAGACAAAAATTTTAATTTTGTATTTTTTAATCTTTTGTGTTGGTAATCGATGTAACGACTTAAAATGATTATACACGCGAAATAATAAGCGATTAGACTATTATTTCGTTAGAAAATTGAAAAATAAATGATTTTGCCATTTCCTGCAATTTTTACCGTTTAGGCTGTGCTAAAAATTAGACAAAAATATTAATTTTGTATTTTTTAATCTTTTGTATTAATAGTCTATGTAACGACTAAAAATGATTATCCACGCAAAATATTACAGCGATTGGACTATTATTTCGTTAGAAAAATGAAAAATACATGGTTTTGCCATTTCCTGCAATTTTTACCGTTTAGGCTGTGCTAAAAATTAGACAGAAATATTAATTTTGTATTTTTTAATCTTTTGTGTTGTTAATCGAAGAAACGACTTAAAATGATTATACACGGGAATTATTAACGCGATTGGACGAGTAATTCGTTAGAAAATTTAAAAATACATGGTATTGCCATTTTCCGCAATTTTTACCGTTTAGGCTGGCTAAAAATTAGACAGAAATATTAATTTTGTATTTTTTAATATCTTGTGTTGGTAATCGATGTAACGACTAAAAATAATTATCCACGCGAAATATTACAGTGATTGGACGTGTAATTCGTTAGAAAATTTAAAAATACATGGTATTGCCATTTTCCGCAATTTTTACCGTTTAGGCTGGCTTAAAATTATATAAAAATATTAATTTTGTATTTTTTAATCTCTTGTGTTGGTAATCGATGTAACGACTTAAAATGATTATACACGCGAAATATTACAGAGATTGGACTTTTATTTCGTTAGAAAATTGAAAAATACATGGTTTTGCCATTTTCCGCAATTATTACGGTCAGGCTGTGCCAAAAATGAGACAAAAATTTTAATTTTGTATTTTTTAATCTTTTGTGTTGGTAATCGATGTAACGACTTAAAATGATTATCCACGCGAAATATTACAGCGATTGGACTTTTATTTCGTTAGAAAATTTAAAAATACATGGTTTTGCCATTTCCCGCAATTTTTACGGTTCAGGCTGTGCCAAAAATGAGACAAAAATTTTAATTTTGTATTTTTTAATCTTTTGTGTTGGTAATCGATGTAACGACTTAAAATGATTATACACGCGAAATAATAAGCGATTGGACTATTATTTCGTTAGAAAATTGAAAAATAAATGATTTTGCCATTTCCTGCAATTTTTACCGTTTAGGCTGTGCTAAAAATTAGACAAAAATATTAATTTTGTATTTTTTAATCTTTTGTATTAATAGTCTATGTAACGACTAAAAATGATTATCCACGCAAAATATTACAGCGATTGGACTATTATTTCGTTAGAAAAATGAAAAATACATGGTTTTGCCATTTCCTGCAATTTTTACCGTTTAGGCTGTGCTAAAAATTAGACAGAAATATTAATTTTGTATTTTTTAATCTTTTGTGTTGTTAATCGAAGAAACGACTTAAAATGATTATACACGGGAAATATTAACGCGATTGGACGAGTATTTCGTTAGAAAATTTAAAAATACATGGTTTTGCTATTTTCGGCAATTTTTACCGTTTAGGCTGTGCTTAAAATTAGACAAAAATATTAATTTTGTATTTTTTAATCTTTTGTATTAATAGTCGATGTAACGACTAAAAATGATTATCCACGCGAAATATTACAGCGATTGGACTTTTATTTCGTTAGAAAAATGAAAAATACATGGTTTTGCCATTTCCTGCAATTTTTACCTTTAGGCTGTGCTAAAAATTAGACAAAAATATTAATTTTGTATTTTATAATCTTTTGTGTTAGTAATCGATGTAACGACTTAAAATGATTATACACGCGAAATATTACAGCGATTGGACGAGTATTTCGTTAGAAAATTTAAAAATACATAATTTTGCTATTTTCGGCAATTTTTACCGTTTAGGCTGTGCTTAAAATTAGACAAAAATATTAATTTTGTATTTTTTAATCTTTTGTATTAATAGTCGATGTAACGACTAAAAATGATTATCCACGCGAAATATTACAGCGATTGGACTTTAATTTCGTTAGAAAATTTAAAAATACATGGTTTTGCCATTTTCCGCAATTTTTACCGTTTAGGCTGGCTAAAAATTATATAAAAATTTTAATTTTGTATTTTTTAATCTTTTGTGTTGGTAATCGATGTAACGACTTAAAATGATTATACACGCGAAATAATAAGCGATTGGACTATTATTTCGTTACAAAATTGAAAAATAAATGATTTTGCCATTTCCTGCAATTTTTACCGTTTAGGCTGTGCTAAAAATTAGACAAAAATATTAATTTTGTATTTTTTAATCTTTTGTATTAATAGTCTATGTAACGACTAAAAATGATTATCCACGCAAAATATTACAGCGATTGGACTATTATTTCGTTAGAAAAATGAAAAATACATGGTTTTGCCATTTCCTGCAATTTTTACCGTTTAGGCTGTGCTAAAAATTAGACAGAAATATTAATTTTGTATTTTTTAAAATCTTGTGTTGGTAATCGATGTAACGACTAAAAATAATTATCCACGCGAAATATTACAGTGATTGGACGTGTAATTCGTTAGAAAATTTAAAAATACATGGTATTGCCATTTTCCGCAATTTTTACCGTTTAGGCTGGCTAAAAATTATATAAAAATATTAATTTTGTATTTTTTAATCTCTTGTGTTAGTAATCGATGTAACGACTTAAAATGATTATACACGCGAAATAATAAGCGATTGGACTTTTATTTCGTTACAAAATTGAAAAATAAATGATTTTGCCATTTCCTGCAATTTTTACCGTTTAGGCTGTGCTAAAAATTAGACAAAAATATTAATTTTGTATTTTTTAATCTTTTGTATTAATAGTCTATGTAACGACTAAAAATGATTATCCACGCAAAATATTACAGCGATTGGACTATTATTTCGTTAGAAAAATGAAAAATACATGGTTTTGCCATTTCCTGCAATTTTTACCGTTTAGGCTGTGCTAAAAATTAGACAGAAATATTAATTTTGTATTTTTTAATATCTTGTGTTGGTAATCGATGTAACGACTAAAAATAATTATCCACGCGAAATATTACAGTGATTGGACGTGTAATTCGTTAGAAAATTTAAAAATACATGGTATTGCCATTTTCCGCAATTTTTACCGTTTAGGCTGGCTAAAAATTATATAAAAATATTAATTTTGTATTTTTTAATCTCTTGTGTTGGTAATCGATGTAACGACTTAAAATGATTATACACGCGAAATAATAAGCGATTGGACTTTTATTTCGTTAGAAAATTTAAAAATACATGGTTTTGCCATTTCCTGCAATTTTTACCGTTTAGCCTGTGCTAAAAATTAAGCAAAAATATTAATTTTAATGTTTTAATCTTTTGTATTAATAGTCTATGTAACGAATAAAAATGATTATCCACGCGAAATATTACAGCGATTGGACTATTATTTCGTTAGAAAAATGAAAAATACATGGTTTTGCCATTTCCTGCAATTTTTACCTTTAGGCTGTGCTAAAAATTAGACAAAAATATTAATTTTGTATTTTTTAATCTTTTGTGTTAGTAATCGATGTAACGACTTAAAATGATTATACACGCGAAATATTACAGCGATTGGACGAGTATTTCGTTAGAAAATTTAAAAATACATGGTTTTGCCATTTCCTGCAATTTTTACCGTTTAGGCTGTGCTAAAAATTAGACAAAAATATTAATTTTGTATTTTTTAATCTTTTGTATTAATAGTCGATGTAACGACTAAAAATGATTATCCACGCGAAATATTACAGAGATTGGACTTTTATTTCGTTAGAAAATTGAAAAATACATGGTTTTGCCATTTTCCGCAATTTTTACGGTCAGGCTGTGCCAAAACTGAGACAAAAATTTTAATTTTGTATTTTTTAATCTTTTGTGTTGGTAATCGATGTAACGACTTAAAATGATTATCCACGCGAAATATTACAGCGATTGGACTTTTATTTCGTTAGAAAATTTAAAAATACATGGTTTTGCCATTTCCCGCAATTTTTACGGTTCAGGCTGTGCCAAAAATGAGACAAAAATTTTAATTTTGTATTTTTTAATCTTTTGTGTTGGTAATCGATGTAACGACTTAAAATGATTATACACGCGAAATAATAAGCGATTGGACTATTATTTCGTTAGAAAATTGAAAAATAAATGATTTTGCCATTTCCTGCAATTTTTACCGTTTAGGCTGTGCTAAAAATTAGACAAAAATATTAATTTTGTATTTTTTAATCTTTTGTATTAATAGTCTATGTAACGACTAAAAATGATTATCCACGCAAAATATTACAGCGATTGGACTATTATTTCGTTAGAAAAATGAAAAATACATGGTTTTGCCATTTCCTGCAATTTTTACCGTTTAGGCTGTGCTAAAAATTAGACAGAAATATTAATTTTGTATTTTTTAATCTTTTGTGTTGTTAATCGAAGAAACGACTTAAAATGATTATACACGGGAAATATTAACGCGATTGGACGAGTATTTCGTTAGAAAATTTAAAAATACATGTTTTTGCCATTTTCCGCAATTTTTACGGTCAGGCTGTGCCAAAAATGAGACAAAAATTTTAATTTTGTATTTTTTAATCTTTTGTGTTGGTAATCGATGTAACGACTTAAAATGATTATCCACGCGAAATATTACAGCGATTGGACTTTTATTTCGTTAGAAAATTTAAAAATACATGGTTTTGCCATTTCCCGCAATTTTTACGGTTCAGGCTGTGCCAAAAATGAGACAAAAATTTTAATTTTGTATTTTTTAATCTTTTGTGTTGGTAATCGATGTAACGACTTAAAATGATTATACACGCGAAATAATAAGCGATTGGACTATTATTTCGTTAGAAAATTGAAAAATAAATGATTTTGCCATTTCCTGCAATTTTTACCGTTTAGGCTGTGCTAAAAATTAGACAAAAATATTAATTTTGTATTTTTTAATCTTTTGTATTAATAGTCTATGTAACGACTAAAAATGATTATCCACGCAAAATATTACAGCGATTGGACTATTATTTCGTTAGAAAAATGAAAAATACATGGTTTTGCCATTTCCTGCAATTTTTACCGTTTAGGCTGTGCTAAAAATTAGACAGAAATATTAATTTTGTATTTTTTAATCTTTTGTGTTGTTAATCGAAGAAACGACTTAAAATGATTATACACGGGAAATATTAACGCGATTGGACGAGTATTTCGTTAGAAAATTTAAAAATACATGGTTTTGCTATTTTCGGCAATTTTTACCGTTTAGGCTGTGCTTAAAATTAGACAAAAATATTAATTTTGTATTTTTTAATCTTTTGTATTAATAGTCGATGTAACGACTAAAAATGATTATCCACGCGAAATATTACAGCGATTGGACTTTTATTTCGTTAGAAAAATGAAAAATACATGGTTTTGCCATTTCCTGCAATTTTTACCTTTAGGCTGTGCTAAAAATTAGACAAAAATATTAATTTTGTATTTTATAATCTTTTGTGTTAGTAATCGATGTAACGACTTAAAATGATTATACACGCGAAATATTACAGCGATTGGACGAGTATTTCGTTAGAAAATTTAAAAATACATAATTTTGCTATTTTCGGCAATTTTTACCGTTTAGGCTGTGCTTAAAATTAGACAAAAATATTAATTTTGTATTTTTTAATCTTTTGTATTAATAGTCGATGTAACGACTAAAAATGATTATCCACGCGAAATATTACAGCGATTGGACTTTAATTTCGTTAGAAAATTTAAAAATACATGGTTTTGCCATTTTCCGCAATTTTTACCGTTTAGGCTGGCTAAAAATTATATAAAAATTTTAATTTTGTATTTTTTAATCTTTTGTGTTGGTAATCGATGTAACGACTTAAAATGATTATACACGCGAAATAATAAGCGATTGGACTATTATTTCGTTACAAAATTGAAAAATAAATGATTTTGCCATTTCCTGCAATTTTTACCGTTTAGGCTGTGCTAAAAATTAGACAAAAATATTAATTTTGTATTTTTTTATCTTTTGTATTAATAGTCTATGTAACGACTAAAAATGATTATCCACGCAAAATATTACAGCGATTGGACTATTATTTCGTTAGAAAAATGAAAAATACATGGTTTTGCCATTTCCTGCAATTTTTACCGTTTAGGCTGTGCTAAAAATTAGACAGAAATATTAATTTTGTATTTTTTAATATCTTGTGTTGGTAATCGATGTAACGACTAAAAATAATTATCCACGCGAAATATTACAGTGATTGGACGTGTAATTCGTTAGAAAATTTAAAAATACATGGTATTGCCATTTTCCGCAATTTTTACCGTTTAGGCTGGCTAAAAATTATATAAAAATATTAATTTTGTATTTTTTAATCTCTTGTGTTGGTAATCGATGTAACGACTTAAAATGATTATACACGCGAAATAATAAGCGATTGGACTTTTATTTCGTTACAAAATTGAAAAATAAATGATTTTGCCATTTCCTGCAATTTTTACCGTTTAGGCTGTGCTAAAAATTAGACAAAAATATTAATTTTGTATTTTTTAATCTTTTGTATTAATAGTCTATGTAACGACTAAAAATGATTATCCACGCAAAATATTACAGCGATTGGACTATTATTTCGTTAGAAAAATGAAAAATACATGGTTTTGCCATTTCCTGCAATTTTTACCGTTTAGGCTGTGCTAAAAATTAGACAGAAATATTAATTTTGTATTTTTTAATATCTTGTGTTGGTAATCGATGTAACGACTAAAAATAATTATCCACGCGAAATATTACAGTGATTGGACGTGTAATTCGTTAGAAAATTTAAAAATACATGGTATTGCCATTTTCCGCAATTTTTACCGTTTAGGCTGGCTAAAAATTATATAAAAATATTAATTTTGTATTTTTTAATCTCTTGTGTTGGTAATCGATGTAACGACTTAAAATGATTATACACGCGAAATAATAAGCGATTGGACTTTTATTTCGTTAGAAAATTTAAAAATACATGGTTTTGCCATTTCCTGCAATTTTTTCCGTTTAGCCTGTGCTAAAAATTAAGCAAAAATATTAATTTTAATGTTTTAATCTTTTGTATTAATAGTCTATGTAACGAATAAAAATGATTATCCACGCGAAATATTACAGCGATTGGACTATTATTTCGTTAGAAAAATGAAAAATACATGGTTTTGCCATTTCCTGCAATTTTTACCTTTAGGCTGTGCTAAAAATTAGACAAAAATATTAATTTTGTATTTTTTAATCTTTTGTGTTAGTAATCGATGTAACGACTTAAAATGATTATACACGCGAAATATTACAGCGATTGGACGAGTATTTCGTTAGAAAATTTAAAAATACATGGTTTTGCCATTTCCTGCAATTTTTACCGTTTAGGCTGTGCTAAAAATTAGACAAAAATATTAATTTTGTATTTTTTAATCTTTTGTATTAATAGTCGATGTAACGACTAAAAATGATTATCCACGCGAAATATTACAGAGATTGGACTTTTATTTCGTTAGAAAATTGAAAAATACATGGTTTTGCCATTTTCCGCAATTTTTACGGTCAGGCTGTGCCAAAAATGAGACAAAGATTTTAATTTTGTATTTTTTAATCTTTTGTGTTGGTAATCGATGTAACGACTTAAAATGATTATCCACGCGAAATATTACAGCGATTGGACTTTTATTTCGTTAGAAAATTTAAAAATACATGGTTTTGCCATTTCCCGCAATTTTTACGGTTCAGGCTGTGCCAAAAATGAGACAAAAATTTTAATTTTGTATTTTTTAATCTTTTGTGTTGGTAATCGATGTAACGACTTAAAATGATTATACACGCGAAATAATAAGCGATTGGACTATTATTTCGTTAGAAAATTGAAAAATAAATGATTTTGCCATTTCCTGCAATTTTTACCGTTTAGGCTGTGCTAAAAATTAGACAAAAATATTAATTTTGTATTTTTTAATCTTTTGTATTAATAGCCTATGTAACGAATAAAAATGATTACCCACGCAAAATATTACAGCGATTGGACTATTATTTCGTTAGAAAAATGAAAAATACATGGTTTTGCCATTTCCTGCAATTTTTACCGTTTAGGCTGTGCTAAAAATTAGACAGAAATATTAATTTTGTATTTTTTAATCTTTTGTGTTGTTAATCGAAGAAACGACTTAAAATGATTATACACGGGAAATATTAACGCGATTGGACGAGTATTTCGTTAGAAAATTTAAAAATACATGGTTTTGCTATTTTCGGCAATTTTTACCGTTTAGGCTGTGCTTAAAATTAGACAAAAATATTAATTTTGTATTTTTTAATCTTTTGTATTAATAGTCGATGTAACGACTAAAAATGATTATCCACGCGAAATATTACAGCGATTGGACTTTTATTTCGTTAGAAAAATGAAAAATACATGGTTTTGCCATTTCCTGCAATTTTTACCTTTAGGCTGTGCTAAAAATTAGACAAAAATATTAATTTTGTATTTTATAATCTTTTGTGTTAGTAATCGATGTAACGACTTAAAATGATTATACACGCGAAATATTACAGCGATTGGACGAGTATTTCGTTAGAAAATTTAAAAATACATAATTTTGCTATTTTCGGCAATTTTTACCGTTTAGGCTGTGCTTAAAATTAGACAAAAATATTAATTTTGTATTTTTTAATCTTTTGTATTAATAGTCGATGTAACGACTAAAAATGATTATCCACGCGAAATATTACAGCGATTGGACTTTAATTTCGTTAGAAAATTTAAAAATACATGGTTTTGCCATTTTCCGCAATTTTTACCGTTTAGGCTGGCTAAAAATTATATAAAAATTTTAATTTTGTATTTTTTAATCTTTTGTGTTGGTAATCGATGTAACGACTTAAAATGATTATACACGCGAAATAATAAGCGATTGGACTATTATTTCGTTACAAAATTGAAAAATAAATGATTTTGCCATTTCCTGCAATTTTTACCGTTTAGGCTGTGCTAAAAATTAGACAGAAATATTAATTTTGTATTTTTTAATATCTTGTGTTGGTAATCGATGTAACGACTAAAAATAATTATCCACGCGAAATATTACAGTGATTGGACGTGTAATTCGTTAGAAAAATGAAAAATACATGGTTTTGCCATTTCCTGCAATTTTTACCGTTTAGGCTGTGCTAAAAATTAGACAGAAATATTAATTTTGTATTTTTTAATATCTTGTGTTGGTAATCGATGTAACGACTAAAAATAATTATCCACGCGAAATATTACAGTGATTGGACGTGTAATTCGTTAGAAAATTTAAAAATACATGGTATTGCCATTTTCCGCAATTTTTACCGTTTAGGCTGGCTAAAAAATATATAAAAATATTAATTTTGTATTTTTTAATCTGTTGTGTTGGTAATCGATGTAACGACTTAAAATGATTATACACGCGAAATAATAAGCGATTGGACTTTTATTTCGTTAGAAAATTTAAAAATACATGGTTTTGCCATTTCCTGCAATTTTTACCGTTTAGCCTGTGCTAAAAATTAAGCAAAAATATTAATTTTATTGTTTTAATCTTTTGTATTAATAGTCTATGTAACGAATAAAAATGATTATCCACGCGAAATATTACAGCGATTGGACTATTATTTCGTTAGAAAAATGAAAAATACATGGTTTTGCCATTTCCTGCAATTTTTACCTTTAGGCTGTGCTAAAAATTAGACAAAAATATTAATTTTGTATTTTTTAATCTTTTGTGTTAGTAATCGATGTAACGACTTAAAATGATTATACACGCGAAATATTACAGCGATTGGACGAGTATTTCGTTAGAAAATTTAAAAATACATGGTTTTGCTATTTCCTGCAATTTTTACCGTTTAGGCTGTGCTAAAAATTAGACAAAAATATTAATTTTGTATTTTTTAATCTTTTGTATTAATAGTCGATGTAACGACTAAAAATGATTATCCACGCGAAATATTACAGAGATTGGACTTTTATTTCGTTAGAAAATTGAAAAATACATGGTTTTGCCATTTTCCGCAATTTTTACGGTCAGGCTGTGCCAAAAATGAGACAAAAATTTTAATTTTGTATTTTATAATCTTTTGTGTTAGTAATCGATGTAACGACTTAAATTGATTATACACGCGAAATATTACAGCGATTGGACGAGTATTTCGTTAGAAAATTTAAAAATACATAATTTTGCTATTTTCGGCAATTTTTACCGTTTAGGCTGTGCTTAAAATTAGACAAAAATATTAATTTTGTATTTTTTAATCTTTTGTATTAATAGTCGATGTAACGACTAAAAATGATTATCCACGCGAAATATTACAGCGATTGGACTTTTATTTCGTTAGAAAATTTAAAAATACATGGTTTTGCCATTTTCCGCAATTTTTACCGTTTGCTGGCTAAAAATTATATAAAAATTTTAATTTTGTATTTTTTAATCTTTTGTGTTGGTAATCGATGTAACGACTTAAAATGATTATACACGCGAAATAATAAGCGATTGGACTATTATTTCGTTAGAAAATTGAAAAATAAATGATTTTGCCATTTCCTGCAATTTTTACGGTCAGGCTGTGCCAAAAATGAGACAAAAATTTTAATTTTGTATTTTTTAATCTTTTGTGTTGGTAATCGATGTAACGACTTAAAATGATTATCCACGCGAAATATTACAGCGATTGGACTTTTATTTCGTTAGAAAATTTAAAAATACATGGTTTTGCCATTTCCCGCAATTTTTACGGTTCAGGCTGTGCCAAAAATGAGACAAAAATTTTAATTTTGTATTTTTTAATCTTTTGTGTTGGTAATCGATGTAACGACTTAAAATGATTATACACGGGAAATATTAACGCGATTGGACTTTTATTTCGTTAGAAAATTTAAAAATACATGGTTTTGCCATTTTCCGCAATTTTTACCGTTTAGGCTGGCTAAAAATTATATAAAAATTTTAATTTTGTATTTTTTAATCTTTTGTGTTGGTAATCGATGTAACGACTTAAAATGATTATACACGCGAAATAATAAGCGATTGGACTATTATTTCGTTAGAAAATTGAAAAATAAATGATTTTGCCATTTCCTGGAATTTTTACGGTTCAGGCTGTGCCAAAAATGAGACAAAAATTTTAATTTTGTATTTTTTAATCTCTTGTGTTGGTAATCGATGTAACGACTTAAAATGATTAAACACGCGAAATAATAAGCGATTGGACTATTATTTCGTTAGAAAATTGAAAAATAAATGATTTTGCCATTTCCTGCAATTTTTACCGTTTAGGCTGTGCTAAAAATTAGACAAAAATATTAATTTTGTATTTTTTAATCTTTTGTATTAATAGTCTATGTAACGACTAAAAATGATTATCCACGCAAAATATTACAGCGATTGGACTATTATTTCGTTAGAAAAATGAAAAATACATGGTTTTGCCATTTCCTGCAATTTTTACCGTTTAGGCTGTGCTAAAAATTAGACAGAAATATTAATTTTGTATTTTTTAATCTTTTGTGTTGTTAATCGAAGAAACGACTTAAAATGATTATACACGGGAAATATTAACGCGATTGGACGAGTATTTCGTTAGAAAATTTAAAAATACATGGTTTTGCTATTTTCGGCAATTTTTACCGTTTAGGCTGTGCTTAAAATTAGACAAAAATATTAATTTTGTATTTTTTAATCTTTTGTATTAATAGTCGATGTAACGACTAAAAATGATTATCCACGCGAAATATTACAGCGATTGGACTTTTATTTCGTTAGAAAATTTAAAAATACATGGTTTTGCCATTTTCCGCAATTTTTACCGTTTAGGCTGGCTAAAAATTATATAAAAATTTTAATTTTGTATTTTTTAATCTTTTGTGTTGGTAATCGATGTAACGACTTAAAATGATTATACACGCGAAATAATAAGCGATTGGACTATTATTTCGTTAGAAAATTGAAAAATAAATGATTTTGCCATTTCCTGCAATTTTTACGGTCAGGCTGTGCCAAAAATGAGACAAAAATTTTAATTTTGTATTTTTTAATCTTTTTTGTTGGTAATCGATGTAACGACTTAAAATGATTATCCACGCGAAATATTACAGCGATTGGACTTTTATTTCGTTAGAAAATTTAAAAATACATGGTTTTGCCATTTCCCGCAATTTTTACGGTTCAGGCTGTGCCAAAAATTAGACAAAAATTTTAATTTTGTATTTTTTAATCTTTTGTGTTGGTAATCGATGTAACGACTTAAAATGATTATACACGGGAAATATTAACGCGATTGGACTTTTATTTCGTTAGAAAATTTAAAAATACATGGTTTTGCCATTTTCCGCAATTTTTACCGTTTAGGCTGGCTAAAAATTATATAAAAATTTTAATTTTGTATTTTTTAATCTTTTGTGTTGGTAATCGATGTAACGACTTAAAATGATTATACACGCGAAATAATAAGCGATTGGACTATTATTTCGTTAGAAAATTGAAAAATAAATGATTTTGCCATTTCCTGCAATTTTTACGGTTCAGGCTGTGCCAAAAATGAGACAAAAATTTTAATTTTGTATTTTTTAATCTCTTGTGTTGGTAATCGATGTAACGACTTAAAATGATTATACACGCGAAATAATAAGCGATTGGACTATTATTTCGTTAGAAAATTGAAAAATAAATGATTTTGCCATTTCCTGCAATTTTTACCGTTTAGGCTGTGCTAAAAATTAGACAAAAATATTAATTTTGTATTTTTTTATCTTTTGTATTAATAGTCTATGTAACGACTAAAAATGATTATCCACGCAAAATATTACAGCGATTGGACTATTATTTCGTTAGAAAAATGAAAAATACATGGTTTTGCCATTTCCTGCAATTTTTACCGTTTAGGCTGTGCTAAAAATTAGACAGAAATATTAATTTTGTATTTTTTAATCTTTTGTGTTGTTAATCGAAGAAACGACTTAAAATGATTATACACGGGAAATATTAACGCGATTGGACGAGTATTTCGTTAGAAAATTTAAAAATACATGGTTTTGCTATTTTCGGCAATTTTTACCGTTTAGGCTGTGCTTAAAATTAGACAAAAATATTAATTTTGTATTTTTTAATCTTTTGTATTAATAGTCGATGTAACGACTAAAAATGATTATCCACGCGAAATATTACAGCGATTGGACTTTTATTTCGTTAGAAAAATGAAAAATACATGGTTTTGCCATTTCCTGCAATTTTTACCTTTAGGCTGTGCTAAAAATTAGACAAAAATATTAATTTTGTATTTTATAATCTTTTGTGTTAGTAATCGATGTAACGACTTAAAATGATTATACACGCGAAATATTACAGCGATTGGACGAGTATTTCGTTAGAAAATTTAAAAATACATAATTTTGCTATTTTCGGCAATTTTTACCGTTTAGGCTGTGCTTAAAATTAGACAAAAATATTAATTTTGTATTTTTTAATCTTTTGTATTAATAGTCGATGTAACGACTAAAAATGATTATCCACGCGAAATATTACAGCGATTGGACTTTAATTTCGTTAGAAAATTTAAAAATACATGGTTTTGCCATTTTCCGCAATTTTTACCGTTTAGGCTGGCTAAAAATTATATAAAAATTTTAATTTTGTATTTTTTAATCTTTTGTGTTGGTAATCGATGTAACGACTTAAAATGATTATACACGCGAAATAATAAGCGATTGGACTATTATTTCGTTACAAAATTGAAAAATAAATGATTTTGCCATTTCCTGCAATTTTTACCGTTTAGGCTGTGCTAAAAATTAGACAAAAATATTAATTTTGTATTTTTTAATCTTTTGTATTAATAGTCTATGTAACGACTAAAAATGATTATCCACGCAAAATATTACAGCGATTGGACTATTATTTCGTTAGAAAAATGAAAAATACATGGTTTTGCCATTTCCTGCAATTTTTACCGTTTAGGCTGTGCTAAAAATTAGACAGAAATATTAATTTTGTATTTTTTAATATCTTGTGTTGGTAATCGATGTAACGACTAAAAATAATTATCCACGCGAAATATTACAGTGATTGGACGTGTAATTCGTTAGAAAATTTAAAAATACATGGTATTGCCATTTTCCGCAATTTTTACCGTTTAGGCTGGCTAAAAATTATATAAAAATATTAATTTTGTATTTTTTAATCTCTTGTGTTGGTAATCGATGTAACGACTTAAAATGATTATACACGCGAAATAATAAGCGATTGGACTTTTATTTCGTTAGAAAATTTAAAAATACATGGTTTTGCCATTTCCTGCAATTTTTACCGTTTAGCCTGTGCTAAAAATTAAGCAAAAATATTAATTTTAATGTTTTAATCTTTTGTATTAATAGTCTATGTAACGAATAAAAATGATTATCCACGCGAAATATTACAGCGATTGGACTATTATTTCGTTAGAAAAATGAAAAATACATGGTTTTGCCATTTCCTGCAATTTTTACCTTTAGGCTGTGCTAAAAATTAGACAAAAATATTAATTTTGTATTTTTTAATCTTTTGTGTTAGTAATCGATGTAACGACTTAAAATGATTATACACGCGAAATATTACAGCGATTGGACTTTTATTTCGTTAGAAAATTGAAAAATACATGGTTTTGCCATTTTCCGCAATTTTTACCGTTTAGGCTGGCTAAAAATTATATAAAAATTTTAATTTTGTATTTTTTAATCTTTTGTGTTGGTAATCGATGTAACGACTTAAAATGATTATACACGCGAAATAATAAGCGATTGGACTATTATTTCGTTAGAAAATTGAAAAATAAATGATTTTGCCATTTCCTGCAATTTTTACCGTTTAGGCTGTGCTAAAAATTAGACAAAAATATTAATTTTGTATTTTTTAATCTTTTGTATTAATAGTCGATGTAACGACTAAAAATGATTATCCACGCGAAATATTACAGAGATTGGACTTTTATTTCGTTAGAAAATTGAAAAATACATGGTTTTGCCATTTTCCGCAATTTTTACGGTCAGGCTGTGCCAAAAATGAGACAAAAATTTTAATTTTGTATTTTATAATCTTTTGTGTTAGTAATCGATGTAACGACTTAAAATGATTATACACGCGAAATATTACAGCGATTGGACGAGTATTTCGTTAGAAAATTTAAAAATACATAATTTTGCTATTTTCGGCAATTTTTACCGTTTAGGCTGTGCTTAAAATTAGACAAAAATATTAATTTTGTATTTTTTAATCTTTTGTATTAATAGTCGATGTAACGACTAAAAATGATTATCCACGCGAAATATTACAGCGATTGGACTTTTATTTCGTTAGAAAATTTAAAAATACATGGTTTTGCCATTTTCCGCAATTTTTACCGTTTAGGCTGGCTAAAAATTATATAAAAATTTTAATTTTGTATTTTTTAATCTTTTGTGTTGGTAATCGATGTAACGACTTAAAATGATTATACACGCGAAATAATAAGCGATTGGACTATTATTTCGTTAGAAAATTGAAAAATAAATGATTTTGCCATTTCCTGCAATTTTTACCGTTTAGGCTGTGCTAAAAATTAGACAAAAATATTAATTTTGTATTTTTTAATCTTTTGTATTAATAGTCTACGTAACGACTAAAAATGATTATCCACGCAAAATATTACAGCGATTGGACTATTATTTCGTTAGAAAAATGAAAAATACATGGTTTTGCCATTTCCTGCAATTTTTACCGTTTAGGCTGTGCTAAAAATTAGACAGAAATATTAATTTTGTATTTTTTAATATCTTGTGTTGGTAATCGATGTAACGACTAAAAATAATTATCCACGCGAAATATTACAGTGATTGGACGTGTAATTCGTTAGAAAATTTAAAAATACATGGTATTGCCATTTTCCGCAATTTTTACCGTTTAGGCTGGCTAAAAATTATATAAAAATATTAATTTTGTATTTTTTAATCTCTTGTGTTGGTAATCGATGTAACGACTTAAAATGATTATACACGCGAAATAATAAGCGATTGGACTTTTATTTCGTTAGAAAATTTAAAAATACATGGTTTTGCCATTTCCTGCAATTTTTACCGTTTAGCCTGTGCTAAAAATTAAGCAAAAATATTAATTTTAATGTTTTAATCTTTTGTATTAATAGTCTATGTAACGAATAAAAATGATTATCCACGCGAAATATTACAGCGATTGCACTATTATTTCGTTAGAAAAATGAAAAATACATGGTTTTGCCATTTCCTGCAATTTTTACCTTTAGGCTGTGCTAAAAATTAGACAAAAATATTAATTTTGTATTTTTTAATCTTTTGTGTTAGTAATCGATGTAACGACTTAAAATGATTATACACGCGAAATATTACAGCGATTGGACGAGTATTTCGTTAGAAAATTTAAAAATACATGGTTTTGCCATTTCCTGCAATTTTTACCGTTTAGGCTGTGCTAAAAATTAGACAAAAATATTAATTTTGTATTTTTTAATCTTTTGTATTAATAGTCTACGTAACGACTAAAAATGATTATCCACGCAAAATATTACAGCGATTGGACTATTATTTCGTTAGAAAAATGAAAAATACATGGTTTTGCCATTTCCTGCAATTTTTACCGTTTAGGCTGTGCTAAAAATTAGACAGAAATATTAATTTTGTATTTTTTAATATCTTGTGTTGGTAATCGATGTAACGACTAAAAATAATTATCCACGCGAAATATTACAGTGATTGGACGTGTAATTCGTTAGAAAATTTAAAAATACATGGTATTGCCATTTTCCGCAATTTTTACCGTTTAGGCTGGCTAAAAATTATATAAAAATATTAATTTTGTATTTTTTAATCTCTTGTGTTGGTAATCGATGTAACGACTTAAAATGATTATACACGCGAAATAATAAGCGATTGGACTTTTATTTCGTTAGAAAATTTAAAAATACATGGTTTTGCCATTTCCTGCAATTTTTACCGTTTAGCCTGTGCTAAAAATTAAGCAAAAATATTAATTTTAATGTTTTAATCTTTTGTATTAATAGTCTATGTAACGAATAAAAATGATTATCCACGCGAAATATTACAGCGATTGCACTATTATTTCGTTAGAAAAATGAAAAATACATGGTTTTGCCATTTCCTGCAATTTTTACCTTTAGGCTGTGCTAAAAATTAGACAAAAATATTAATTTTGTATTTTTTAATCTTTTGTGTTAGTAATCGATGTAACGACTTAAAATGATTATACACGCGAAATATTACAGCGATTGGACGAGTATTTCGTTAGAAAATTTAAAAATACATGGTTTTGCCATTTCCTGCAATTTTTACCGTTTAGGCTGTGCTAAAAATTAGACAAAAATATTAATTTTGTATTTTTTAATCTTTTGTATTAATAGTCGATGTAACGACTAAAAATGATTATCCACGCGAAATATTACAGAGATTGGACTTTTATTTCGTTAGAAAATTTAAAAATACATGGTTTTGCCATTTCCCGCAATTTTTACGGTTCAGGCTGTGCCAAAAATGAGACAAAAATTTTAATTTTGTATTTTTTAATATTTTGTGTTGGTAATCGATGTAACGACTTAAAATGATTATACACGCGAAATAATAAGCGATTGGACTATTATTTCGTTAGAAAAATGTAAAATACATGGTTTTGCCATTTCCTGCAATTTTTACCGTTTAGGCTGTGCTAAAAATTAGACAGAAATATTAATTTTGTATTTTTTAATATCTTGTGTTGGTAATCGATGTAACGACTAAAAATAATTATCCACGCGAAATATTACAGTGATTGGACGTGTAATTCGTTAGAAAATTTAAAAATACATGGTATTGCCATTTTCCGCAATTTTTACCGTTTAGCCTGTGCTAAAAATTAAGCAAAAATATTAATTTTAATGTTTTAATCTTTTGTATTAATAGTCTATGTAACGAATAAAAATGATTATCCACGCGAAATATTACAGCGATTGCACTATTATTTCGTTAGAAAAATGAAAAATACATGGTTTTGCCATTTCCTGCAATTTTTACCTTTAGGCTGTGCTAAAAATTAGACAAAAATATTAATTTTGTATTTTTTAATCTTTTGTATTAATAGTCGATGTAACGACTAAAAATGATTATCCACGCGAAATATTACAGAGATTGGACTTTTATTTCGTTAGAAAATTGAAAAATACATGGTTTTGCCATTTTCCGCAATTTTTACGGTCAGGCTGTGCTAAAAATTAGACAGAAATATTAATTTTGTATTTTTTAATATCTTGTGTTGGTAATCGATGTAACGACTAAAAATAATTATCCACGCGAAATATTACAGTGATTGGACGTGTAATTCGTTAGAAAATTTAAAAATACATGGTATTGCCATTTTCCGCAATTTTTACCGTTTAGGCTGGCTAAAAATTATATAAAAATATTAATTTTGTATTTTTTAATCTCTTGTGTTGGTAATCGATGTAACGACTTAAAATGATTATACACGCGAAATAATAAGCGATTGGACTTTTATTTCGTTAGAAAATTTAAAAATACATGGTTTTGCCATTTCCTGCAATTTTTACCGTTTAGCCTGTGCTAAAAATTAAGCAAAAATATTAATTTTAATGTTTTAATCTTTTGTATTAATAGTCTATGTAACGAATAAAAATGATTATCCACGCGAAATATTACAGCGATTGGACTATTATTTCGTTAGAAAAATGAAAAATACATGGTTTTGCCATTTCCTGCAATTTTTACCTTTAGGCTGTGCTAAAAATTAGACAAAAATATTAATTTTGTATTTTTTAATCTTTTGTGTTAGTAATCGATGTAACGACTTAAAATGATTATACACGCGAAATATTACAGCGATTGGACTTTTATTTCGTTAGAAAATTTAAAAATACATGGTTTTGCCATTTTCCGCAATTTTTACCGTTTAGGCTGGCTAAAAATTATATAAAAATTTTAATTTTGTATTTTTTAATCTTTTGTGTTGGTAATCGATGTAACGACTTAAAATGATTATACACGCGAAATAATAAGCGATTGGACTATTATTTCGTTAGAAAATTGAAAAATAAATGATTTTGCCATTTCCTGCAATTTTTACCGTTTAGGCTGTGCTAAAAATTAGACAAAAATATTAATTTTGTATTTTTTAATCTTTTGTATTAATAGTCGATGTAACGACTAAAAATGATTATCCACGCGAAATATTACAGAGATTGGACTTTTATTTCGTTAGAAAATTGAAAAATACATGGTTTTGCCATTTTCCGCAATTTTTACGGTCAGGCTGTGCCAAAAATGAGACAAAAATTTTAATTTTGTATTTTATAATCTTTTGTGTTAGTAATCGATGTAACGACTTAAAATGATTATACACGCGAAATATTACAGCGATTGGACGAGTATTTCGTTAGAAAATTTAAAAATACATAATTTTGCTATTTTCGGCAATTTTTACCGTTTAGGCTGTGCTTAAAATTAGACAAAAATATTAATTTTGTATTTTTTAATCTTTTGTATTAATAGTCGATGTAACGACTAAAAATGATTATCCACGCGAAATATTACAGCGATTGGACTTTTATTTCGTTAGAAAATTTAAAAATACATGGTTTTGCCATTTTCCGCAATTTTTACCGTTTAGGCTGGCTAAAAATTATATAAAAATTTTAATTTTGTATTTTTTAATCTTTTGTGTTGGTAATCGATGTAACGACTTAAAATGATTATACACGCGAAATAATAAGCGATTGGACTATTATTTCGTTAGAAAATTGAAAAATAAATGATTTTGCCATTTCCTGCAATTTTTACCGTTTAGGCTGTGCTAAAAATTAGACAAAAATATTAATTTTGTATTTTTTAATCTTTTGTATTAATAGTCTACGTAACGACTAAAAATGATTATCCACGCAAAATATTACAGCGATTGGACTATTATTTCGTTAGAAAAATGAAAAATACATGGTTTTGCCATTTCCTGCAATTTTTACCGTTTAGGCTGTGCTAAAAATTAGACAGAAATATTAATTTTGTATTTTTTAATATCTTGTGTTGGTAATCGATGTAACGACTAAAAATAATTATCCACGCGAAATATTACAGTGATTGGACGTGTAATTCGTTAGAAAATTTAAAAATACATGGTATTGCCATTTTCCGCAATTTTTACCGTTTAGGCTGGCTAAAAATTATATAAAAATATTAATTTTGTATTTTTTAATCTCTTGTGTTGGTAATCGATGTAACGACTTAAAATGATTATACACGCGAAATAATAAGCGATTGGACTTTTATTTCGTTAGAAAATTTAAAAATACATGGTTTTGCCATTTCCTGCAATTTTTACCGTTTAGCCTGTGCTAAAAATTAAGCAAAAATATTAATTTTAATGTTTTAATCTTTTGTATTAATAGTCTATGTAACGAATAAAAATGATTATCCACGCGAAATATTACAGCGATTGCACTATTATTTCGTTAGAAAAATGAAAAATACATGGTTTTGCCATTTCCTGCAATTTTTACCTTTAGGCTGTGCTAAAAATTAGACAAAAATATTAATTTTGTATTTTTTAATCTTTTGTGTTAGTAATCGATGTAACGACTTAAAATGATTATACACGCGAAATATTACAGCGATTGGACGAGTATTTCGTTAGAAAATTTAAAAATACATGGTTTTGCCATTTCCTGCAATTTTTACCGTTTAGGCTGTGCTAAAAATTAGACAAAAATATTAATTTTGTATTTTTTAATCTTTTGTATTAATAGTCGATGTAACGACTAAAAATGATTATCCACGCGAAATAATAAGCGATTGGACTTTTATTTCGTTAGAAAATTTAAAAATACATGGTTTTGCCATTTCCCGCAATTTTTACGGTTCAGGCTGTGCCAAAAATGAGACAAAAATTTTAATTTTGTATTTTTTAATATTTTGTGTTGGTAATCGATGTAACGACTTAAAATGATTATACACGCGAAATAATAAGCGATTGGACTATTATTTCGTTAGAAAATTGAAAAATAAATGATTTTGCCATTTCCTGCAATTTTTACCGTTTAGGCTGTGCTAAAAATTAGACAAAAATATTAATTTTGTATTTTTTAATCTTTTGTATTAATAGTCTATGTAACGACTAAAAATGATTATCCACGCAAAATATTACAGCGATTGGACTATTATTTCGTTAGAAAAATGAAAAATACATGGTTTTGCCATTTCCTGCAATTTTTACCGTTTAGGCTGTGCTAAAAATTAGACAGAAATATTAATTTTGTATTTTTTAATATCTTGTGTTGGTAATCGATGTAACGACTAAAAATAATTATCCACGCGAAATATTACAGTGATTGGACGTGTAATTCGTTAGAAAATTTAAAAATACATGGTATTGCCATTTTCCGCAATTTTTACCGTTTAGGCTGGCTAAAAATTATATAAAAATATTAATTTTGTATTTTTTAATCTCTTGTGTTGGTAATCGATGTAACGACTTAAAATGATTATACACGCGAAATAATAAGCGATTGGACTTTTATTTCGTTAGAAAATTTAAAAATACATGGTTTTGCCATTTCCTGCAATTTTTACCGTTTAGCCTGTGCTAAAAATTAAGCAAAAATATTAATTTTAATGTTTTAATCTTTTGTATTAATAGTCTATGTAACGAATAAAAATGATTATCCACGCGAAATATTACAGCGATTGGACTATTATTTCGTTAGAAAAATGAAAAATACATGGTTTTGCCATTTCCTGCAATTTTTACCTTTAGGCTGTGCTAAAAATTAGACAAAAATATTAATTTTGTATTTTTTAATCTTTTGTGTTAGTAATCGATGTAACGACTTAAAATGATTATACACGCGAAATATTACAGCGATTGGACGAGTATTTCGTTAGAAAATTTAAAAATACATGGTTTTGCCATTTCCTGCAATTTTTACCGTTTAGGCTGTGCTAAAAATTAGACAAAAATATTAATTTTGTATTTTTTAATCTTTTGTATTAATAGTCGATGTAACGACTAAAAATGATTATCCACGCGAAATATTACAGAGATTGGACTTTTATTTCGTTAGAAAATTGAAAAATACATGGTTTTGCCATTTTCCGCAATTTTTACGGTCAGGCTGTGCCAAAAATGAGACAAAAATTTTAATTTTGTATTTTTTAATCTTTTGTGTTGGTAATCGATGTAACGACTTAAAATGATTATCCACGCGAAATATTACAGCGATTGGACTTTTATTTCGTTAGAAAATTTAAAAATACATGGTTTTGCCATTTCCCGCAATTTTTACGGTTCAGGCTGTGCCAAAAATGAGACAAAAATTTTAATTTTGTATTTTTTAATATTTTGTGTTGGTAATCGATGTAACGACTTAAAATGATTATACACGCGAAATAATAAGCGATTGGACTATTATTTCGTTAGAAAATTGAAAAATAAATGATTTTGCCATTTCCTGCAATTTTTACCGTTTAGGCTGTGCTAAAAATTAGACAGAAATATTAATTTTGTATTTTTTAATCTTTTGTGTTGTTAATCGAAGAAACGACTTAAAATGATTATACACGGGAAATATTAACGCGATTGGACGAGTATTTCGTTAGAAAATTTAAAAATACATGGTTTTGCTATCTTGTGTTGGTAATCGATGTAACGACTAAAAATAATTATCCACGCGAAATATTACAGTGATTGGACGTGTAATTCGTTAGAAAATTTAAAAATACATGGTATTGCCATTTTCCGCAATTTTTACCGTTTAGGCTGGCTAAAAATTATATAAAAATATTAATTTTGTATTTTTTAATCTCTTGTGTTGGTAATCGATGTAACGACTTAAAATGATTATACACGCGAAATAATAAGCGATTGGACTTTTATTTCGTTAGAAAATTTAAAAATACATGGTTTTGCCATTTCCTGCAATTTTTACCGTTTAGCCTGTGCTAAAAATTAAGCAAAAATATTAATTTTAATGTTTTAATCTTTTGTATTAATAGTCTATGTAACGACTAAAAATGATTATCCACGCAAAATATTACAGCGATTGGACTATTATTTCGTTAGAAAAATGAAAAATACATGGTTTTGCCATTTTCCGCAATTTTTACCGTTTAGGCTGTGCTAAAAATTAGACAAAAATATTAATTTTGTATTTTTTAATCTTTTGTATTAATAGTCTATGTAACGACTAAAAATGATTATCCACGCAAAATATTACAGCGATTGGACTATTATTTCGTTAGAAAAATGAAAAATACATGGTTTTGCCATTTCCTGCAATTTTTACCGTTTAGGCTGTGCTAAAAATTAGACAGAAATATTAATTTTGTATTTTTTAATATCTTGTGTTGGTAATCGATGTAACGACTAAAAATAATTATCCACGCGAAATATTACAGTGATTGGACGTGTAATTCGTTAGAAAATTTAAAAATACATGGTATTGCCATTTTCCGCAATTTTTACCGTTTAGGCTGGCTAAAAATTATATAAAAATATTAATTTTGTATTTTTTAATCTCTTGTGTTGGTAATCGATGTAACGACTTAAAATGATTATACACGCGAAATAATAAGCGATTGGACTTTTATTTCGTTAGAAAATTTAAAAATACATGGTTTTGCCATTTCCTGCAATTTTTACCGTTTAGCCTGTGCTAAAAATTAAGCAAAAATATTAATTTTAATGTTTTAATCTTTTGTATTAATAGTCTATGTAACGAATAAAAATGATTATCCACGCGAAATATTAGAGCGATTGCACTATTATTTCGTTAGAAAAATGAAAAATACAAGGTTTTGCCATTTCCTGCAATTTTTACCTTTAGGCTGTGCTAAAAATTAGACAAAAATATTAATTTTGTATTTTTTAATCTTTTGTGTTAGTAATCGATGTAACGACTTAAAATGATTATACACGCGAAATATTACATCGATTGGACGAGTATTTCGTTAGAAAATTTAAAAATACATGGTTTTGCCATTTCCTGCAATTTTTACCGTTTAGGCTGTGCTAAAAATTAGACAAAAATATTAATTTTGTATTTTTTAATCTTTTGTATTAATAGTCGATGTAACGACTAAAAATGATTATCCACGCGAAATATTACAGAGATTGGACTTTTATTTCGTTAGAAAATTGAAAAATACATGGTTTTGCCATTTTCCGCAATTTTTACGGTCAGGCTGTGCCAAAAATGAGACAAAAATTTTAATTTTGTATTTTATAATCTTTTGTGTTAGTAATCGATGTAACGACTTAAAATGATTATACACGCGAAATATTACAGCGATTGGACGAGTATTTCGTTAGAAAATTTAAAAATACATAATTTTGCTATTTTCGGCAATTTTTACCGTTTAGGCTGTGCTTAAAATTAGACAAAAATATTAATTTTGTATTTTTTAATCTTTTGTATTAATAGTCGATGTAACGACTAAAAATGATTATCCACGCGAAATATTACAGCGATTGGACTTTTATTTCGTTAGAAAATTTAAAAATACATGGTTTTGCCATTTTCCGCAATTTTTACCGTTTAGGCTGGCTAAAAATTATATAAAAATTTTAATTTTGTATTTTTTAATCTTTTGTGTTGGTAATCGATGTAACGACTTAAAATGATTATACACGCGAAATAATAAGCGATTGGACTATTATTTCGTTAGAAAATTTAAAACTAAATGATTTTGCCATTTCCTGCAATTTTTACGGTCAGGCTGTGCCAAAAATGAGACAAAAATTTTAATTTTGTATTTTTTAATCTTTTGTGTTGGTAATCGATGTAACGACTTAAAATGATTATCCACGCGAAATATTACAGCGATTGGACTTTTATTTCGTTAGAAAATTTAAAAATACATGGTTTTGCCATTTCCCGCAATTTTTACGGTTCAGGCTGTGCCAAAAATGAGACAAAAATTTTAATTTTGTATTTTTTAATCTTTTGTGTTGGTAATCGATGTAACGACTTAAAATGATTATACACGGGAAATATTAACGCGATTGGACTTTTATTTCGTTAGAAAATTTAAAAATACATGGTTTTGCCATTTTCCGCAATTTTTACCGTTTAGGCTGGCTAAAAATTATATAAAAATTTTAATTTTGTATTTTTTAATCTTTTGTGTTGGTAATCGATGTAACGACTTAAAATGATTATACACGCGAAATATTAACGCGATTGGACTATTATTTCGTTAGAAAATTGAAAAATAAATGATTTTGCCATTTCCTGCAATTTTTACCGTTTAGGCTGTGCTAAAAATTAGACAAAAATATTAATTTTGTATTTTTTATTCTTTTGTATTAATAGTCGATGTAACGACTAAAAATGATTATCCACACGAAATATTACAGAGATTGGACTTTTATTTCGTTAGAAAATTGAAAAATACATGGTTTTGCCATTTTCCGCAATTTTTACGGTCAGGCTGTGCCAAAAATGAGACAAAAATTTTAATTTTGTATGTTTTAATCTTTTGTGTTGGTAATCGATGTAACGACTTAAAATGATTATCCACGCGAAATATTACAGCGATTGGACTTTTATTTCGTTAGAAAATTTAAAAATACATGGTTTTGCCATTTCCCGCAATTTTTACGGTTCAGGCTGTGCCAAAAATGAGACAAAAATTTTAATTTTGTATTTTTTAATATTTTGTGTTGGTAATCGATGTAACGACTTAAAATGATTATACACGCGAAATAATAAGCGATTGGACTATTATTTCGTTAGAAAATTGAAAAATAAATGATTTTGCCATTTCCTGCAATTTTTACCGTTTAGGCTGTGCTAAAAATTAGACAAAAATATTAATTTTGTATTTTTTAATCTTTTGTATTAATAGTCTATGTAACGACTAAAAATGATTATCCACGCAAAATATTACAGCGATTGGACTATTATTTCGTTAGAAAAATGAAAAATACATGGTTTTGCCATTTCCTGCAATTTTTACCGTTTAGGCTGTGCTAAAAATTAGACAGAAATATTAATTTTGTATTTTTTAATCTTTTGTGTTGTTAATCGAAGAAACGACTTAAAATGATTATACACGGGAAATATTAACGCGATTGGACGAGTATTTCGTTAGAAAATTTAAAAATACATGGTTTTGCTATTTTCGGCAATTTTTACCGTTTAGGCTGTGCTTAAAATTAGACAAAAATATTAATTTTGTATTTTTTAATCTTTTGTATTAATAGTCGATGTAACGACTAAAAATGATTATCCACGCGAAATATTACAGCGATTGGACTTTTATTTCGTTAGAAAAATGAAAAATACATGGTTTTGCCATTTCCTGCAATTTTTACCTTTAGGCTGTGCTAAAAATTAGACAAAAATATTAATTTTGTATTTTATAATCTTTTGTGTTAGTAATCGATGTAACGACTTAAAATGATTATACACGCGAAATATTACAGCGATTGGACGAGTATTTCGTTAGAAAATTTAAAAATACATAATTTTGCTATTTTCGGCAATTTTTACCGTTTAGGCTGTGCTTAAAATTAGACAAAAATATTAATTTTGTATTTTTTAATCTTTTGTATTAATAGTCGATGTAACGACTAAAAATGATTATCCACGCAAAATATTACAGCGATTGGACTTTTATTTCGTTAGAAAATTTAAAAATACATGGTTTTGCCATTTTCCGCAATTTTTACCGTTTAGGCTGGCTAAAAATTATATAAAAATTTTAATTTTGTATTTTTTAATCTTTTGTGTTGGTAATCGATGTAACGACTTAAAATGATTATACACGCGAAATAATAAGCGATTGGACTATTATTTCGTTAGAAAATTGAAAAATAAGTGATTTTGCCATTTCCTGCAATTTTTACCTTTAGGCTGTGCTAAAAATTAGACAAAAATATTAATTTTGTATTTTTTAATCTTTTGTATTAATAGTCTATGTAACGACTAAAAATGATTATCCACGCAAAATATTACAGCGATTGGACTATTATTTCGTTAGAAAAATGAAAAATACATGGTTTTGCCATTTCCTGCAATTTTTACCGTTTAGGCTGTGCTAAAAATTAGACAGAAATATTAATTTTGTATTCTTTAATATCTTGTGTTGGTAATCGATGTAACGACTAAAAATAATTATCCACGCGAAATATTACAGTGATTGGACGTGTAATTCGTTAGAAAATTTAAAAATACATGGTATTGCCATTTTCCGCAATTTTTACCGTTTAGGCTGGCTAAAAATTATATAAAAATATTAATTTTGTATTTTTTAATCTCTTGTGTTGGTAATCGATGTAACGACTTAAAATGATTATACACGCGAAATAATAAGCGATTGGACTTTTATTTCGTTAGAAAATTTAAAAATACATGGTTTTGCCATTTCCTGCAATTTTTACCGTTTAGCCTGTGCTAAAAATTAAGCAAAAATATTAATTTTAATGTTTTAATCTTTTGTATTAATAGTCTATGTAACGAATAAAAATGATTATCCACGCGAAATATTACAGCGATTGGACTATTATTTCGTTAGAAAAATGAAAAATACATGGTTTTGCCATTTTCCGCAATTTTTACCGTTTAGGCTGTGCTAAAAATTAGACAAAAATATTAATTTTGTATTTTTTAATCTTTTGTATTAATAGTCTATGTAACGACTAAAAATGATTATCCACGCAAAATATTACAGCGATTGGACTATTATTTCGTTAGAAAAATGAAAAATACATGGTTTTGCCATTTCCTGCAATTTTTACCGTTTAGGCTGTGCTAAAAATTAGACAGAAATATTAATTTTGTATTTTTTAATATCTTGTGTTGGTAATCGATGTAACGACTAAAAATAATTATCCACGCGAAATATTACAGTGATTGGACGTGTAATTCGTTAGAAAATTTAAAAATACATGGTATTGCCATTTTCCGCAATTTTTACCGTTTAGGCTGGCTAAAAATTATATAAAAATATTAATTTTGTATTTTTTAATCTCTTGTGTTGGTAATCGATGTAACGACTTAATATGATTATACACGCGAAATAATAAGCGATTGGACTTTTATTTCGTTAGAAAATTTAAAAATACATGGTTTTGCCATTTCCTGCAATTTTTACCGTTTAGCCTGTGCTAAAAATTAAGCAAAAATATTAATTTTAATGTTTTAATCTTTTGTATTAATAGTCTATGTAACGAATAAAAATGATTATCCACGCGAAATATTACAGCGATTGCACTATTATTTCGTTAGAAAAATGAAAAATACATGGTTTTGCCATTTCCTGCAATTTTTACCTTTAGGCTGTGCTAAAAATTAGACAAAAATATTAATTTTGTATTTTTTAATCTTTTGTGTTAGTAATCGATGTAACGACTTAAAATGATTATACACGCGAAATATTACATCGATTGGACGAGTATTTCGTTAGAAAATTTAAAAATACATGGTTTTGCCATTTCCTGCAATTTTTACCGTTTAGGCTGTGCTAAAAATTAGACAAAAATATTAATTTTGTATTTTTTAATCTTTTGTATTAATAGTCGATGTAATGACTAAAAATGATTATCCACTCGAAATATTACAGAGATTGGACTTTTATTTCGTTAGAAAATTGAAAAATACATGGTTTTGCCATTTTCCGCAATTTTTACGGTCAGGCTGTGCCAAAAATGAGACAAAAATTTTAATTTTGTATTTTATAATCTTTTGTGTTAGTAATCGATGTAACGACTTAAAATGATTATACACGCGAAATATTACAGCGATTGGACGAGTATTTCGTTAGAAAATTTAAAAATACATAATTTTGCTATTTTCGGCAATTTTTACCGTTTAGGCTGTGCTTAAAATTAGACAAAAATATTAATTTTGTATTTTTTAATCTTTTGTATTAATAGTCGATGTAACGACTAAAAATGATTATCCACGCGAAATATTACAGCGATTGGACTTTTATTTCGTTAGAAAATTTAAAAATACATGGTTTTGCAATTTTCCGCAATTTTTACCGTTTAGTCTGGCTAAAAATTATATAAAAATTTTAATTTTGTATATTTTAATCTTTTGTGTTGGTAATCGATGTAACGACTTAAAATGATTATACACGCGAAATATTACAGAGATTGGACTTTTATTTCGTTAGAAAATTGAAAAATACATGGTTTTGCCATTTTCCGCAATTTTTACGGTCAGGCTGTGCCAAAAATGAGACAAAAATTTTAATTTTGTATTTTATAATCTTTTGTGTTAGTAATCGATGTAACGACTTAAAATGATTATACACGCGAAATATTACAGCGATTGGACGAGTATTTCGTTAGAAAATTTAAAAATACATAATTTTGCCATTTCCTGCAATTTTTACCGTTTAGGCTGTGCTAAAAATTAGACAAAAATATTAATTTTGTATTTTTTAATCTTTTGTATTAATAGTCGATGTAACGACTAAAAATGATTATCCACACGAAATATTACAGAGATTGGACTTTTATTTCGTTAGAAAATTGAAAAATACATGGTTTTGCCATTTTCCGCAATTTTTACGGTCAGGCTGTGCCAAAAATGAGACAAAAATTTTAATTTTGTATGTTTTAATCTTTTGTGTTGGTAATCGATGTAACGACTTAAAATGATTATCCACGCGAAATATTACAGCGATTGGACTTTTATTTCGTTAGAAAATTTAAAAATACATGGTTTTGCCATTTCCCGCAATTTTTACGGTTCAGGCTGTGCCAAAAATGAGACAAAAATTTTAATTTTGTATTTTTTAATATTTTGTGTTGGTAATCGATGTAACGACTTAAAATGATTATACACGCGAAATAATAAGCGATTGGACTATTATTTCGTTAGAAAATTGAAAAATAAATGATTTTGCCATTTCCTGCAATTTTTACTGTTTAGGCTGTGCTAAAAATTAGACAAAAATATTAATTTTGTATTTTTTAATCTTTTGTATTAATAGTCTATGTAACGACTAAAAATGATTATCCACGCAAAATATTACAGCGATTGGACTATTATTTCGTTAGAAAAATGAAAAATACATGGTTTTGCCATTTCCTGCAATTTTTACCGTTTAGGCTGTGCTAAAAATTAGACAGAAATATTAATTTTGTATTTTTTAATCTTTTGTGTTGTTAATCGAAGAAACGACTTAAAATGATTATACACGGGAAATATTAACGCGATTGGACGAGTATTTCGTTAGAAAATTTAAAAATACATGGTTTTGCTATTTTCGGCAATTTTTACCGTTTAGGCTGTGCTTAAAATTAGACAAAAATATTAATTTTGTATTTTTTAATCTTTTGTATTAATAGTCGATGTAACGACTAAAAATGATTATCCACGCGAAATATTACAGCGATTGGACTTTTATTTCGTTAGAAAAATGAAAAATACATGGTTTTGCCATTTCCTGCAATTTTTACCTTTAGGCTGTGCTAAAAATTAGACAAAAATATTAATTTTGTATTTTATAATCTTTTGTGTTAGTAATCGATGTAACGACTTAAAATGATTATACACGCGAAATATTACAGCGATTGGACGAGTATTTCGTTAGAAAATTTAAAAATACATAATTTTGCTATTTTCGGCAATTTTTACCGTTTAGGCTGTGCTTAAAATTAGACAAAAATATTAATTTTGTATTTTTTAATCTTTTGTATTAATAGTCGATGTAACGACTAAAAATGATTATCCACGCGAAATATTACAGCGATTGGACTTTTATTTCGTTAGAAAATTTAAAAATACATGGTTTTGCCATTTTCCGCAATTTTTACCGTTTAGGCTGGCTAAAAATTATATAAAAATTTTAATTTTGTATTTTTTAATCTTTTGTGTTGGTAATCGATGTAACGACTTAAAATGATTATACACGCGAAATAATAAGCGATTGGACTATTATTTCGTTAGAAAATTGAAAAATAAATGATTTTGCCATTTCCTGCAATTTTTACCGTTTAGGCTGTGCTAAAAATTAGACAAAAATATTAATTTTGTATTTTTTAATCTTTTGTATTAATAGTCTATGTAACGACTAAATTTTTACCGTTTAGGCTGGCTAAAAATTATTTAAAAATATTAATTTTGTATTTTATAATCTCTTGTGTTGGTAATCGATGTAACGACTTAAAATGATTATACACGCGAAATAATAAGCGATTGGACTTTTATTTCGTTAGAAAAATGAAAAATACATGGTTTTGCCATTTCCTGCAATTTTTACCTTTAGGCTGTGCTAAAAATTAGACAAAAATATTAATTTTGTATTTTATAATCTTTTGTGTTAGTAATCGATGTAACGACTTAAAATGATTATACACGCGAAATATTACAGCGATTGGACGAGTATTTCGTTAGAAAATTTAAAAATACATAATTTTGCTATTTTCGGCAATTTTTACCGTTTAGGCTGTGCTTAAAATTAGACAAAAATATTAATTTTGTATTTTTTAATCTTTTGTATTAATAGTCGATGTAACGACTAAAAATGATTATCCACGCAAAATATTACAGCGATTGGACTTTTATTTCGTTAGAAAATTTAAAAATACATGGTTTTGCCATTTTCCGCAATTTTTACCGTTTAGGCTGGCTAAAAATTATATAAAAATTTTAATTTTGTATTTTTTAATCTTTTGTGTTGGTAATCGATGTAACGACTTAAAATGATTATACACGCGAAATAATAAGCGATTGGACTATTATTTCGTTAGAAAATTGAAAAATAAGTGATTTTGCCATTTCCTGCAATTTTTACCGTTTAGGCTGTGCTAAAAATTAGACAAAAATATTAATTTTGTATTTTTTAATCTTTTGTACTAATAGTCTATGTAACGACTAAAAATGATTATCCACGCAAAATATTACAGCGATTGGACTATTATTTCGTTAGAAAAATGAAAAATACATGGTTTTGCCATTTCCTGCAATTTTTACCGTTTAGGCTGTGCTAAAAATTAGACAGAAATATTAATTTTGTATTTTTTAATATCTTGTGTTGGTAATCGATGTAACGACTAAAAATAATTATCCACGCGAAATATTACAGTGATTGGACGTGTAATTCGTTAGAAAATTTAAAAATACATGGTATTGCCATTTTCCGCAATTTTTACCGTTTAGGCTGGCTAAAAATTATATAAAAATATTAATTTTGTATTTTTTAATCTCTTGTGTTGGTAATCGATGTAACGACTTAAAATGATTATACACGCGAAATAATAAGCGATTGGACTTTTATTTCGTTAGAAAATTTAAAAATACATGGTTTTGCCATTTCCTGCAATTTTTACCGTTTAGCCTGTGCTAAAAATTAAGCAAAAATATTAATTTTAATGTTTTAATCTTTTGTATTAATAGTCTATGTAACGAATAAAAATGATTATCCACGCGAAATATTACAGCGATTGGACTATTATTTCGTTAGAAAAATGAAAAATACATGGTTTTGCCATTTTCCGCAATTTTTACCGTTTAGGCTGTGCTAAAAATTAGACAAAAATATTAATTTTGTATTTTTTAATCTTTTGTATTAATAGTCTATGTAACGACTAAAAATGATTATCCACGCAAAATATTACAGAGATTGGACTTTTATTTCGTTAGAAAATTGAAAAATACATGGTTTTGCCATTTTCCGCAATTTTTACGGTCAGGCTGTGCCAAAAATGAGACAAAAATTTTAATTTTGTATTTTATAATCTTTTGTGTTAGTAATCGATGTAACGACTTAAAATGATTATACACGCGAAATATTACAGCGATTGGACGAGTATTTCGTTAGAAAATTTAAAAATACATAATTTTGCTATTTTCGGCAATTTTTACCGTTTAGGCTGTGCTTAAAATTAGACAAAAATATTAATTTTGTATTTTTTAATCTTTTGTATTAATAGTCGATGTAACGACTAAAAATGATTATCCACGCGAAATATTACAGCGATTGGACTTTTATTTCGTTAGAAAATTTAAAAATACATGGTTTTGCCATTTTCCGCAATTTTTACCGTTTAGGCTGGCTAAAAATTATATAAAAATTTTAATTTTGTATATTTTAATCTTTTGTGTTGGTAATCGATGTAACGACTTAAAATGATTATACACGCGAAATAATAAGCGATTGGACTATTATTTCGTTAGAAAATTGAAAAATAAATGATTTTGCCATTTCCTGCAATTTTTACCGTTTAGGCTGTGCTAAAAATTAGACAAAAATATTAATTTTGTATTTTTTAATCTTTTGTATTAATAGTCTATGTAACGACTAAAAATGATTATCCACGCGAAATATTACAGCGATTGGACTTTTATTTCGTTAGAAAATTTAAAAATACATGGTTTTGCCTTTTCCCGCAATTTTTACGGTTCATACTGTGCCAAAAATGAGACAAAAATTTTAATTTTGTATTTTTTAATCTTTTGTATTAATAGTCGATGTAACGACTAAAAATGATTATCCACGCGAAATATTACAGAGATTGGACTTTTATTTCGTTAGAAAATTTAAAAATACATGGTTTTGCCTTTTCCCGCAATTTTTACGGTTCAGGCTGTGCCAAAAATGAGACAAAAATATTAATTTTGTATTTTTTAATCTTTTGTATTAATAGTCTATGTAACGACTAAAAATGATTATCCACGCGAAATATTACAGCGATTGGACTTTTATTTCGTTAGAAAATTTAAAAATACATAATTTTGCTATTTTCGGCAATTTTTACCGTTTAGGCTGTGCTAAAAATTAGACAGAAATATTAATTTTGTATTTTTTAATATCTTGTGTTGGTAATCGATGTAACGACTAAAAATAATTATCCACGCGAAATATTACAGTGATTGGACGTGTAATTCGTTAGAAAATTTAAAAATACATGGTATTGCCATTTTCCGCAATTTTTACCGTTTAGGCTGTGCTAAAAATTAGACAAAAATATTAATTTTGTATTTTTTAATCTTTTGTATTAATAGTCTATGTAACGACTAAAAATGATTATCCACGCAAAATATTACAGCGATTGGACTATTATTTCGTTAGAAAAATGAAAAATAAATGATTTTGCCATTTCCTGCAATTTTTACCGTTTAGGCTGTGCTAAAAATTAGACAAAAATATTAATTTTGTATTTTTTAATCTTTTGTATTAATAGTCTATGTAACGACTAAATTTTTACCGTTTAGGCTGGCTAAAAATTATTAAAAATATTAATTTTGTATTTTTTAATCTCTGTGTTGGTAATCGATGTAACGACTTAAAATGATTATACACGCGAAATAATAAGCGATTGGACTTTTATTTCGTTAGAAAAATGAAAAATACATGGTTTTGCCATTTCCTGCAATTTTTACCTTTAGGCTGTGCTAAAAATTAGACAAAAATATTAATTTTGTATTTTATAATCTTTTGTGTTAGTAATCGATGTAACGACTTAAAATGATTATACACGCGAAATATTACAGCGATTGGACGAGTATTTCGTTAGAAAATTTAAAAATACATAATTTTGCTATTTTCGGCAATTTTTACCGTTTAGGCTGTGCTTAAAATTAGACAAAAATATTAATTTTGTATTTTTTAATCTTTTGTATTAATAGTCGATGTAACGACTAAAAAATGATTATCCACGCAAAATATTACAGCGATTGGACTTTTATTTCGTTAGAAAATTTAAAAATACATGGTTTTGCCATTTTCCGCAATTTTACCGTTTAGGCTGGCTAAAAAATTATATAAAAAATTTTAATTTTGTATTTTTTAATCTTTTGTGTTGGTAATCGATGTAACGACTTAAAATGATTATACACGCGAAATAATAAGCGATTGGACTATTATTTCGTTAGAAAATTGAAAAATAAGTGATTTTGCCATTTCCTGCAATTTTTACCGTTTAGGCTGTGCTAAAAATTAGACAAAAATATTAATTTTGTATTTTTTAATCTTTGTACTAATAGTCTATGTAACGACTAAAAATGATTATCCACGCAAAATATTACAGCGATTGGACTATTATTTCGTTAGAAAAATGAAAAATACATGGTTTTGCCATTTCCTGCAATTTTTACCGTTTAGGCTGTGCTAAAAATTAGACAGAAATATTAATTTTGTATTTTTTAATATCTTGTGTTGGTAATCGATGTAACGACTAAAAATAATTATCCACGCGAATATTACAGTGATTGGACGTGTAATTCGTTAGAAAATTTAAAAATACATGGTATTGCCATTTTCCGCAATTTTTACCGTTTAGGCTGGCTAAAAATTATATAAAAATATTATTTTGTATTTTTTAATCTCTTGTGTTGGTAATCGATGTAACGACTTAAAATGATTATACACGCGAAATAATAAGCGATTGGACTTTTATTTCGTTAGAAAATTTAAAAATACATGGTTTTGCCATTTCCTGCAATTTTTACCGTTTAGCCTGTGCTAAAAAATAAGCAAAAATATTAATTTTAATGTTTTAATCTTTTGTATTAATAGTCTATGTAACGAATAAAAATGATTATCCACGCGAAATATTACAGCGATTGGACTATTATTTCGTTAGAAAAATGAAAAATACATGGTTTTGCCATTTTCCGCAATTTTACCGTTTAGGCTGTGCTAAAAATTAGACAAAAATATTAATTTTGTATTTTTAATCTTTTGTATTAATAGTCTATGTAACGACTAAAATGATTATCCACGCAAAATATTACAGAGATTGGACTTTTATTTCGTTAGAAAATTGAAAAATACATGGTTTTGCCATTTTCCGCAATTTTTACGGTCAGGCTGTGCCAAAAATGAGACAAAAATTTTAATTTTGTATTTTATAATCTTTTGTGTTAGTAATCGATGTAACGACTTAAAATGATTATACACGCGAAATATTACAGCGATTGGACGAGTATTTCGTTAGAAAATTTAAAAATACATAATTTTGCTATTTTCGGCAATTTTTACCGTTTAGGCTGTGCTTAAAATTAGACAAAAATATTAATTTTGTATTTTTTAATCTTTTGTATTAATAGTCGATGTAACGACTAAAAATGATTATCCACGCGAAATATTACAGCGATTGGACTTTTATTTCGTTAGAAAATTTAAAAATACATGGTTTTGCCATTTTCCGCAATTTTTACCGTTTAGGCTGGCTAAAAATTATATAAAAATTTTAATTTTGTATATTTTAATCTTTTGTGTTGGTAATCGATGTAACGACTTAAAATGATTATACACGCGAAATAATAAGCGATTGGACTATTATTTCGTTAGAAAATTGAAAAATAAATGATTTTGCCATTTCCTGCAATTTTTACCGTTTAGGCTGTGCTAAAAATTAGACAAAAATATTAATTTTGTATTTTTTAATCTTTTGTATTAATAGTCTATGTAACGACTAAAAATGATTATCCACGCGAAATATTACAGCGATTGGACTTTTATTTCGTTAGAAAATTTAAAAATACATGGTTTTGCCTTTTCCCGCAATTTTTACGGTTCATACTGTGCCAAAAATGAGACAAAAATTTTAATTTTGTATTTTTTAATCTTTTGTATTAATAGTCGATGTAACGACTAAAAATGATTATCCACGCGAAATATTACAGAGATTGGACTTTTATTTCGTTAGAAAATTTAAAAATACATGGTTTTGCCTTTTCCCGCAATTTTTACGGTTCAGGCTGTGCCAAAAATGAGACAAAAATATTAATTTTGTATTTTTTAATCTTTTGTATTAATAGTCTATGTAACGACTAAAAATGATTATCCACGCGAAATATTACAGCGATTGGACTTTTATTTCGTTAGAAAATTTAAAAATACATAATTTTGCTATTTTCGGCAATTTTTACCGTTTAGGCTGTGCTAAAAATTAGACAGAAATATTAATTTTGTATTTTTTAATATCTTGTGTTGGTAATCGATGTAACGACTAAAAATAATTATCCACGCGAAATATTACAGTGATTGGACGTGTAATTCGTTAGAAAATTTAAAAATACATGGTATTGCCATTTTCCGCAATTTTTACCGTTTAGGCTGTGCTAAAAATTAGACAAAAATATTAATTTTGTATTTTTTAATCTTTTGTATTAATAGTCTATGTAACGACTAAAAATGATTATCCACGCAAAATATTACAGCGATTGGACTATTATTTCGTTAGAAAAATGAAAAATACATGGTTTTGCCATTTCCTGCAATTTTTACCGTTTAGGCTGTGCTAAAAATTAGACAGAAATATTAATTTTGTATTTTTTAAGATCTTGTGTTGGTAATCGATGTAACGACTAAAAATAATTATCCACGCGAAATATTACAGTGATTGGACGTGTAATTCGTTAGAAAATTTAAAAATACATGGTATTGCCATTTTCCGCAATTTTTACCGTTTAGGCTGGCTAAAAATTATATAAAAATATTAATTTTGTATTTTTTAATCTCTTGTGTTGGTAATCGATGTAACGACTTAAAATGATTATACACGCGAAATAATAAGCGATTGGACTTTTATTTCGTTAGAAAATTTAAAAATACATGGTTTTGCCATTTCCTGCAATTTTTACCGTTTAGCCTGTGCTAAAAATTAAGCAAAAATATTAATTTTAATGTTTTAATCTTTTGTATTAATAGTCTATGTAACGAATAAAAATGATTATCCACGCGAAATATTACAGCGATTGCACTATTATTTCGTTAGAAAAATGAAAAATACATGGTTTTGCCATTTCCTGCAATTTTTACCTTTAGGCTGTGCTAAAAATTAGACAAAAATATTAATTTTGTATTTTTTAATCTTTTGTGTTAGTAATCGATGTAACGACTTAAAATGATTATACACGCGAAATATTACATCGATTGGACGAGTATTTCGTTAGAAAATTTAAAAATACATGGTTTTGCCATTTCCTGCAATTTTTACCGTTTAGGCTGTGCTAAAAATTAGACAAAAATATTAATTTTGTATTTTTTAATCTTTTGTATTAATAGTCGATGTAACGACTAAAAATGATTATCCACGCGAAATATTACAGAGATTGGACTTTTATTTCGTTAGAAAATTGAAAAATACATGGTTTTGCCATTTTCCGCAATTTTTACGGTCAGGCTGTGCCAAAAATGAGACAAAAATTTTAATTTTGTATTTTATAATCTTTTGTGTTAGTAATCGATGTAACGACTTAAAATGATTATACACGCGAAATATTACAGCGATTGGACGAGTATTTCGTTAGAAAATTTAAAAATACATAATTTTGCTATTTTCGGCAATTTTTACCGTTTAGGCTGTGCTTAAAATTAGACAAAAATATTAATTTTGTATTTTTTAATCTTTTGTATTAATAGTCGATGTAACGACTAAAAATGATTATCCACGCGAAATATTACAGCGATTGGACTTTTATTTCGTTAGAAAATTTAAAATACATGGTTTTGCCATTTTCCGCAATTTTTACCGTTTAGGCTGGCTAAAAATTATATAAAAATTTTAATTTTGTATATTTTAATCTTTTGTGTTGGTAATCGATGTAACGACTTAAAATGATTATACACGCGAAATAATAAGCGATTGGACTATTATTTCGTTAGAAAATTGAAAAATAAATGATTTTGCCATTTCCTGCAATTTTTACCGTTTAGGCTGTGCTAAAAATTAGACAAAAATATTAATTTTGTATTTTTTAATCTTTTGTATTAATAGTCTATGTAACGACTAAAAATGATTATCCACGCGAAATATTACAGCGATTGGACTTTTATTTCGTTAGAAAATTTAAAAATACATGGTTTTGCCTTTTCCCGCAATTTTTACGGTTCAGGCTGTGCCAAAAATGAGACAAAAATTTTAATTTTGTATTTTTTAATCTTTTGTATTAATAGTCGATGTAACGACTAAAAATGATTATCCACGCGAAATATTACAGAGATTGGACTTTTATTTCGTTAGAAAATTTAAAAATACATGGTTTTGCCTTTTCCCGCAATTTTTACGGTTCAGGCTGTGCCAAAAATGAGACAAAAATATTAATTTTGTATTTTTTAATCTTTTGTATTAATAGTCTATGTAACGACTAAAAATGATTATCCACGCGAAATATTACAGCGATTGGACTTTTATTTCGTTAGAAAATTTAAAAATACATAATTTTGCTATTTTCGGCAATTTTTACCGTTTAGGCTGTGCTAAAAATTAGACAGAAATATTAATTTTGTATTTTTTAATATCTTGTGTTGGTAATCGATGTAACGACTAAAAATAATTATCCACGCGAAATATTACAGTGATTGGACGTGTAATTCGTTAGAAAATTTAAAAATACATGGTATTGCCATTTTCCGCAATTTTTACCGTTTAGGCTGGCTAAAAATTATATAAAAATATTAATTTTGTATTTTTTAATCTCTTGTGTTGGTAATCGATGTAACGACTTAAAATGATTATACACGCGAAATAATAAGCGATTGGACTTTTATTTCGTTAGAAAATTGAAAAATACATGGTTTTGCCATTTTCCGCAATTTTTACGGTCAGGCTGTGCCAAAAATGAGACAAAAATTTTAATTTTGTATTTTTTAATCTTTTGTGTTGGTAATCGATGTAACGACTTAAAATGATTATCCACGCGAAATATTACAGCGATTGGACTTTTATTTCGTTAGAAAATTTAAAAATACATGGTTTTGCCTTTTCCCGCAATTTTTACGGTTCAGGCTGTGCCAAAAATGAGACAAAAATTTTAATTTTGTATTTTTTAATCTTTTGTGTTGGTAATCGATGTAACGACTTAAAATGATTATACACGCGAAATAATAAGCGATTGGACTATTATTTCGTTAGAAAATTTAAAAATACATGGTTTTGCCATTTCCTGCAATTTTTACCGTTTAGGCTGTGCTAAAAATTAGACAAAAATATTAATTTTGTATTTTTTAATCTTTTGTATTAATAGTCGATGTAACGACTAAAAATGATTATCCACGCGAAATATTACAGAGATTGGACTTTTATTTCGTTAGAAAAATGAAAAATACATGGTTTTGCCATTTTCCGCAATTTTTACGGTCAGGCTGTGCCAAAAATGAGACAAAAATTTTAATTTTGTATTTTATAATCTTTTGTGTTAGTAATCGATGTAACGACTTAAAATGATTATACACGCGAAATATTACAGCGATTGGACGAGTATTTCGTTAGAAAATTTAAAAATACATAATTTTGCTATTTTCGGCAATTTTTACCGTTTAGGCTGTGCTTAAAATTAGACAAAAATATTAATTTTGTATTTTTTAATCTTTTGTATTAATAGTCGATGTAACGACTAAAAATGATTATCCACGCGAAATATTACAGCGATTGGACTTTTATTTCGTTAGAAAATTTAAAAATACATGGTTTTGCCATTTTCCGCAATTTTTACCGTTTAGGCTGGCTAAAAATTATATAAAAATTTTAATTTTGTATTTTTTAATCTTTTGTGTTGGTAATCGATGTAACGACTTAAAATGATTATACACGCGAAATAATAAGCGATTGGACTTTTATTTCGTTAGAAAATTGAAAAATACATGGTTTTGCCATTTTCCGCAATTTTTACGGTCAGGCTGTGCCAAAAATGAGACAAAAATTTTAATTTTGTATTTTTTAATCTTTTGTGTTGGTAATCGATGTAACGACTTAAAATGATTATCCACGCGAAATATTACAGCGATTGGACTTTTATTTCGTTATAAAATTTAAAAATACATGGTTTTGCCATTTCCCGCAATTTTTACGGTTCAGGCTGTGCCAAAAATGAGACAAAAATTTTAATTTTGTATTTTTTAATCTTTTGTGTTGGTAATCGATGTAACGACTTAAAATGATTATACACGCGAAATAATAAGCGATTGGACTATTATTTCGTTAGAAAATTGAAAAATAAATGATTTTGCCATTTCTTGCAATTTTTACTGTTTAGGCTGTGCTAAAAATTAGACAAAAATATTAATTTTGTATTTTTTAATCTTTTGTATTAATAGTCTATGTAACGACTAAAAATGATTATCCACGCAAAATATTACAGCGATTGGACTATTATTTCGTTAGAAAAATGAAAAATACATGGTTTTGCCATTTCCTGCAATTTTTACCGTTTAGGCTGTGCTAAAAATTAGACAGAAATATTAATTTTGTATTTTTTAATCTTTTGTGTTGTTAATCGAAGAAACGACTTAAAATGATTATACACGGGAAATATTAACGCGATTGGACGAGTATTTCGTTAGAAAATTTAAAAATACATGGTTTTGCTATTTTCGGCAATTTTTACCGTTTAGGCTGTGCTTAAAATTAGACAAAAATATTAATTTTGTATTTTTTAGTCTTTTGTATTAATAGTCGATGTAACGACTAAAAATGATTATCCACGCGAAATATTACAGCGATTGGACTTTTATTTCGTTAGAAAAATGAAAAATACATGGTTTTGCCATTTCCTGCAATTTTTACCGTTTAGGCTGTGCTAAAAATTAGACAGAAATATTAATTTTGTATTTTTTAATATCTTGTGTTGGTAATCGATGTAACGACTAAAAATAATTATCCACGCGAAATATTATAGCGATTGGACGTGTATTTCGTTAGAAAATTGAAAAATACGTGGTTTTGCCATTTCCTGCAATTTTTACCTTTAGGCTGTGCTAAAAATTAGACAAAAATATTAATTTTGTATTTTATAATCTTTTGTGTTAGTAATCGATGTAACGACTTAAAATGATTATACACGCGAAATATTACAGCGATTGGACGAGTATTTCGTTAGAAAATTTAAAAATACATAATTTTGCTATTTTCGGCAATTTTTACCGTTTAGGCTGTGCTTAAAATTAGACAAAAATATTAATTTTGTATTTTTTAATCTTTTGTATTAATAGTCGATGTAACGACTAAAAATGATTATCCACGCGAAATATTACAGCGATTGGACTTTTATTTCGTTAGAAAAATGAAAAATACATGGTTTTGCCATTTCCTGCAATTTTTACCTTTAGGCTGTGCTAAAAATTAGACAAAAATATTAATTTTGTATTTTATAATCTTTTGTGTTAGTAATCGATGTAACGACTTAAAATGATTATACACGCGAAATATTACAGCGATTGGACGAGTATTTCGTTAGAAAATTTAAAAATACATAATTTTGCTATTTTCGGCAATTTTTACCGTTTAGGCTGTGCTTAAAATTAGACAAAAATATTAATTTTGTATTTTTTAATCTTTTGTATTAATAGTCGATGTAACGACTAAAAATGATTATCCACGCAAAATATTACAGCGATTGGACTTTTATTTCGTTAGAAAATTTAAAAATACATGGTTTTGCCATTTTCCGCAATTTTTACCGTTTAGGCTGGCTAAAAATTATATAAAAATTTTAATTTTGTATTTTTTAATCTTTTGTGTTGGTAATCGATGTAACGACTTAAAATGATTATACACGCGCAATAATAAGCGATTGGACTATTATTTCGTTAGAAAATTGAAAAATAAGTGATTTTGCCATTTCCTGCAATTTTTACCGTTTAGGCTGTGCTAAAAATTAGACAAAAATATTAATTTTGTATTTTTTAATCTTTTGTATTAATAGTCTATGTAACGACTAAAAATGATTATCCACGCAAAATATTACAGCGATTGGACTATTATTTCGTTAGAAAAATGAAAAATACATGGTTTTGCCATTTCCTGCAATTTTTACCGTTTAGGCTGTGCTAAAAATTAGACAGAAATATTAATTTTGTATTTTTTAATATCTTGTGTTGGTAATCGATGTAACGACTAAAAATAATTATCCACGCGAAATATTACAGTGATTGGACGTGTAATTCGTTAGAAAATTTAAAAATACATGGTATTGCCATTTTCCGCAATTTTTACCGTTTAGGCTGGCTAAAAATTATATAAAAATATTAATTTTGTATTTTTTAATCTCTTGTGTTGGTAATCGATGTAACGACTTAAAATGATTATACACGCGAAATAAAAGCGATTGGACTTTTATTTCGTTAGAAAATTTAAAAATACATGGTTTTGCCATTTCCTGCAATTTTTACCGTTTAGCCTGTGCTAAAAATTAAGCAAAAATATTAATTTTAATGTTTTAATCTTTTGTATTAATAGTCTATGTAACGAATAAAAATGATTATCCACGCGAAATATTACAGCGATTGGACTATTATTTCGTTAGAAAAATGAAAAATACATGGTTTTGCCATTTTCCGCAATTTTTACCGTTTAGGCTGTGCTTAAAATTAGACAAAAATATTAATTTTGTATTTTTTAATCTTTTGTATTAATAGTCTATGTAACGACTAAAAATGATTATCCACGCAAAATATTACAGCGATTGGACTATTATTTCGTTAGAAAAATGAAAAATACATGGTTTTGCCATTTCCTGCAATTTTTACCGTTTAGGCTGTGCTAAAAATTAGACAGAAATATTAATTTTGTATTTTTTAATATCTTGTGTTGGTAATCGATGTAACGACTAAAAATAATTATCCACGCGAAATATTACAGTGATTGGACGTGTAATTCGTTAGAAAATTTAAAAATACATGGTATTGCCATTTTCCGCAATTTTTACCGTTTAGGCTGGCTAAAAATTATATAAAAATATTAATTTTGTATTTTTTAATCTCTTGTGTTGGTAATCGATGTAACGACTTAAAATGATTATACACGCGAAATAATAAGCGATTGGACTTTTATTTCGTTAGAAAATTTAAAAATACAAGGTTTTGCCATTTCCTGCAATTTTTACCGTTTAGCCTGTGCTAAAAATTAAGCAAAAATATTAATTTTAATGTTTTAATCTTTTGTATTAATAGTCTATGTAACGAATAAAAATGATTATCCACGCGAAATATTACAGCGATTGGACTATTATTTCGTTAGAAAAATGAAAAATACATGGTTTTGCCATTTTCCGCAATTTTTACCGTTTAGGCTGTGCTTAAAATTAGACAAAAATATTAATTTTGTATTTTTTAATCTTTTGTATTAATAGTCTATGTAACGACTAAAAATGATTATCCACGCAAAATATTACAGCGATTGGACTATTGTTTCGTTAGAAAAATTAAAAATACATGGTTTTGCCATTTCCTGCAATTTTTACCGTTTAGGCTGTGCTAAAAATTAGACAGAAATATTAATTTTGTATTTTTTAATATCTTGTGTTGGTAATCGATGTAACGACTAAAAATAATTATCCACGCGAAATATTACAGTGATTGGACGTGTAATTCGTTAGAAAATTTAAAAATACATGGTATTGCCATTTTCCGCAATTTTTACCGTTTAAGCTGGCTAAAAATTATATAAAAATATTAATTTTGTATTTTTTAATCGCTTGTGTTGGTAATCGATGTAACGACTTAAAATGATTATACACGCGAAATAATAAGCGATTGGACTTTTATTTCGTTAGAAAATTTAAAAATACATGGTTTTGCCATTTCCTGCAATTTTTACCGTTTAGCCTGTGCTAAAAATTAAGCAAAAATATTAATTTTAATGTTTTAATCTTTTGTATTAATAGTCTATGTAACGAATAAAAATGATTATCCACGCGAAATATTACAGCGATTGGACTATTATTTCGTTAGAAAAATGAAAAATACATGGTTTTGCCATTTCCTGCAATTTTTACCTTTAGGCTGTGCTAAAAATTAGACAAAAATATTAATTTTGTATTTTTAATCTTTTGTGTTAGTAATCGATGTAACGACTTAAAATGATTATACACGCGAAATATTACAGCGATTGGACGAGTATTTCGTTAGAAAATTTAAAAATACATGGTTTTGCCATTTCCTGCAATTTTTACCGTTTAGGCTGTGCTAAAAATTAGACAAAAATATTAATTTTGTATTTTTTAATCTTTTGTATTAATAGTCGATGTAACGACTAAAAATGATTATCCACGCGAAATATTACAGAGATTGGACTTTTATTTCGTTAGAAAATTGAAAAATACAAGGTTTTGCCATTTTCCGCAATTTTTACGGTCAGGCTGTGCCAAAAATGAGACAAAAATTTTAATTTTGTATTTTATAATCTTTTGTGTTAGTAATCGATGTAACGACTTAAAATGATTATACACGCGAAATATTACAGCGATTGGACGAGTATTTCGTTAGAAAATTTAAAAATACATAATATTGCTATTTTCGGCAATTTTTACCGTTTAGGCTGTGCTTAAAATTAGACAAAAATATTAATTTTGTATTTTTTAATCTTTTGTATTAATAGTCGATGTAACGACTAAAAATGATTATCCACGCGAAATATTACAGCGATTGGACTTTTATTTCGTTAGAAAATTTAAAAATACATGGTTTTGCCATTTTCCGCAATTTTTACCGTTTAGGCTGGCTAAAAATTATATAAAAATTTTAATTTTGTATTTTTTAATCTTTTGTGTTGGTAATCGATGTAACGACTTAAAATGATTATACACGCGAAATAATAAGCGATTGGACTATTATTTCGTTAGAAAATTGAAAAATAAGTGATTTTGCCATTTCCTGCAATTTTTACCGTTTAGGCTGTGCTAAAAATTAGACAAAAATATTAATTTTGTATTTTTTAATCTTTTGTATTAATAGTCTATGTAACGACTAAAAATGATTATCCACGCAAAATATTACAGCGATTGGACTATTATTTCGTTAGAAAAATGAAAAATACATGGTTTTGCCATTTCCTGCAATTTTTACCGTTTAGGCTGTGCTAAAAATTAGACAGAAATATTAATTTTGTATTTTTTAATATCTTGTGTTGGTAATCGATGTAACGACTAAAAATAATTATCCACGCGAAATATTACAGTGATTGGACGTGTAATTCGTTAGAAAATTTAAAAATACATGGTATTGCCATTTTCCGCAATTTTTACCGTTTAGGCTGGCTAAAAATTATATAAAAATATTAATTTTGTATTTTTTAATCTCTTGTGTTGGTAATCGATGTAACGACTTAAAATGATTATACACGCGAAATAATAAGCGATTGGACTTTTATTTCGTTAGAAAATTTAAAAATACATGGTTTTGCCATTTCCTGCAATTTTTACCGTTTAGCCTGTGCTAAAAATTAAGCAAAAATATTAATTTTAATGTTTTAATCTTTTGTATTAATAGTCTATGTAACGAATAAAAATGATTATCCACGCGAAATATTACAGCGATTGGACTATTATTTCGTTAGAAAAATGAAAAATACATGGTTTTGCCATTTTCCGCAATTTTTACCGTTTAGGCTGTGCTAAAAATTAGACAAAAATATTAATTTTGTATTTTTTAATCTTTTGTATTAATAGTCTATGTAACGACTAAAAATGATTATCCACGCAAAATATTACAGCGATTGGACTATTATTTCGTTAGAAAAATGAAAAATACATGGTTTTGCCATTTCCTGCAATTTTTACCGTTTAGGCTGTGCTAAAAATTAGACAGAAATATTAATTTTGTATTTTTTAATATCTTGTGTTGGTAATCGATGTAACGACTAAAAATAATTATCCACGCGAAATATTACAGTGATTGGACGTGTAATTCGTTAGAAAATTTAAAAATACATGGTATTGCCATTTTCCGCAATTTTTACCGTTTAGGCTGGCTAAAAATTATATAAAAATATTAATTTTGTATTTTTTAATCTCTTGTGTTGGTAATCGATGTAACGACTTAAAATGATTATACACGCGAAATAATAAGCGATTGGACTTTTATTTCGTTAGAAAATTTAAAAATACATGGTTTTGCCATTTCCTGCAATTTTTACCGTTTAGCCTGTGCTAAAAATTAAGCAAAAATATTAATTTTAATGTTTTAATCTTTTGTATTAATAGTCTATGAAACGAATAAAAATGATTATCCACGCGAAATATTACAGCGATTGGACTATTATTTCGTTAGAAAAATGAAAAATACATGGTTTTGCCATTTCCTGCAATTTTTACCTTTAGGCTGTGCTAAAAATTAGACAAAAATATTAATTTTGTATTTTTTAATCTTTTGTGTTAGTAATCGATGTAACGACTTAAAATGATTATACACGCGAAATATTACAGCGATTGGACGAGTATTTCGTTAGAAAATTTAAAAATACATGGTTTTGCCATTTCCTGCAATTTTTACCGTTTAGGCTGTGCTAAAAATTAGACAAAAATATTAATTTTGTATTTTTTAATCTTTTGTATTAATAGTCGATGTAACGACTAAAAATGATTATCCACGCGAAATATTACAGAGATTGGACTTTTATTTCGTTAGAAAATTGAAAAATACATGGTTTTGCCATTTTCCGCAATTTTTACGGTCAGGCTGTGCCAAAAATGAGACAAAAATTTTAATTTTGTATTTTATAATCTTTTGTGTTAGTAATCGATGTAACGACTTAAAATGATTATACACGCGAAATATTACAGCGATTGGACGAGTATTTCGTTAGAAAATTTAAAAATACATAATTTTGCTATTTTCGGCAATTTTTACCGTTTAGGCTGTGCTTAAAATTAGACAAAAATATTAATTTTGTATTTTTTAATCTTTTGTATTAATAGTCGATGTAACGACTAAAAATGATTATCCACGCGAAATATTACAGCGATTGGACTTTTATTTCGTTAGAAAATTTAAAAATACATGGTTTTGCCATTTTCCGCAATTTTTACCGTTTAGGCTGGCTAAAAATTATATAAAAATATTAATTTTGTATTTTTTAATCTTTTGTGTTAGTAATCGATGTAACGACTTAAAATGATTATACACGCGAAATATTACAGCGATTGGACTTTTATTTCGTTAGAAAATTGAAAAATACATGGTTTTGCCATTTTCCGCAATTTTTACCTTTAGGCTGTGCTAAAAATTAGACAAAAATATTAATTTTGAATTTTTTTAATTTTGTGTTAGTAGTTGATGTAACGACTAAAAATGATTATCCACGCGAAATATTACAGCGATTGGACTTTTATTTCGTTAGGAAATTTAAAAATACATGGTTTTGCCATTTTCCGCAATTTTTACCGTTTAGGCTGGCTAAAAATTATATAAAAATATTAATTTTGTATTTTTTAATCTCTTGTGTTGGTAATCGATGTAACGACTTAAAATGATTATACACGCGAAATAATAAGCGATTGGACTTTTATTTCGTTAGAAAATTTAAAAATACATGGTTTTGCCATTTCCTGCAATTTTTACCGTTTAGCCTGTGCTAAAAATTAGACAAAAATATTAATTTTAATGTTTTAATCTTTTGTATTAATAGTCTATGTAACGAATAAAAATGATTATCCACGCGAAATATTACAGCGATTGGACTATTATTTCGTTAGAAAAATGAAAAATACATGGTTTTGCCATTTCCTGCAATTTTTACCGTTTAGGCTGTGCTAAAAATTAGACAGAAATATTAATTTTGTATTTTTTAATATCTTGTGTTGGTAATCGATGTAACGACTAAAAATAATTATCCACGCGAAATATTACAGTGATTGGACGTGTAATTCGTTAGAAAATTTAAAAATACATGGTATTGCCATTTTCCGCAATTTTTACCGTTTAGGCTGGCTAAAAATTATATAAAAATATTAATTTTGTATTTTTTAATCTCTTGTGTTGGTAATCGATGTAACGACTTAAAATGATTATACACGCGAAATAATAAGCGATTGGACTTTTATTTCGTTAGAAAATTTAAAAATACATGGTTTTGCCTTTTCCCGCAATTTTTACGGTTCAGGCTGTGCCAAAAATGAGACAAAAATATTAATTTTGTATTTTTTAATCTTTTGTATTAATAGTCTATGTAACGACTAAAAATGATTATCCACGCGAAATATTACAGCGATTGGACTTTTATTTCGTTAGAAAATTTAAAAATACATAATTTTGCTATTTTCGGCAATTTTTACCGTTTAGGCTGTGCTAAAAATTAGACAGAAATATTAATTTTGTATTTTTTAATATCTTGTGTTGGTAATCGATGTAACGACTAAAAATAATTATCCACGCGAAATATTACAGTGATTGGACGTGTAATTCGTTAGAAAATTTAAAAATACATGGTATTGCCATTTTCCGCAATTTTTACCGTTTAGGCTGGCTAAAAATTATATAAAAATATTAATTTTGTATTTTTTAATCTCTTGTGTTGGTAATCGATGTAACGACTTAAAATGATTATACACGCGAAATAATAAGCGATTGGACTTTTATTTCGTTAGAAAATTGAAAAATACATGGTTTTGCCATTTTCCGCAATTTTTACGGTCAGGCTGTGCCAAAAATGAGACAAAAATTTTAATTTTGTATTTTTTAATCTTTTGTGTTGGTAATCGATGTAACGACTTAAAATGATTATACACGCGAAATAATAAGCGATTGGACTATTATTTCGTTAGAAAATTTAAAAATACATGGTTTTGCCATTTCCTGCAATTTTTACCGTTTAGGCTGTGCTAAAAATTAGACAAAAATATTAATTTTGTATTTTTTAATCTTTTGTATTAATAGTCGATGTAACGACTAAAAATGATTATCCACGCGAAATATTACAGAGATTGGACTTTTATTTCGTTAGAAAATTGAAAAATACATGGTTTTGCCATTTTCCGCAATTTTTACGGTCAGGCTGTGCCAAAAATGAGACAAAAATTTTAATTTTGTATTTTATAATCTTTTGTGTTAGTAATCGATGTAACGACTTAAAATGATTATACACGCGAAATATTACAGCGATTGGACGAGTATTTCGTTAGAAAATTTAAAAATACATAATTTTGCTATTTTCGGCAATTTTTACCGTTTAGGCTGTGCTTAAAATTAGACAAAAATATTAATTTTGTATTTTTTAATCTTTTGTATTAATAGTCGATGTAACGACTAAAAATGATTATCCACGCGAAATATTACAGCGATTGGACTTTTATTTCGTTAGAAAATTTAAAAATACATGGTTTTGCCATTTTCCGCAATTTTTACCGTTTAGGCTGGCTAAAAATTATATAAAAATTTTAATTTTGTATTTTTTAATCTTTTGTGTTGGTAATCGATGTAACGACTTAAAAGGATTATACACGCGAAATAATAAGCGATTGGACTTTTATTTCGTTAGAAAATTGAAAAATACATGGTTTTGCCATTTTCCGCAATTTTTACGGTCAGGCTGTGCCAAAAATGAGACAAAAATTTTAATTTTGTATTTTTTAATCTTTTGTGTTGGTAATCGATGTAACGACTTAAAATGATTATCCACGCGAAATATTACAGCGATTGGACTTTTATTTCGTTAGAAAATTTAAAAATACATGGTTTTGCCATTTCCCGCAATTTTTACGGTTCAGGCTGTGCCAAAAATGAGACAAAAATTTTAACTTTGTATTTTTTAATCTTTTGTGTTGGTAATCGATGTAACGACTTAAAATGATTATACACGCGAAATAATAAGCGATTGGACTATTATTTCGTTAGAAAATTGAAAAATAAATGATTTTGCCATTTCTTGCAATTTTTACTGTTTAGGCTGTGCTAAAAATTAGACAAAAATATTAATTTTGTATTTTTTAATCTTTTGTATTAATAGTCTATGTAACGACTAAAAATGATTATCCACGCAAAATATTACAGCGATTGGACTATTATTTCGTTAGAAAAATGAAAAATACATGGTTTTGCCATTTCCTGCAATTTTTACCGTTTAGGCTGTGCTAAAAATTAGACAGAAATATTAATTTTGTATTTTTTAATCTTTTGTGTTGTTAATCGAAGAAACGACTTAAAATGATTATACACGGGAAATATTAACGCGATTGGACGAGTATTTCGTTAGAAAATTTAAAAATACATGGTTTTGATATTTTCGGCAATTTTTACCGTTTAGGCTGTGCTTAAAATTAGACAAAAATATTAATTTTGTATTTTTTAATCTTTTGTATTAATAGTCGATGTAACGACTAAAAATGATTATCCACGCGAAATATTACAGCGATTGGACTTTTATTTCGTTAGAAAAATGAAAAATACATGGTTTTGCCATTTCCTGCAATTTTTACCGTTTAGGCTGTGCTAAAAATTAGACAGAAATATTAATTTTGTATTTTTTAATCTTTTGTATTAATAGTCGATGTAACGACTAAAAATGATTATCCACGCGAAATATTACAGCGATTGGACTTTTATTTCGTTAGAAAATTTAAAAATACATGGTTTTGCCATTTTCCGCAATTTTTACCTTTAGGCTGTGCTAAAAATTAGACAAAAATATTAATTTTGTATTTTTTAATCTTTTGTGTTAGTAATCGATGTAACGACTTAAAATGATTATACACGCGAAATATTACAGCGATTGGACGAGTATTTCGTTAGAAAATTTAAAAATACATGGTTTTGCCATTTCCTGCAATTTTTACCGTTTAGGCTGTGCTAAAAATTAGACAGAAATATTAATTTTGTATTTTTTAATATCTTGTGTTGGTAATCGATGTAACGACTAAAAATAATTATCCACGCGAAATATTACAGTGATTGGACGTGTAATTCGTTAGAAAATTTAAAAATACATGGTATTGCCATTTTCCGCAATTTTTACCGTTTAGGCTGGCTAAAAATTATATAAAAATATTAATTTTGTATTTTTTAATCTCTTGTGTTGGTAATCGATGTAACGACTTAAAATGATTATACACGCGAAATAATAAGCGATTGGACTTTTATTTCGTTAGAAAATTTAAAAATACATGGTTTTGCCATTTCCTGCAATTTTTACCGTTTAGCCTGTGCTAAAAATTAAGCAAAAATATTAATTTTAATGTTTTAATCTTTTGTATTAATAGTCTATGTAACGAATAAAAATGATTATCCACGCGAAATTTTACAGCGATTGGACTATTATTTCGTTAGAAAAATGAAAAATACATGGTTTTGCCATTTCCTGCAATTTTTACCTTTAGGCTGTGCTAAAAATTAGACAAAAATATTAATTTTGTATTTTTTAATCTTTTGTGTTAGTAATCGATGTAACGACTTAAAATGATTATACGCGCGAAATATTACAGCGATTGGACGAGTATTTCGTTAGAAAATTTAAAAATACATGGTTTTGCCATTTCCTGCAATTTTTACCGTTTAGGCTGTGCTAAAAATTAGACAAAAATATTAATTTTGTATTTTTTAATCTTTTGTATTAATAGTCGATGTAACGACTAAAAATGATTATCCACGCGAAATATTACAGAGATTGGACTTTTATTTCGTTAGAAAATTGAAAAATACATGGTTTTGCCATTTTCCGCAATTTTTACGGTCAGGCTGTGCCAAAAATGAGACAAAAATTTTAATTTTGTATTTTATAATCTTTTGTGTTAGTAATCGATGTAACGACTTAAAATGATTATACACGCGAAATATTACAGCGATTGGACGAGTATTTCGTTAGAAAATTTAAAAATACATAATTTTGCTATTTTCGGCAATTTTTACCGTTTAGGCTGTGCTTAAAATTAGACAAAAATATTAATTTTGTATTTTTTAATCTTTTGTATTAATAGTCGATGTAACGACTAAAAATGATTATCCACGCGAAATATTACAGCGATTGGACTTTTATTTCGTTAGAAAATTTAAAAATACATGGTTTTGCCATTTTCCGCAATTTTTACCTTTTAGGCTGGCTAAAAATTATATAAAAATTTTAATTTTGTATTTTTTAATCTTTTGTGTTGGTAATCGATGTAACGACTTAAAATGATTATACACGCGAAATAATAAGCGATTGGACTATTATTTCGTTAGAAAATTGAAAAATAAGTGATTTTGCCATTTCCTGCAATTTTTACCGTTTAGGCTGTGCTAAAAATTAGACAAAAATATTAATTTTGTATTTTTTAATCTTTTGTATTAATAGTCTATGTAACGACTAAAAATGATTATCCACGCAAAATATTACAGCGATTGGACTATTATTTCGTTAGAAAAATGAAAAATACATGGTTTTGCCATTTCCTGCAATTTTTACCGTTTAGGCTGTGCTAAAAATTAGACAGAAATATTAATTTTGTATTTTTTAATATCTTGTGTTGGTAATCGATGTAACGACTAAAAATAATTATCCACGCGAAATATTACAGTGATTGGACGTGTAATTCGTTAGAAAATTTAAAAATACATGGTATTGCCATTTTCCGCAATTTTTACCGTTTAGGCTGGCTAAAAATTATATAAAAATATTAATTTTGTATTTTTTAATCTCTTGTGTTGGTAATCGATGTAACGACTTAAAATGATTATACACGCGAAATAATAAGCGATTGGACTTTTATTTCGTTAGAAAATTTAAAAATACATGGTTTTGCCTTTTCCCGCAATTTTTACGGTTCAGGCTGTGCCAAAAATGAGACAAAAATATTAATTTTGTATTTTTTAATCTTTTGTATTAATAGTCTATGTAACGACTAAAAATGATTATCCACGCGAAATATTACAGCGATTGGACTTTTATTTCGTTAGAAAATTTAAAAATACATAATTTTGCTATTTTCGGCAATTTTTACCGTTTAGGCTGTGCTAAAAATTAGACAGAAATATTAATTTTGTATTTTTTAATATCTTGTGTTGGTAATCGATGTAACGACTAAAAATAATTATCCACGCGAAATATTACAGTGATTGGACGTGTAATTCGTTAGAAAATTTAAAAATACATGGTATTGCCATTTTCCGCAATTTTTACCGTTTAGGCTGGCTAAAAATTATATAAAAATATTAATTTTGTATTTTTTAATCTCTTGTGTTGGTAATCGATGTAACGACTTAAAATGATTATACACGCGAAATAATAAGCGATTGGACTTTTATTTCGTTAGAAAATTGAAAAATACATGGTTTTGCCATTTTCCGCAATTTTTACGGTCAGGCTGTGCCAAAAATGAGACAAAAATTTTAATTTTGTATTTTTTAATCTTTTGTGTTGGTAATCGATGTAACGACTTAAAATGATTATCCACGCGAAATATTACAGCGATTGGACTTTTATTTCGTTAGAAAATTTAAAAATACATGGTTTTGCCTTTTCCCGCAATTTTTACGGTTCAGGCTGTGCCAAAAATGAGACAAAAATTTTAATTTTGTATTTTTTAATCTTTTGTGTTGGTAATCGATGTAACGACTTAAAATGATTATACACGCGAAATAATAAGCGATTGGACTATTATTTCGTTAGAAAATTTAAAAATACATGGTTTTGCCATTTCCTGCAATTTTTACCGTTTAGGCTGTGCTAAAAATTAGACAAAAATATTAATTTTGTATTTTTTAATCTTTTGTATTAATAGTCGATGTAACGACTAAAAATGATTATCCACGCGAAATATTACAGAGATTGGACTTTTATTTCGTTAGAAAATTGAAAAATACATGGTTTTGCCATTTTCCGCAATTTTTACGGTCAGGCTGTGCCAAAAATGAGACAAAAATTTTAATTTTGTATTTTATAATCTTTTGTGTTAGTAATCGATGTAACGACTTAAAATGATTATACACGCGAAATATTACAGCGATTGGACGAGTATTTCGTTAGAAAATTTAAAAATACATAATTTTGCTATTTTCGGCAATTTTTACCGTTTAAGGCTGTGCTTAAAATTAGACAAAAATATTAATTTTGTATTTTTTAATCTTTTGTATTAATAGTCGATGTAACGACTAAAAATGATTATCCACGCGAAATATTACAGCGATTGGACTTTTATTTCGTTAGAAAATTTAAAAATACATGGTTTTGCCATTTTCCGCAATTTTTACCGTTTAGGCTGGCTAAAAATTATATAAAAATTTTAATTTTGTATTTTTTAATCTTTTGTGTTGGTAATCGATGTAACGACTTAAAATGATTATACACGCGAAATAATAAGCGATTGGACTTTTATTTCGTTAGAAAATTGAAAAATACATGGTTTTGCCATTTTCCGCAATTTTTACGGTCAGGCTGTGCCAAAAATGAGACAAAAATTTTAATTTTGTATTTTTTAATCTTTTGTGTTGGTAATCGATGTAACGACTTAAAATGATTATCCACGCGAAATATTACAGCGATTGGACTTTTATTTCGTTAGAAAATTTAAAAATACATGGTTTTGCCATTTCCCGCAATTTTTACGGTTCAGGCTGTGCCAAAAATGAGACAAAAATTTTAACTTTGTATTTTTTAATCTTTTGTGTTGGTAATCGATGTAACGACTTAAAATGATTATACACGCGAAATAATAAGCGATTGGACTATTATTTCGTTAGAAAATTGAAAAATAAATGATTTTGCCATTTCTTGCAATTTTTACTGTTTAGGCTGTGCTAAAAATTAGACAAAAATATTAATTTTGTATTTTTTAATCTTTTGTATTAATAGTCGATGTAACGACTAAAAATGATTATCCACGCGAAATATTACAGCGATTGGACTTTTATTTCGTTAGAAAAATGAAAAATACATGGTTTTGCCATTTCCTGCAATTTTTACCGTTTAGGCTGTGCTAAAAATTAGACAGAAATATTAATTTTGTATTTTTTAATATCTTGTGTTGGTAATCGATGTAACGACTAAAAATAATTATCCACGCGAAATATTATAGCGATTGGACGTGTATTTCGTTAGAAAATTGAAAAATACATGGTTTTGCCATTTCCTGCAATTTTTACCTTTAGGCTGTGCTAAAAATTAGACAAAAATATTAATTTTGTATTTTATAATCTTTTGTGTTAGTAATCGATGTAACGACTTAAAATGATTATACACGCGAAATATTACAGCGATTGGACGAGTATTTCGTTAGAAAATTTAAAAATACATAATTTTGCTATTTTCGGCAATTTTTACCGTTTAGGCTGTGCTTAAAATTAGACAAAAATATTAATTTTGTATTTTTTAATCTTTTGTATTAATAGTCGATGTAACGACTAAAAATGATTATCCACGCGAAATATTACAGCGATTGGACTTTTATTTCGTTAGAAAAATGAAAAATACATGGTTTTGCCATTTCCTGCAATTTTTACCTTTAGGCTGTGCTAAAAATTAGACAAAAATATTAATTTTGTATTTTATAATCTTTTGTGTTAGTAATCGATGTAACGACTTAAAATGATTATACACGCGAAATATTACAGCGATTGGACGAGTATTTCGTTAGAAAATTTAAAAATACATAATTTTGCTATTTTCGGCAATTTTTACCGTTTAGGCTGTGCTTAAAATTAGACAAAAATATTAATTTTGTATTTTTTAATCTTTTGTATTAATAGTCGATGTAACGACTAAAAATGATTATCCACGCAAAATATTACAGCGATTGGACTTTTATTTCGTTAGAAAATTTAAAAATACATGGTTTTGCCATTTTCCGCAATTTTTACCGTTTAGGCTGGCTAAAAATTATATAAAAATTTTAATTTTGTATTTGTTAATCTTTTGTGTTGGTAATCGATGTAACGACTTAAAATGATTATACACGCGCAATAATAAGCGATTGGACTATTATTTCGTTAGAAAATTGAAAAATAAGTGATTTTGCCATTTCCTGCAATTTTTACCGTTTAGGCTGTGCTAAAAATTAGACAAAAATATTAATTTTGTATTTTTTAATCTTTTGTATTAATAGTCTATGTAACGACTAAAAATGATTATCCACGCAAAATATTACAGCGATTGGACTATTATTTCGTTAGAAAAATGAAAAATACATGGTTTTGCCATTTCCTGCAATTTTTACCGTTTACCGTTACTGTGCTAAAAATTAGACAGAAATATTAATTTTGTATTTTTTAATATCTTGTGTTGGTAATCGATGTAACGACTAAAAATAATTATCCACGCGAAATATTACAGTGATTGGACGTGTAATTCGTTAGAAAATTTAAAAATACATGGTATTGCCAGTTTCCGCAATTTTTACCGTTTAGGCTGGCTAAAAATTATATAAAAATATTAATTTTGTATTTTTTAATCTCTTGTGTTGGTAATCGATGTAACGACTTAAAATGATTATACACGCGAAATAATAAGCGATTGGACTTTTATTTCGTTAGAAAATTTAAAAATACATGGTTTTGCCATTTCCTGCAATTTTTACCGTTTAGCCTGTGCTAAAAATTAAGCAAAAATATTAATTTTAATGTTTTAATCTTTTGTATTAATAGTCTATGTAACGAATAAAAATGATTATCCACGCGAAATATTACAGCGATTGGACTATTATTTCGTTAGAAAAATGAAAAATACATGGTTTTGCCATTTTCCGCAATTTTTACCGTTTAGGCTGTGCTTAAAATTAGACAAAAATATTAATTTTGTATTTTTTAATCTTTTGTATTAATAGTCTATGTAACGACTAAAAATGATTATCCACGCAAAATATTACAGCGATTGGACTATTATTTCGTTAGAAAAATTAAAAATACATGGTTTTGCCATTTCCTGCAATTTTTACCGTTTAGGCTGTGCTAAAAATTAGACAGAAATATTAATTTTGTATTTTTTAATATCTTGTGTTGGTAATCGATGTAACGACTAAAAATAATTATCCACGCGAAATATTACAGTGATTGGACGTGTAATTCGTTAGAAAATTTAAAAATACATGGTATTGCCATTTTCCGCAATTTTTACCGTTTAGGCTGGCTAAAAATTATATAAAAATATTAATTTTGTATTTTTTAATCTCTTGTGTTGGTAATCGATGTAACGACTTAAAATGATTATACACGCGAAATAATAAGCGATTGGACTTTTATTTCGTTAGAAAATTTAAAAATACATGGTTTTGCCATTTCCTGCAATTTTTACCGTTTAGCCTGTGCTAAAAATTAAGCAAAAATATTAATTTTAATGTTTTAATCTTTTGTATTAATAGTCTATGTAACGAATAAAAATGATTATCCACGCGAAATATTACAGCGATTGGACTATTATTTCGTTAGAAAAATGAAAAATACATGGTTTTGCCATTTCCTGCAATTTTTACCTTTAGGCTGTGCTAAAAATTAGACAAAAATATTAATTTTGTATTTTTTAATCTTTTGTGTTAGTAATCGATGTAACGACTTAAAATGATTATACACGCGAAATATTACAGCGATTGGACGAGTATTTCGTTAGAAAATTTAAAAATACATGGTTTTGCCATTTCCTGCAATTTTTACCGTTTAGGCTGTGCTAAAAATTAGACAAAAATATTAATTTTGTATTTTTTAATCTTTTGTATTAATAGTCGATGTAACGACTAAAAATGATTATCCACGCGAAATATTACAGAGATTGGACTTTTATTTCGTTAGAAAATTGAAAAATACATGGTTTTGCCATTTTCCGCAATTTTTACGGTCAGGCTGTGCCAAAAATGAGACAAAAATTTTAATTTTGTATTTTATAATCTTTTGTGTTAGTAATCGATGTAACGACTTAAAATGATTATACACGCGAAATATTACAGCGATTGGACGAGTATTTCGTTAGAAAATTTAAAAATACATGGGTTTGCCATTTTCCGCAATTTTTACCGTTTAGGCTGGCTAAAAATTATATAAAAATTTTAATTTTGTATTTTTTAATCTTTTGTGTTGGTAATCGATGTAACGACTTAAAATGATTATACACGCGAAATAATAAGCGATTGGACTATTATTTCGTTAGAAAATTGAAAAATAAGTGATTTTGCCATTTCCTGCAATTTTTACCGTTTAGGCTGTGCTAAAAATTAGACAAAAATATTAATTTTGTATTTTTTAATCTTTTGTATTAATAGTCTATGTAACGACTAAAAATGATTATCCACGCAAAATATTACAGCGATTGGACTATTATTTCGTTAGAAAAATGAAAAATACATGGTTTTGCCATTTCCTGCAATTTTTACCGTTTAGGCTGTGCTAAAAATTAGACAGAAATATTAATTTTGTATTTTTTAATATCTTGTGTTGGTAATCGATGTAACGACTAAAAATAATTATCCACGCGAAATATTACAGTGATTGGACGTGTAATTCGTTAGAAAATTTAAAAATACATGGTATTGCCATTTTCCGCAATTTTTACCGTTTAGGCTGGCTAAAAATTATATAAAAATATTAATTTTGTATTTTTTAATCTCTTGTGTTGGTAATCGATGTAACGACTTAAAATGATTATACACGCGAAATAATAAGCGATTGGACTTTTATTTCGTTAGAAAATTTAAAAATACATGGTTTTGCCATTTCCTGCAATTTTTACCGTTTAGCCTGTGCTAAAAATTAAGCAAAAATATTAATTTTAATGTTTTAATCTTTTGTATTAATAGTCTATGTAACGAATAAAAATGATTATCCACGCGAAATATTACAGCGATTGGACTATTATTTCGTTAGAAAAATGAAAAATACATGGTTTTGCCATTTTCCGCAATTTTTACCGTTTAGGCTGTGCTAAAAATTAGACAAAAATATTAATTTTGTATTTTTTAATCTTTTGTATTAATAGTCTATGTAACGACTAAAAATGATTATCCACGCAAAATATTACAGCGATTGGACTATTATTTCGTTAGAAAAATGAAAAATACATGGTTTTGCCATTTCCTGCAATTTTTACCGTTTAGGCTGTGCTAAAAATTAGACAGAAATATTAATTTTGTATTTTTTAATATCTTGTGTTGGTAATCGATGTAACGACTAAAAATAATTATCCACGCGAAATATTACAGTGATTGGACGTGTAATTCGTTAGAAAATTTAAAAATACATGGTATTGCCATTTTCCGCAATTTTTACCGTTTAGGCTGGCTAAAAATTATATAAAAATATTAATTTTGTATTTTTTAATCTCTTGTGTTGGTAATCGATGTAACGACTTAAAATGATTATACACGCGAAATAATAAGCGATTGGACTTTTATTTCGTTAGAAAATTTAAAAATACATGGTTTTGCCATTTCCTGCAATTTTTACCGTTTAGCCTGTGCTAAAAATTAAGCAAAAATATTAATTTTAATGTTTTAATCTTTTGTATTAATAGTCTATGTAACGAATAAAAATGATTATCCACGCGAAATATTACAGCGATTGGACTATTATTTCGTTAGAAAAATGAAAAATACATGGTTTTGCCATTTCCTGCAATTTTTACCTTTAGGCTGTGCTAAAAATTAGACAAAAATATTAATTTTGTATTTTTTAATCTTTTGTGTTAGTAATCGATGTAACGACTTAAAATGATTATACACGCGAAATATTACAGCGATTGGACGAGTATTTCGTTAGAAAATTTAAAAATACATGGTTTTGCCATTTCCTGCAATTTTTACCGTTTAGGCTGTGCTAAAAATTAGACAAAAATATTAATTTTGTATTTTTTAATCTTTTGTATTAATAGTCGATGTAACGACTAAAAATGATTATCCACGCGAAATATTACAGAGATTGGACTTTTATTTCGTTAGAAAATTGAAAAATACATGGTTTTGCCATTTTCCGCAATTTTTACGGTCAGGCTGTGCCAAAAATGAGACAAAAATTTTAATTTTGTATTTTATAATCTTTTGTGTTAGTAATCGATGTAACGACTTAAAATGATTATAGACGCGAAATATTACAGCGATTGGACGAGTATTTCGTTAGAAAATTTAAAAATACATAATTTTGCTATTTTCGGCAATTTTTACCGTTTAGGCTGTGCTTAAAATTAGACAAAAATATTAATTTTGTATTTTTTAATCTTTTGTATTAATAGTCGATGTAACGACTAAAAATGATTATCCACGCGAAATATTACAGCGATTGGACTTTTATTTCGTTAGAAAATTTAAAAATACATGGTTTTGCCATTTTCCGCAATTTTTACCGTTTAGGCTGGCTAAAAATTATATAAAAATTTTAATTTTGTATTTTTTAATCTTTTGTGTTGGTAATCGATGTAACGACTTAAAATGATTATACACGCGAAATAATAAGCGATTGGACTATTATTTCGTTAGAAAATTGAAAAATAAGTGATTTTGCCATTTCCTGCAATTTTTACCGTTTAGGCTGTGCTAAAAATTAGACAAAAATATTAATTTTGTATTTTTTAATCTTTTGTATTAATAGTCTATGTAACGACTAAAAATGATTATCCACGCAAAATATTACAGCGATTGGACTATTATTTCGTTAGAAAAATGAAAAATACATGGTTTTGCCATTTCCTGCAATTTTTACCGTTTAGGCTGTGCTAAAAATTAGACAGAAATATTAATTTTGTATTTTTTAATATCTTGTGTTGGTAATCGATGTAACGACTAAAAATAATTATCCACGCGAAATATTACAGTGATTGGACGTGTAATTCGTTAGAAAATTTAAAAATACATGGTATTGCCATTTTCCGCAATTTTTACCGTTTAGCCTGTGCTTAAAATTAGACAAAAATATTAATTTTGTATTTTTTAATCTTTTGTATTAATAGTCTATGTAACGACTAAAAATGATTATCCACGCAAAATATTACAGCGATTGGACTATTATTTCGTTAGAAAAATTAAAAATACATGGTTTTGCCATTTCCTGCAATTTTTACCGTTTAGGCTGTGCTAAAAATTAGACAGAAATATTAATTTTGTATTTTTTAATATCTTGTGTTGGTAATCGATGTAACGACTAAAAATAATTATCCACGCGAAATATTACAGTGATTGGACGTGTAATTCGTTAGAAAATTTAAAAATACATGGTATTGCCATTTTCCGCAATTTTTACCGTTTAGGCTGGCTAAAAATTATATAAAAATATTAATTTTGTATTTTTTAATCTCTTGTGTTGGTAATCGATGTAACGACTTAAAATGATTATACACGCGAAATAATAAGCGATTGGACTTTTATTTCGTTAGAAAATTTAAAAATACATGGTTTTGCCATTTCCTGCAATTTTTACCGTTTAGCCTGTGCTAAAAATTAAGCAAAAATATTAATTTTAATGTTTTAATCTTTTGTATTAATAGTCTATGTAACGAATAAAAATGATTATCCACGCGAAATATTACAGCGATTGGACTATTATTTCGTTAGAAAAATGAAAAATACATGGTTTTGCCATTTTCCGCAATTTTTACCGTTTAGCCTGTGCTTAAAATTAGACAAAAATATTAATTTTGTATTTTTTAATCTTTTGTATTAATAGTCTATGTAACGACTAAAAATGATTATCCACGCAAAATATTACAGCGATTGGACTATTATTTCGTTAGAAAAATTAAAAATACATGGTTTTGCCATTTCCTGCAATTTTTACCGTTTAGGCTGTGCTAAAAATTAGACAAAAATATTAATTTTGTATTTTTTAATCTTTTGTATTAATAGTCTATGTAACGACTAAAAATGATTATCCACGCAAAATATTACAGCGATTGGACTATTATTTCGTTAGAAAAATTAAAAATACATGGTTTTGCCATTTCCTGCAATTTTTACCGTTTAGGCTGTGCTAAAAATTAGACAGAAATATTAATTTTGTATTTTTTAATATCTTGTGTTGGTAATCGATGTAACGACTAAAAATAATTATCCACGCGAAATATTACAGTGATTGGACTTTTATTTCGTTAGAAAAATTAAAAATACATGGTTTTGCCATTTCCTGCAATTTTTACCGTTTAGGCTGTGCTAAAAATTAGACAGAAATATTAATTTTAATGTTTTAATATCTTGTGTTGGTAATCGATGTAACGACTAAAAATAATTATCCACGCGAAATATTACAGTGATTGGACGTGTAATTCGTTAGAAAATTTAAAAATACATGGTATTGCCATTTTCCGCAATTTTTACCGTTTAGGCTGGCTAAAAATTATATAAAAATATTAATTTTGTATTTTTTAATCTCTTGTGTTGGTAATCGATGTAACGACTTAAAATGATTATACACGCGAAATAATAAGCGATTGGACTTTTATTTCGTTAGAAAATTTAAAAATACATGGTATTGCCATTTTCCGCAATTTTTACCGTTTAGGCTGGCTAAAAATTATATAAAAATATTAATTTTGTATTTTTTAATCTCTTGTGTTGGTAATCGATGTAACGACTTAAAATGATTATACACGCGAAATAATAAGCGATTGGACTTTTATTTCGTTAGAAAATTTAAAAATACATGGTTTTGCCATTTCCTGCAATTTTTACCGTTTAGCCTGTGCTAAAAATTAAGCAAAAATATTAATTTTAATGTTTTAATCTTTTGTATTAATAGTCTATGTAACGAATAAAAATGATTATCCACGCGAAATATTACAGCGATTGGACTATTATTTCGTTAGAAAAATGAAAAATACATGGTTTTGCCATTTTCCGCAATTTTTACCGTTTAGGCTGTGCTAAAAATTAGACAAAAATATTAATTTTGTATTTTTTAATCTTTTGTATTAATAGTCTATGTAACGACTAAAAATGATTATCCACGCAAAATATTACAGCGATTGGACTATTATTTCGTTAGAAAAATGAAAAATACATGGTTTTGCCATTTCCTGCAATTTTTACCGTTTAGGCTGTGCTAAAAATTAGACAGAAATATTAATTTTGTATTTTTTAATATCTTGTGTTGGTAATCGATGTAACGACTAAAAATAATTATCCACGCGAAATATTACAGTGATTGGACGTGTAATTCGTTAGAAAATTTAAAAATACATGGTATTGCCATTTTCCGCAATTTTTACCGTTTAGGCTGGCTAAAAATTATATAAAAATATTAATTTTGTATTTTTTAATCTCTTGTGTTGGTAATCGATGTAACGACTTAAAATGATTATACACGCGAAATAATAAGCGATTGGACTTTTATTTCGTTAGAAAATTTAAAAATACATGGTTTTGCCATTTCCTGCAATTTTTACCGTTTAGCCTGTGCTAAAAATTAAGCAAAAATATTAATTTTAATGTTTTAATCTTTTGTATTAATAGTCTATGTAACGAATAAAAATGATTATCCACGCGAAATATTACAGCGATTGGACTATTATTTCGTTAGAAAAATGAAAAATACATGGTTTTGCCATTTCCTGCAATTTTTACCTTTAGGCTGTGCTAAAAATTAGACAAAAATATTAATTTTGTATTTTTTAATCTTTTGTGTTAGTAATCGATGTAACGACTTAAAATGATTATACACGCGAAATATTACAGCGATTGGACGAGTATTTCGTTAGAAAATTTAAAAATACATGGTTTTGCCATTTCCTGCAATTTTTACCGTTTAGGCTGTGCTAAAAATTAGACAAAAATATTAATTTTGTATTTTTTAATCTTTTGTATTAATAGTCGATGTAACGACTAAAAATGATTATCCACGCGAAATATTACAGAGATTGGACTTTTATTTCGTTAGAAAATTGAAAAATACATGGTTTTGCCATTTTCCGCAATTTTTACGGTCAGGCTGTGCCAAAAATGAGACAAAAATTTTAATTTTGTATTTTATAATCTTTTGTGTTAGTAATCGATGTAACGACTTAAAATGATTATAGACGCGAAATATTACAGCGATTGGACGAGTATTTCGTTAGAAAATTTAAAAATACATAATTTTGCTATTTTCGGCAATTTTTACCGTTTAGGCTGTGCTTAAAATTAGACAAAAATATTAATTTTGTATTTTTTAATCTTTTGTATTAATAGTCGATGTAACGACTAAAAATGATTATCCACGCGAAATATAACAGCGATTGGACTTTTATTTCGTTAGAAAATTTAAAAATACATGGTTTTGCCATTTTCCGCAATTTTTACCGTTTAGGCTGGCTAAAAATTATATAAAAATTTTAATTTTGTATTTTTTAATCTTTTGTGTTGGTAATCGATGTAACGACTTAAAATGATTATACACGCGAAATAATAAGCGATTGGACTATTATTTCGTTAGAAAATTGAAAAATAAGTGATTTTGCCATTTCCTGCAATTTTTACCGTTTAGGCTGTGCTAAAAATTAGACAAAAATATTAATTTTGTATTTTTTAATCTTTTGTATTAATAGTCTATGTAACGACTAAAAATGATTATCCACGCAAAATATTACAGCGATTGGACTATTATTTCGTTAGAAAAATGAAAAATACATGGTTTTGCCATTTCCTGCAATTTTTACCGTTTAGGCTGTGCTAAAAATTAGACAGAAATATTAATTTTGTATTTTTTAATATCTTGTGTTGGTAATCGATGTAACGACTAAAAATAATTATCCACGCGAAATATTACAGTGATTGGACGTGTAATTCGTTAGAAAATTTAAAAATACATGGTATTGCCATTTTCCGCAATTTTTACCGTTTAGCCTGTGCTTAAAATTAGACAAAAATATTAATTTTGTATTTTTTAATCTTTTGTATTAATAGTCTATGTAACGACTAAAAATGATTATCCACGCAAAATATTACAGCGATTGGACTATTATTTCGTTAGAAAAATTAAAAATACATGGTTTTGCCATTTCCTGCAATTTTTACCGTTTAGGCTGTGCTAAAAATTAGACAGAAATATTAATTTTGTATTTTTTAATATCTTGTGTTGGTAATCGATGTAACGACTAAAAATAATTATCCACGCGAAATATTACAGTGATTGGACGTGTAATTCGTTAGAAAATTTAAAAATACATGGTATTGCCATTTTCCGCAATTTTTACCGTTTAGGCTGGCTAAAAATTATATAAAAATATTAATTTTGTATTTTTTAATCTCTTGTGTTGGTAATCGATGTAACGACTTAAAATGATTATACACGCGAAATAATAAGCGATTGGACTTTTATTTCGTTAGAAAATTTAAAAATACATGGTTTTGCCATTTCCTGCAATTTTTACCGTTTAGCCTGTGCTAAAAATTAAGCAAAAATATTAATTTTAATGTTTTAATCTTTTGTATTAATAGTCTATGTAACGAATAAAAATGATTATCCACGCGAAATATTACAGCGATTGGACTATTATTTCGTTAGAAAAATGAAAAATACATGGTTTTGCCATTTTCCGCAATTTTTACCGTTTAGCCTGTGCTTAAAATTAGACAAAAATATTAATTTTGTATTTTTTAATCTTTTGTATTAATAGTCTATGTAACGACTAAAAATGATTATCCACGCAAAATATTACAGCGATTGGACTATTATTTCGTTAGAAAAATTAAAAATACATGGTTTTGCCATTTCCTGCAATTTTTACCGTTTAGGCTGTGCTAAAAATTAGACAGAAATATTAATTTTGTATTTTTTAATATCTTGTGTTGGTAATCGATGTAACGACTAAAAATAATTATCCACGCGAAATATTACAGTGATTGGACGTGTAATTCGTTAGAAAATTTAAAAATACATGGTATTGCCATTTTCCGCAATTTTTACCGTTTAGGCTGGCTAAAAATTATATAAAAATATTAATTTTGTATTTTTTAATCTCTTGTGTTGGTAATCGATGTAACGACTTAAAATGATTATACACGCGAAATAATAAGCGATTGGACTATTATTTCGTTAGAAAAATTAAAAATACATGGTTTTGCCATTTCCTGCAATTTTTACCGTTTAGGCTGTGCTAAAAATTAGACAGAAATATTAATTTTGTATTTTTTAATATCTTGTGTTGGTAATCGATGTAACGACTAAAAATAATTATCCACGCGAAATATTACAGTGATTGGACTTTTATTTCGTTAGAAAAATTAAAAATACATGGTTTTGCCATTTCCTGCAATTTTTACCGTTTAGGCTGTGCTAAAAATTAGACAGAAATATTAATTTTAATGTTTTAATATCTTGTGTTGGTAATCGATGTAACGACTAAAAATAATTATCCACGCGAAATATTACAGTGATTGGACTATTATTTCGTTAGAAAAATTAAAAATACATGGTTTTGCCATTTCCTGCAATTTTTACCGTTTAGGCTGTGCTAAAAATTATATAAAAATATTAATTTTGTATTTTTTAATCTCTTGTGTTGGTAATCGATGTAACGACTTAAAATGATTATACACGCGAAATAATAAGCGATTGGACTTTTATTTCGTTAGAAAATTTAAAAATACATGGTATTGCCATTTTCCGCAATTTTTACCGTTTAGGCTGGCTAAAAATTATATAAAAATATTAATTTTGTATTTTTTAATCTCTTGTGTTGGTAATCGATGTAACGACTTAAAATGATTATACACGCGAAATAATAAGCGATTGGACTTTTATTTCGTTAGAAAATTTAAAAATACATGGTTTTGCCATTTCCTGCAATTTTTACCGTTTAGCCTGTGCTAAAAATTAAGCAAAAATATTAATTTTAATGTTTTAATCTTTTGTATTAATAGTCTATGTAACGAATAAAAATGATTATCCACGCGAAATATTACAGCGATTGGACTATTATTTCGTTAGAAAAATGAAAAATACATGGTTTTGCCATTTTCCGCAATTTTTACCGTTTAGGCTGTGCTTAAAATTAGACAAAAATATTAATTTTGTATTTTTTAATCTTTTGTATTAATAGTCTATGTAACGACTAAAAATGATTATCCACGCAAAATATTACAGCGATTGGACTATTATTTCGTTAGAAAAATTAAAAATACATGGTTTTGCCATTTCCTGCAATTTTTACCGTTTAGGCTGTGCTAAAAATTAGACAGAAATATTAATTTTGTATTTTTTAATATCTTGTGTTGGTAATCGATGTAACGACTAAAAATAATTATCCACGCGAAATATTACAGTGATTGGACGTGTAATTCGTTAGAAAATTTAAAAATACATGGTATTGCCATTTTCCGCAATTTTTACCGTTTAGGCTGGCTAAAAATTATATAAAAATATTAATTTTGTATTTTTTAATCTCTTGTGTTGGTAATCGATGTAACGACTTAAAATGATTATACACGCGAAATAATAAGCGATTGGACTTTTATTTCGTTAGAAAATTTAAAAATACATGGTTTTGCCATTTCCTGCAATTTTTACCGTTTAGCCTGTGCTAAAAATTAAGCAAAAATATTAATTTTAATGTTTTAATCTTTTGTATTAATAGTCTATGTAACGAATAAAAATGATTATCCACGCGAAATATTACAGCGATTGGACTATTATTTCGTTAGAAAAATGAAAAATACATGGTTTTGCCATTTCCTGCAATTTTTACCTTTAGGCTGTGCTAAAAATTAGACAAAAATATTAATTTTGTATTTATTAATCTTTTGTGTTAGTAATCGATGTAACGACTTAAAATGATTATACACGCGAAATATTACAGCGATTGGACGAGTATTTCGTTAGAAAATTTAAAAATACATGGTTTTGCCATTTCCTGCAATTTTTACCGTTTAGGCTGTGCTAAAAATTAGACAAAAATATTAATTTTGTATTTTTTAATCTTTTGTATTAATAGTCGATGTAACGACTAAAAATGATTATCCACGCGAAATATTACAGAGATTGGACTTTTATTTCGTTAGAAAATTGAAAAATACATGGTTTTGCCATTTTCCGCAATTTTTACGGTCAGGCTGTGCCAAAAATGAGACAAAAATTTTAATTTTGTATTTTATAATCTTTTGTGTTAGTAATCGATGTAACGACTTAAAATGATTATACACGCGAAATATTACAGCGATTGGACGAGTATTTCGTTAGAAAATTTAAAAATACATAATTTTGCTATTTTCGGCAATTTTTACCGTTTAGGCTGTGCTTAAAATTAGACAAAAATATTAATTTTGTATTTTTTAATCTTTTGTATTAATAGTCGATGTAACGACTAAAAATGATTATCCACGCGAAATATTACAGCGATTGGACTTTTATTTCGTTAGAAAATTTAAAAATACATGGTTTTGCCATTTTCCGCAATTTTTACCGTTTAGGCTGGCTAAAAATTATATAAAAATTTTAATTTTGTATTTTTTAATCTTTTGTGTTGGTAATCGATGTAACGACTTAAAATGATTATACACGCGAAATAATAAGCGATTGGACTATTATTTCGTTAGAAAATTGAAAAATAAGTGATTTTGCCATTTCCTGCAATTTTTACCGTTTAGGCTGTGCTAAAAATTAGACAAAAATATTAATTTTGTATTTTTTAATCTTTTGTATTAATAGTCTATGTAACGACTAAAAATGATTATCCACGCAAAATATTACAGCGATTGGACTATTATTTCGTTAGAAAAATGAAAAATACATGGTTTTGCCATTTCCTGCAATTTTTACCGTTTAGGCTGTGCTAAAAATTAGACAGAAATATTAATTTTGTATTTTTTAATATCTTGTGTTGGTAATCGATGTAACGACTAAAAATAATTATCCACGCGAAATATTACAGTGATTGGACGTGTAATTCGTTAGAAAATTTAAAAATACATGGTATTGCCATTTTCCGCAATTTTTACCGTTTAGGCTGGCTAAAAATTATATAAAAATATTAATTTTGTATTTTTTAATCTCTTGTGTTGGTAATCGATGTAACGACTTAAAATGATTATACACGCGAAATAATAAGCGATTGGACTTTTATTTCGTTAGAAAATTTAAAAATACATGGTTTTGCCATTTCCTGCAATTTTTACCGTTTAGCCTGTGCTAAAAATTAAGCAAAAATATTAATTTTAATGTTTTAATCTTTTGTATTAATAGTCTATGTAACGAATAAAAATGATTATCCACGCGAAATATTACAGCGATTGGACTATTATTTCGTTAGAAAAATGAAAAATACATGGGTTTGCCATTTTCCGCAATTTTTACCGTTTAGGCTGTGCTAAAAATTAGACAAAAATATTAATTTTGTATTTTTTAATCTTTTGTATTAATAGTCTATGTAACGACTAAAAATGATTATCCACGCAAAATATTACAGCGATTGGACTATTATTTCGTTAGAAAAATGAAAAATACATGGTTTTGCCATTTCCTGCAATTTTTACCGTTTAGGCTGTGCTAAAAATTAGACAGAAATATTAATTTTGTATTTTTTAATATCTTGTGTTGGTAATCGATGTAACGACTAAAAATAATTATCCACACGAAATATTACAGTGATTGGACGTGTAATTCGTTAGAAAATTTAAAAATACATGGTATTGCCATTTTCCGCAATTTTTACCGTTTAGGCTGGCTAAAAATTATATAAAAATATTAATTTTGTATTTTTTAATCTCTTGTGTTGGTAATCGATGTAACGACTTAAAATGATTATACACGCGAAATAATAAGCGATTGGACTTTTATTTCGTTAGAAAATTTAAAAATACATGGTTTTGCCATTTCCTGCAATTTTTACCGTTTAGCCTGTGCTAAAAATTAAGCAAAAATATTAATTTTAATGTTTTAATCTTTTGTATTAATAGTCTATGTAACGAATAAAAATGATTATCCACGCGAAATATTACATCGATTGGACTATTATTTCGTTAGAAAAATGAAAAATACATGGTTTTGCCATTTCCTGCAATTTTTACCTTTAGGCTGTGCTAAAAATTAGACAAAAATATTAATTTTGTATTTTTTAATCTTTTGTGTTAGTAATCGATGTAACGACTTAAAATGATTATACACGCGAAATATTACAGCGATTGGACGAGTATTTCGTTAGAAAATTTAAAAATACATGGTTTTGCCATTTCCTGCAATTTTTACCGTTTAGGCTGTGCTAAAAATTAGACAAAAATATTAATTTTGTATTTTTTAATCTTTTGTATTAATAGTCGATGTAACGACTAAAAATGATTATCCACGCGAAATATTACAGAGATTGGACTTTTATTTCGTTAGAAAATTGAAAAATACATGGTTTTGCCATTTTCCGCAATTTTTACGGTCAGGCTGTGCCAAAAATGAGACAAAAATTTTAATTTTGTATTTTATAATCTTTTGTGTTAGTAATCGATGTAACGACTTAAAATGATTATACACGCGAAATATTACAGCGATTGGACGAGTATTTCGTTAGAAAATTTAAAAATACATAATTTTGCTATTTTCGGCAATTTTTACCGTTTAGGCTGTGCTTAAAATTAGACAAAAATATTAATTTTGTATTTTTTAATCTTTTGTATTAATAGTCGATGTAACGACTAAAAATGATTATCCACGCGAAATATTACAGCGATTGGACTTTTATTTCGTTAGAAAATTTAAAAATACATGGTTTTGCCATTTTCCGCAATTTTTACCGTTTAGGCTGGCTAAAAATTATATAAAAATTTTAATTTTGTATTTTTTAATCTTTTGTGTTGGTAATCGATGTAACGACTTAAAATGATTATACACACGAAATAATAAGCGATTGGACTATTATTTCGTTAGAAAATTGAAAAATAAGTGATTTTGCCATTTCCTGCAATTTTTACCGTTTAGGCTGTGCTAAAAATTAGACAAAAATATTAATTTTGTATTTTTTAATCTTTTGTATTAATAGTCTATGTAACGACTAAAAATGATTATCCACGCAAAATATTACAGCGATTGGACTATTATTTCGTTAGAAAAATGAAAAATACATGGTTTTGCCTTTTCCTGCAATTTTTACCGTTTAGGCTGTGCTAAAAATTAGACAGAAATATTAATTTTGTATTTTTTAATATCTTGTGTTGGTAATCGATGTAACGACTAAAAATAATTATCCACGCGAAATATTACAGTGTTGGACGTGTAATTCGTTAGAAAATTTAAAAATACATGGTATTGCCATTTTCCGCAATTTTTACCGTTTAGGCTGGCTAAAAATTATATAAAAATATTAATTTTGTATTTTTTAATCTCTTGTGTTGGTAATCGATGTAACGACTTAAAATGATTATACACGCGAAATAATAAGCGATTGGACTTTTATTTCGTTAGAAAATTTAAAAATACATGGTTTTGCCATTTCCTGCAATTTTTACCGTTTAGCCTGTGCTAAAAATTAAGCAAAAATATTAATTTTAATGTTTTAATCTTTTGTATTAATAGTCTATGTAACGAATAAAAATGATTATCCACGCGAAATATTACAGCGATTGGACTATTATTTCGTTAGAAAAATGAAAAATACATGGTTTTGCCATTTTCCGCAATTTTTACCGTTTAGGCTGTGCTAAAAATTAGACAAAAATATTAATTTTGTATTTTTTAATCTTTTGTATTAATAGTCTATGTAACGACTAAAAATGATTATCCACGCAAAATATTACAGCGATTGGACTATTATTTCGTTAGAAAAATGAAAAATACATGGTTTTGCCATTTCCTGCAATTTTTACCGTTTAGGCTGTGCTAAAAATTAGACAGAAATATTAATTTTGTATTTTTTAATATCTTGTGTTGGTAATCGATGTAACGACTAAAAATAATTATCGACGCGAAATATTACAGTGATTGGACGTGTAATTCGTTAGAAAATTTAAAAATACATGGTATTGCCATTTTCCGCAATTTTTACCGTTTAGGCTGGCTAAAAATTATATAAAAATATTAATTTTGTATTTTTTAATCTCTTGTGTTGGTAATCGATGTAACGACTTAAAATGATTATACACGCGAAATAATAAGCGATTGGACTTTTATTTCGTTAGAAAATTTAAAAATACATGGTTTTGCCATTTCCTGCAATTTTTACCGTTTAGCCTGTGCTAAAAATTAAGCAAAAATATTAATTTTAATGTTTTAATCTTTTGTATTAATAGTCTATGTAACGAATAAAAATGATTATCCACGCGAAATATTACAGCGATTGGACTATTATTTCGTTAGAAAAATGAAAAATACATGGTTTTGCCATTTTCCGCAATTTTTACCGTTTAGGCTGTGCTAAAAATTAGACAAAAATATTAATTTTGTATTTTTTAATCTTTTGTATTAATAGTCTATGTAACGACTAAAAATGATTATCCACGCAAAATATTACAGCGATTGGACTATTATTTCGTTAGAAAAATGAAAAATACATGGTTTTGCCATTTCCTGCAATTTTTACCGTTTAGGCTGTGCTAAAAATTAGACAGAAATATTAATTTTGTATTTTTTAATCTTTTGTGTTGTTAATCGAAGAAACGACTTAAAATGATTATACACGGGAAATATTAACGCGATTGGACGAGTATTTCGTTAGAAAATTTAAAAATACATGGTTTTGCTATTTTCGGCAATTTTTACCGTTTAGGCTGTGCTTAAAATTAGACAAAAATATTAATTTTGTATTTTTTAATCTTTTGTATTAATAGTCGATGTAACGACTAAAAATGATTATCCACGCGAAATATTACAGCGATTGGACTTTTATTTCGTTAGAAAAATGAAAAATACATGGTTTTGCCATTTCCTGCAATTTTTACCGTTTAGGCTGTGCTAAAAATTAGACAGAAATATTAATTTTGTATTTTTTAATATCTTGTGTTGGTAATCGATGTAACGACTAAAAATAATTATCCACGCGAAATATTATAGCGATTGGACGTGTATTTCGTTAGAAAATTGAAAAATACATGGTTTTGCCATTTCCTGCAATTTTTACCTTTAGGCTGTGCTAAAAATTAGACAAAAATATTAATTTTGTATTTTATAATCTTTTGTGTTAGTAATCGATGTAACGACTTAAAATGATTATACACGCGAAATATTACAGCGATTGGACGAGTATTTCGTTAGAAAATTTAAAAATACATAATTTTGCTATTTTCGGCAATTTTTACCGTTTAGGCTGTGCTTAAAATTAGACAAAAATATTAATTTTGTATTTTTTAATCTTTTGTATTAATAGTCGATGTAACGACTAAAAATGATTATCCACGCGAAATATTACAGCGATTGGACTTTTATTTCGTTAGAAAAATGAAAAATACATGGTTTTGCCATTTCCTGCAATTTTTACCTTTAGGCTGTGCTAAAAATTAGACAAAAATATTAATTTTGTATTTTATAATCTTTTGTGTTAGTAATCGATGTAACGACTTAAAATGATTATACACGCGAAATATTACAGCGATTGGACGAGTATTTCGTTAGAAAATTTAAAAATACATAATTTTGCTATTTTCGGCAATTTTTACCGTTTAGGCTGTGCTTAAAATTAGACAAAAATATTAATTTTGTATTTTTTAATCTTTTGTATTAATAGTCGATGTAACGACTAAAAATGATTATCCACGCAAAATATTACAGCGATTGGACTTTTATTTCGTTAGAAAATTTAAAAATACATGGTTTTGCCATTTTCCGCAATTTTTACCGTTTAGGCTGGCTAAAAATTATATAAAAATTTTAATTTTGTATTTTTTAATCTTTTGTGTTGGTAATCGATGTAACGACTTAAAATGATTATACACGCGCAATAATAAGCGATTGGACTATTATTTCGTTAGAAAATTGAAAAATAAGTGATTTTGCCATTTCCTGCAATTTTTACCGTTTAGGCTGTGCTAAAAATTAGACAAAAATATTAATTTTGTATTTTTTAATCTTTTGTATTAATGGTCTATGTAACGACTAAAAATGATTATCCACGCAAAATATTACAGCGATTGGACTATTATTTCGTTAGAAAAATGAAAAATACATGGTTTTGCCATTTCCTGCAATTTTTACCGTTTAGGCTGTGCTAAAAATTAGACAGAAATATTAATTTTGTATTTTTTAATATCTTGTGTTGGTAATCGATGTAACGACTAAAAATAATTATCCACGCGAAATATTACAGTGATTGGACGTGTAATTCGTTAGAAAATTTAAAAATACATGGTATTGCCATTTTCCGCAATTTTTACCGTTTAGGCTGGCTAAAAATTATATAAAAATATTAATTTTGTATTTTTTAATCTCTTGTGTTGGTAATCGATGTAACGACTTAAAATGATTATACACGCGAAATAATAAGCGATTGGACTTTTATTTCGTTAGAAAATTTAAAAATACATGGTTTTGCCATTTCCTGCAATTTTTACCGTTTAGCCTGTGCTAAAAATTAAGCAAAAATATTAATTTTAATGTTTTAATCTTTTGTATTAATAGTCTATGTAACGAATAAAAATGATTATCCACGCGAAATATTACAGCGATTGGACTATTATTTCGTTAGAAAAATGAAAAATACATGGTTTTGCCATTTTCCGCAATTTTTACCGTTTAGGCTGTGCTTAAAATTAGACAAAAATATTAATTTTGTATTTTTTAATCTTTTGTATTAATAGTCTATGTAACGACTAAAAATGATTATCCACGCAAAATATTACAGCGATTGGACTATTATTTCGTTAGAAAAATTAAAAATACATGGTTTTGCCATTTCCTGCAATTTTTACCGTTTAGGCTGTGCTAAAAATTAGACAGAAATATTAATTTTGTATTTTTTAATATCTTGTGTTGGTAATCGATGTAACGACTAAAAATAATTATCCACGCGAAATATTACAGTGATTGGACGTGTAATTCGTTAGAAAATTTAAAAATACATGGTATTGCCATTTTCCGCAATTTTTACCGTTTAGGCTGGCTAAAAATTATATAAAAATATTAATTTTGTATTTTTTAATCTCTTGTGTTGGTAATCGATGTAACGACTTAAAATGATTATACACGCGAAATAATAAGCGATTGGACTTTTATTTCGTTAGAAAATTTAAAAATACATGGTTTTGCCATTTCCTGCAATTTTTACCGTTTAGCCTGTGCTAAAAATTAAGCAAAAATATTAATTTTAATGTTTTAATCTTTTGTATTAATAGTCTATGTAACGAATAAAAATGATTATCCACGCGAAATATTACAGCGATTGGACTATTATTTCGTTAGAAAAATGAAAAATACATGGTTTTGCCATTTCCTGCAATTTTTACCTTTAGGCTGTGCTAAAAATTAGACAAAAATATTAATTTTGTATTTTTTAATCTTTTGTGTTAGTAATCGATGTAACGACTTAAAATGATTATACACGCGAAATATTACAGCGATTGGACGAGTATTTCGTTAGAAAATTTAAAAATACATGGTTTTGCCATTTCCTGCAATTTTTACCGTTTAGGCTGTGCTAAAAATTAGACAAAAATATTAATTTTGTATTTTTTAATCTTTTGTATTAATAGTCGATGTAACGACTAAAAATGATTATCCACGCGAAATATTACAGAGATTGGACTTTTATTTCGTTAGAAAATTGAAAAATACATGGTTTTGCCATTTTCCGCAATTTTTACGGTCAGGCTGTGCCAAAAATGAGACAAAAATTTTAATTTTGTATTTTATAATCTTTTGTGTTAGTAATCGATGTAACGACTTAAAATGATTATACACGCGAAATATTACAGCGATTGGACGAGTATTTCGTTAGAAAATTTAAAAATACATAATTTTGCTATTTTCGGCAATTTTTACCGTTTAGGCTGTGCTTAAAATTAGACAAAAATATTAATTTTGTATTTTTTAATCTTTTGTATTAATAGTCGATGTAACGACTAAAAATGATTATCCACGCGAAATATTACAGCAATTGGACTTTTATTTCGTTAGAAAATTTAAAAATACATGGTTTTGCCATTTTCCGCAATTTTTACCGTTTAGGCTGGCTAAAAATTATATAAAAATTTTAATTTTGTATTTTTTAATCTTTTGTGTTGGTAATCGATGTAACGACTTAAAATGATTATACACGCGAAATAATAAGCGATTGGACTATTATTTCGTTAGAAAATTGAAAAATAAGTGATTTTGCCATTTCCTGCAATTTTTACCGTTTAGGCTGTGCTAAAAATTAGACAAAAATATTAATTTTGTATTTTTTAATCTTTTGTATTAATAGTCTATGTAACGACTAAAAATGATTATCCACGCAAAATATTACAGCGATTGGACTATTATTTCGTTAGAAAAATGAAAAATACATGGTTTTGCCATTTCCTGCAATTTTTACCGTTTAGGCTGTGCTAAAAATTAGACAGAAATATTAATTTTGTATTTTTTAATATCTTGTGTTGGTAATCGATGTAACGACTAAAAATAGTTATCCACGCGAAATATTACAGTGATTGGACGTGTAATTCGTTAGAAAATTTAAAAATACATGGTATTGCCATTTTCCGCAATTTTTACCGTTTAGGCTGGCTAAAAATTATATAAAAATATTAATTTTGTATTTTTTAATCTCTTGTGTTGGTAATCGATGTAACGACTTAAAATGATTGATTATACACGCGAAATAATAAGCGATTGGACTTTTATTTCGTTAGAAAATTTAAAAATACATGGTTTTGCCATTTCCTGCAATTTTTACCGTTTAGCCTGTGCTAAAAATTAAGCAAAAATATTAATTTTAATGTTTTAATCTTTTGTATTAATAGTCTATGTAACGAATAAAAATGATTATCCACGCGAAATATTACAGCGATTGGACTATTATTTCGTTAGAAAAATGAAAAATACATGGTTTTGCCATTTTCCGCAATTTTTACCGTTTAGGCTGTGCTAAAAATTAGACAAAAATATTAATTTTGTATTTTTTAATCTTTTGTATTAATAGTCTATGTAACGACTAAAAATGATTATCCACGCAAAATATTACAGCGATTGGACTATTATTTCGTTAGAAAAATGAAAAATACATGGTTTTGCCATTTCCTGCAATTTTTACCGTTTAGACTGTGCTAAAAATTAGACAGAAATATTAATTTTGTATTTTTTAATATCTTGTGTTGGTAATCGATGTAACGACTAAAAATAATTATCCACGCGAAATATTACAGTGATTGGACGTGTAATTCGTTAGAAAATTTAAAAATACATGGTATTGCCATTTTCCGCAATTTTTACCGTTTAGGCTGGCTAAAAATTATATAAAAATATTAATTTTGTATTTTTTAATCTCTTGTGTTGGTAATCGATGTAACGACTTAAAATGATTATACACGCGAAATAATAAGCGATTGGACTTTTATTTCGTTAGAAAATTTAAAAATACATGGTTTTGCCATTTCCTGCAATTTTTACCGTTTAGCCTGTGCTAAAAATTAAGCAAAAATATTAATTTTAATGTTTTAATCTTTTGTATTAATAGTCTATGTAACGAATAAAAATGATTATCCACGCGAAATATTACAGCGATTGGACTATTATTTCGTTAGAAAAATGAAAAATACATGGTTTTGCCATTTCCTGCAATTTTTACCTTTAGGCTGTGCTAAAAATTAGACAAAAATATTAATTTTGTATTTTTTAATCTTTTGTGTTAGTAATCGATGTAGCGACTTAAAATGATTATACACGCGAAATATTACAGCGATTGGACGAGTATTTCGTTAGAAAATTTAAAAATACATGGTTTTGCCATTTCCTGCAATTTTTACCGTTTAGGCTGTGCTAAAAATTAGACAAAAATATTAATTTTGTATTTTTTAATCTTTTGTATTAATAGTCGATGTAACGACTAAAAATGATTATCCACGCAAAATATTACAGAGATTGGACTTTTATTTCGTTAGAAAATTGAAAAATACATAGTTTTGCCATTTTCCGCAATTTTTACGGTCAGGCTGTGCCAAAAATGAGACAAAAATTTTAATTTTGTATTTTATAATCTTTTGTGTTAGTAATCGATGTAACGACTTAAAATGATTATACACGCGAAATATTACAGCGATTGGACGAGTATTTCGTTAGAAAATTTAAAAATACATAATTTTGCTATTTTCGGCAATTTTTACCGTTTAGGCTGTGCTTAAAATTAGACAAAAATATTAATTTTGTATTTTTTAATCTTTTGTATTAATAGTCGATGTAACGACTAAAAATGATTATCCACGCGAAATATTACAGCGATTGGACTTTTATTTCGTTAGAAAATTTAAAAATACATGGTTTTGCCATTTTCCGCAATTTTTACCGTTTAGGCTGGCTAAAAATTATATAAAAATATTAATTTTGTATTTTTTAATCTCTTGTGTTGGTAATCGATGTAACGACTTAAAATGATTATACACGCGAAATAATAAGCGATTGGACTTTTATTTCGTTAGAAAATTTAAAAATACATGGTTTTGCCATTTCCTGCAATTTTTACCGTTTAGGCTGTGCTAAAAATTAGACAGAAATATTAATTTTGTATTTTTTAATATCTTGTGTTGGTAATCGATGTAACGACTAAAAATAATTATCCACGCGAAATATTACAGTGATTGGACGTGTAATTCGTTAGAAAATTTAAAAATACATGGTATTGCCATTTTCCGCAATTTTTACCGTTTAGGCTGGCTAAAAATTATATAAAAATATTAATTTTGTATTTTTTAATCTCTTGTGTTGGTAATCGATGTAACGACTTAAAATGATTATACACGCGAAATAATAAGCGATTGGACTTTTATTTCGTTAGAAAATTTAAAAATACATGGTTTTGCCATTTCCTGCAATTTTTACCGTTTAGGCTGTGCTAAAAATTAGACAGAAATATTAATTTTGTATTTTTTAATATCTTGTGTTGGTAATCGATGTAACGACTAAAAATAATTATCCACGCGAAATATTACAGTGATTGGACGTGTAATTCGTTAGAAAATTTAAAAATACATGGTATTGCCATTTTCCGCAATTTTTACCGTTTAGGCTGGCTAAAAATTATATAAAAATATTAATTTTGTATTTTTTAATCTCTTGTGTTGGTAATCGATGTAACGACTTAAAATGATTATACACGCGAAATAATAAGCGATTGGACTTTTATTTCGTTAGAAAATTTAAAAATACATGGTTTTGCCATTTCCTGCAATTTTTACCGTTTAGCCTGTGCTAAAAATTAAGCAAAAATATTAATTTTGTATTTTTTAATCTTTTGTATTAATAGTCTATGTAACGACTAAAAATGATTATCCACGCAAAATATTACAGCGATTGGACTATTATTTCGTTAGAAAAATGAAAAATAAATGGTTTTGCCATTTCCTGCAATTTTTACCGTTTAGGCTGTGCTAAAAATTAGACAGAAATATTAATTTTGTATTTTTTAATATCTTGTGTTGGTAATCGATGTAACGACTAAAAATAATTATCCACGCGAAATATTACAGTGATTGGACGTGTAATTCGTTAGAAAATTTAAAAATACATGGTATTGCCATTTTCCGCAATTTTTACCGTTTAGGCTGGCTAAAAATTATATAAAAATATTAATTTTGTATTTTTTAATCTCTTGTGTTGGTAATCGATGTAACGACTTAAAATGATTATACACGCGAAATAATAAGCGATTGGACTTTTATTTCGTTAGAAAATTTAAAAATACATGGTTTTGCCATTTCCTGCAATTTTTACCGTTTAGCCTGTGCTAAAAATTAAGCAAAAATATTAATTTTAATGTTTTAATCTTTTGTATTAATAGTCTATGTAACGAATAAAAATGATTATCCACGCGAAATATTACAGCGATTGGACTATTATTTCGTTAGAAAAATGAAAAATACATGGTTTTGCCATTTTCCGCAATTTTTACCGTTTAGGCTGTGCTAAAAATTAGACAAAAATATTAATTTTGTATTTTTTAATCTTTTGTATTAATAGTCTATGTAACGACTAAAAATAATTATCCACGCAAAATATTACAGCGATTGGACTATTATTTCGTTAGAAAAATGAAAAATACATGGTTTTGCCATTTCCTGAAATTTTTACCGTTTAGGCTGTGCTAAAAATTAGACAGAAATATTAATTTTGTATTTTTTAATATCTTGTGTTGGTAATCGATGTAACGACTAAAAATAATTATCCACGCGAAATATTACAGTGATTGGACGTGTAATTCGTTAGAAAATTTAAAAATACATGGTATTGCCATTTTCCGCAATTTTTACCGTTTAGGCTGGCTAAAAATTATATAAAAATTATAATTTTGTATTTTTTAATCTCTTGTGTTGGTAATCGATGTAACGACTTAAAATGATTATACACGCGAAATAATAAGCGATTGGACTTTTATTTCGTTAGAAAATTTAAAAATACATGGTTTTGCCATTTCCTGCAATTTTTACCGTTTAGCCTGTGCTAAAAATTAAGCAAAAATATTAATTTTAATGTTTTAATCTTTTGTATTAATAGTCTATGTAACGAATAAAAATGATTATCCACGCGAAATATTACAGCGATTGGACTATTATTTCGTTAGAAAAATGAAAAATACATGGTTTTGCCATTTCCTGCAATTTTTACCTTTAGGCTGTGCTAAAAATTAGACAAAAATATTAATTTTGTATTTTTTAATCTTTTGTGTTAGTAATCGATGTAACGACTTAAAATGATTATACACGCGAAATATTACAGCGATTGGACGAGTATTTCGTTAGAAAATTTAAAAATACATGGTTTTGCCATTTCCTGCAATTTTTACCGTTTAGGCTGTGCAAAAAATTAGACAAAAATATTAATTTTGTATTTTTTAATCTTTTGTATTAATAGTCGATGTAACGACTAAAAATGATTATCCACGCGAAATATTACAGAGATATGACTTTTATTTCGTTAGAAAATTGAAAAATACATGGTTTTGCCATTTTCCGCAATTTTTACGGTCAGGCTGTGCCAAAAATGAGACAAAAATTTTAATTTTGTATTTTATAATCTTTTGTGTTAGTAATCGATGTAACGACTTAAAATGATTATACACGCGAAATATTACAGCGATTGGACGAGTATTTCGTTAGAAAATTTAAAAATACATAATTTGGCTATTTTCGGCAATTTTTACCGTTTAGGCTGTGCTTAAAATTAGACAAAAATATTAATTTTTTATTTTTTAATCTTTTGTATTAATAGTCGATGTAACGACTAAAAATGATTATCCACGCGAAATATTACAGCGATTGGACTTTTATTTCGTTAGAAAATTTAAAAATACATGGTTTTGCCATTTTCCGCAATTTTTACCGTTTAGGCTGGCTAAAAATTATATAAAAATTTTAATTTTGTATTTTTTAATCTTTTGTGTTGGTAATCGATGTAACGACTTAAAATGATTATACACGCGAAATAATAAGCGATTGGACTATTATTTCGTTAGAAAATTGAAAAATAAGTGATTTTGCCATTTCCTGCAATTTTTACCGTTTAGGCTGTGCTAAAAATTAGACAAAAATATTAATTTTGTATTTTTTAATCTTTTGTATTAATAGTCTATGTAACGACTAAAAATGATTATCCACGCAAAATATTACAGCGATTGGACTATTATTTCGTTAGAAAAATGAAAAATACATGGTTTTGCCATTTCCTGCAATTTTTACCGTTTAGGCTGTGCTAAAAATTAGACAGAAATATTAATTTTGTATTTTTTAATATCTTGTGTTGGTAATCGATGTAACGACTAAAAATAATTATCCACGCGAAATATTACAGTGATTGGACGTGTAATTCGTTAGAAAATTTAAAAATACATGGTATTGCCATTTTCCGCAATTTTTACCGTTTAGGCTGGCTAAAAATTATATAAAAATATTAATTTTGTATTTTTTAATCTCTTGTGTTGGTAATCGATGTAACGACTTAAAATGATTATACACGCGAAATAATAAGCGATTGGACTTTTATTTCGTTAGAAAATTTAAAAATACATGGTTTTGCCATTTCCTGCAATTTTTACCGTTTAGCCTGTGCTAAAAATTAAGCAAAAATATTAATTTTAATGTTTTAATCTTTTGTATTAATAGTCTATGTAACGAATAAAAATGATTATCCACGCGAAATATTACAGCGATTGGACTATTATTTCGTTAGAAAAATGAAAAATACATGGTTTTGCCATTTTCCGCAATTTTTACCGTTTAGGCTGTGCTAAAAATTAGACAAAAATATTAATTTTGTATTTTTTAATCTTTTGTATTAATAGTCTATGTAACGACTAAAAATGATTATCCACGCAAAATATTACAGCGATTGGACTATTATTTCGTTAGAAAAATGAAAAATACATGGTTTTGCCATTTCCTGCAATTTTTACCGTTTGTTTAGGCTGTGCTAAAAATTAGACAGAAATATTAATTTTGTATTTTTTAATATCTTGTGTTGGTAATCGATGTAACGACTAAAAATAATTATCCACGCGAAATATTACAGTGATTGGACGTGTAATTCGTTAGAAAATTTAAAAATACATGGTATTGCCATTTTCCGCAATTTTTACCGTTTAGGCTGGCTAAAAATTATATAAAAATATTAATTTTGTATTTTTTAATCTCTTGTGTTGGTAATCGATGTAACGACTTAAAATGATTATACACGCGAAATAATAAGCGATTGGACTTTTATTTCGTTAGAAAATTTAAAAATACATGGTTTTGCCATTTCCTGCAATTTTTACCGTTTAGCCTGTGCTAAAAATTAAGCAAAAATATTAATTTTAATGTTTTAATCTTTTGTATTAATAGTCTATGTAACGAATAAAAATGATTATCCACGCGAAATATTACAGCGATTGGACTATTATTTCGTTAGAAAAATGAAAAATACATGGTTTTGCCATTTTCCGCAATTTTTACCGTTTAGGCTGTGCTAAAAATTAGACAAAAATATTAATTTTGTATTTTTTAATATCTTGTGTTGGTAATCGATGTAACGACTAAAAATAATTATCCACGCGAAATATTACAGTGATTGGACGTGTAATTCGTTAGAAAATTTAAAAATACATGGTATTGCCATTTTCCGCAATTTTTACCGTTTAGGCTGGCTAAAAATTATATAAAAATATTAATTTTGTATTTTTTAATCTCTTGTGTTGGTAATCGATGTAACGACTTAAAATGATTATACACGCGAAATAATAAGCAAAAATATTAATTTTAATGTTTTAATCTTTTGTATTAATAGTCTATGTAACGAATAAAAATGATTATCCACGCGAAAGATTACAGCGATTGGACTATTATTTCGTTAGAAAAATGAAAAATACATGGTTTTGCCATTTCCTGCAATTTTTACCTTTAGGCTGTGCTAAAAATTAGACAAAAATATTAATTTTGTATTTTTTAATCTTTTGTGTTAGTAATCGATGTAACGACTTAAAATGATTATACACGCGAAATATTACAGCGATTGGACGAGTATTTCGTTAGAAAATTTAAAAATACATGGTTTTGCCATTTCCTGCAATTTTTACCGTTTACGCTGTGCTAAAAATTAGACAAAAATATTAATTTTGTATTTTTTAATCTTTTGTATTAATAGTCGATGTAACGACTAAAAATGATTATCCACGCGAAATATTACAGAGATTGGACTTTTATTTCGTTAGAAAATTGAAAAATACATGGTTTTGCCATTTTCCGCAATTTTTACGGTCAGGCTGTGCCAAAAATGAGACAAAAATTTTAATTTTGTATTTTATAATCTTTTGTGTTAGTAATCGATCTAACGACTTAAAATGATTATACACGCGAAATATTACAGCGATTGGACGAGTATTTCGTTAGAAAATTTAAAAATACATAATTTTGCTATTTTCGGCAATTTTTACCGTTTAGGCTGTGCTTAAAATTAGACAAAAATATTAATTTTGTATTTTTTAATCTTTTGTATTAATAGTCGATGTAACGACTAAAAATGATTATCCACGCGAAATATTACAGCGATTGGACTTTTATTTCGTTAGAAAATTTAAAAATACATGGTTTTGCCATTTTCCGCAATTTTTACCGTTTAGGCTGGCTAAAAATTATATAAAAATTTTAATTTTGTATTTTTTAATCTTTTGTGTTGGTAATCGATGTAACGACTTAAAATGATTATACACGCGAAATAATAAGCGATTGGACTATTATTTCGTTAGAAAATTGAAAAATAAGTGATTTTGCCATTTCCTGCAATTTTTACCGTTTAGGCTGTGCTAAAAATTAGACAAAAATATTAATTTTGTATTTTTTAATCTTTTGTATTAATAGTCTATGTAACGACTAAAAATGATTATCCACGCAAAATATTACAGCGATTGGACTATTATTTCGTTAGAAAAATGAAAAATACATGGTTTTGCCATTTCCTGCAATTTTTACCGTTTAGGCTGTGCTAAAAATTAGACAGAAATATTAATTTTGTATTTTTTAATATCTTGTGTTGGTAATCGATGTAACGACTAAAAATAATTATCCACGCGAAATATTACAGTGATTGGACGTGTAATTCGTTAGAAAATTTAAAAATACATGGTATTGCCATTTTCCGCAATTTTTACCGTTTAGGCTGGCTAAAAATTATATAAAAATATTAATTTTGTATTTTTTAATCTCTTGTGTTGGTAATCGATGTAACGACTTAAAATGATTATACACGCGAAATAATAAGCGATTGGACTTTTATTTCGTTAGAAAATTTAAAAATACATGGTTTTGCCATTTCCTGCAATTTTTACCGTTTAGCCTGTGCTAAAAATTAAGCAAAAATATTAATTTTAATGTTTTAATCTTTTGTATTAATAGTCTATGTAACGAATAAAAATGATTATCCACGCGAAATATTACAGCGATTGGACTATTATTTCGTTAGAAAAATGAAAAATACATGGTTTTGCCATTTCCTGCAATTTTTACCTTTAGGCTGTGCTAAAAATTATACAAAAATATTAATTTTGTATTTTTTAATCTTTTGTGTTAGTAATCGATGTAACGACTTAAAATGATTATACACGCGAAATATTACAGCGATTGGACGAGTATTTCGTTAGAAAATTTAAAAATACATGGTTTTGCCATTTCCTGCAATTTTTACCGTTTAGGCTGTGCTAAAAATTAGACAAAAATATTAATTTTGTATTTTTTAATCTTTTGTATTAATAGTCGATGTAACGACTAAAAATGATTATCCACGCGAAATATTACAGAGATTGGACTTTTATTTCGTTAGAAAATTGAAAAATACATGGTTTTGCCATTTTCCGCAATTTTTACGGTCAGGCTGTGCCAAAAATGAGACAAAAATTTTAATTTTGTATTTTATAATCTTTTGTGTTAGTAATCGATGTAACGACTTAAAATGATTATACACGCGAAATATTACAGCGATTGGACGAGTATTTCGTTAGAAAATTTAAAAATACATAATTTTGCTATTTTCGGCAATTTTTACCGTTTAGGCTGTGCTTAAAATTAGACAAAAATATTAATTTTGTATTTTTTAATCTTTTATATTAATAGTCGATGTAACGACTAAAAATGATTATCCACGCGAAATATTACAGCGATTGGACTTTTATTTCGTTAGAAAATTTAAAAATACATGGTTTTGCCATTTTCCGCAATTTTTACCGTTTAGGCTGGCTAAAAATTATATAAAAATTTTAATTTTGTATTTTTTAATCTTTTGTGTTGGTAATCGATGTAACGACTTAAAATGATTATACACGCGAAATAATAAGCGATTGGACTATTATTTCGTTAGAAAATTGAAAAATAAGTGTTTTTGCCATTTCCTGCAATTTTTACCGTTTAGGCTGTGCTAAAAATTAGACAAAAATATTAATTTTGTATTTTTTAATCTTTTGTATTAATAGTCTATGTAACGACTAAAAATGATTATCCACGCAAAATATTACAGCGATTGGACTATTATTTCGTTAGAAAAATGAAAAATACATGGTTTTGCCATTTCCTGCAATTTTTACCGTTTAGGCTGTGCTAAAAATTAGACAGAAATATTAATTTTGTATTTTTTAATATCTTGTGTTGGTAATCGATGTAACGACTAAAAATAATTATCCACGCGAAATATTACAGTGATTGGACGTGTAATTCGTTAGAAAATTTAAAAATACATGGTATTGCCATTTTCCGCAATTTTTACCGTTTAGGCTGGCTAAAAATTATATAAAAATATTAATTTTGTATTTTTTAATCTCTTGTGTTGGTAATCGATGTAACGACTTAAAATGATTATACACGCGAAATAATAAGCGATTGGACTTTTATTTCGTTAGAAAATTTAAAAATACATGGTTTTGCCATTTCCTGCAATTTTTACCGTTTAGCCTGTGCTAAAAATTAAGCAAAAATATTAATTTTAATGTTTTAATCTTTTGTATTAATAGTCTATGTAACGAATAAAAATGATTATCCACGCGAAATATTACAGCGATTGGACTATTATTTCGTTAGAAAAATGAAAAATACATGGTTTTGCCATTTTCCGCAATTTTTACCGTTTAGGCTGTGCTAAAAATTAGACAAAAATATTAATTTTGTATTTTTTAATCTTTTGTATTAATAGTCTATGTAACGACTAAAAATGATTATCCACGCAAAATATTACAGCGATTGGACTATTATTTCGTTAGAAAAATGAAAAATACATGGTTTTGCCATTTCCTGCAATTTTTACCGTTTAGGCTGTGCTAAAAATTAGACAGAAATATTAATTTTGTATTTTTTAATATCTTGTGTTGGTAATCGATGTAACGACTAAAAATAATTATCCACGCGAAATATTACAGTGATTGGACGTGTAATTCGTTAGAAAATTTAAAAATACATGGTATTGCCATTTTCCGCAATTTTTACCGTTTAGGCTGGCTAAAAATTATATAAAAATATTAATTTTGTATTTTTTAATCTCTTGTGTTGGTAATCGATGTAACGACTTAAAATGATTATACACGCGAAATAATAAGCGATTGGACTTTTATTTCGTTAGAAAATTTAAAAATACATGGTTTTGCCATTTCCTGCAATTTTTACCGTTTAGCTTGTGCTAAAAATTAAGCAAAAATATTAATTTTAATGTTTTAATCTTTTGTAGTAATAGTCTATGTAACGAATAAAAATGATTATCCACGCGAAATATTACAGCGATTGGACTATTATTTCGTTAGAAAAATGAAAAATACATGGTTTTGCCATTTCCTGCAATTTTTACCTTTAGGCTGTGCTAAAAATTAGACAAAAATATTAATTTTGTATTTTTTAATCTTTTGTGTTAGTAATCGATGTAACGACTTAAAATGATTATACACGCGAAATATTACAGCGATTGGACGAGTATTTCGTTAGAAAATTTAAAAATACATGGTTTTGCCATTTCCTGCAATTTTTACCGTTTAGGCTGTGCTAAAAATTAGACAAAAATATTAATTTTGTTTTTTTAATCTTTTGTATTAATAGTCGATGTAACGACTAAAAATGATTATCCACGCGAAATATTACAGAGATTGGACTTTTATTTCGTTAGAAAATTGAAAAATACATGGTTTTGCCATTTTCCGCAATTTTTACGGTCAGGCTGTGCCAAAAATGAGACAAAAATTTTAATTTTGTATTTTATAATCTTTTGTGTTAGTAATCGATGTAACGACTTAAAATGATTATACACGCGAAATATTACAGCGATTGGACGAGTATTTCGTTAGAAAATTTAAAAATACATAATTTTGCTATTTTCGGCAATTTTTACCGTTTAGGCTGTGCTTAAAATTAGACAAAAATATTAATTTTGTATTTTTTAATCTTTTGTATTAATAGTCGATGTAACGACTAAAAATGATTATCAACGCGAAATATTACAGCGATTGGACTTTTATTTCGTTAGAAAATTTAAAAATACATGGTTTTGCCATTTTCCGCAATTTTTACCGTTTAGGCTGGCTAAAAATTATATAAAAATTTTAATTTTGTATTTTTTAATCTTTTGTGTTGGTAATCGATGTAACGACTTAAAATGATTATACACGGAAATAATAAGCGATTGGACTATTATTTCGTTAGAAAATTGAAAAATAAGTGATTTTGCCATTTCCTGCAATTTTTACCGTTTAGGCTGTGCTAAAAATTAGACAAAAATATTAATTTTGTATTTTTTAATCTTTTGTATTAATAGTCTATGTAACGACTAAAAATGATTATCCACGCAAAATATTACAGCGATTGGACTATTATTTCGTTAGAAAAATGAAAAATACATGGTTTTGCCATTTCCTGCAATTTTTACCGTTTAGGCTGTGCTAAAAATTAGACAGAAATATTAATTTTGTATTTTTTAATATCTTGTGTTGGTAATCGATGTAACGACTAAAAATAATTATCCACGCGAAATATTACAGTGATTGGACGTGTAATTCGTTAGAAAATTTAAAAATACATGGTATTGCCATTTTCCGCAATTTTTACCGTTTAGGCTGGCTAAAAATTATATAAAAATATTAATTTTGTATTTTTTAATCTCTTGTGTTGGTAATCGATGTAACGACTTAAAATGATTATACACGCGAAATAATAAGCGATTGGACTTTTATTTCGTTAGAAAATTTAAAAATACATGGTTTTGCCATTTCCTGCAATTTTTACCGTTTAGCCTGTGCTAAAAATTAAGCAAAAATATTAATTTTAATGTTTTAATCTTTTGTATTAATAGTCTATGTAACGAATAAAAATGATTATCCACGCGAAATATTACAGCGATTGGACTATTATTTCGTTAGAAAAATGAAAAATACATGGTTTTGCCATTTTCCGCAATTTTTACCGTTTAGGCTGTGCTAAAAATTAGACAAAAATATTAATTTTGTATTTTTTAATCTTTTGTATTAATAGTCTATGTAACGACTAAAAATGATTATCCACGCAAAATATTACAGCGATTGGACTATTATTTCGTTAGAAAAATGAAAAATACATGGTTTTCCTGCAATTTTTACCGTTTAGGCTGTGCTAAAAATTAGACAGAAATATTAATTTTGTATTTTTTAATATCTTGTGTTGGTAATCGATGTAACGACTAAAAATAATTATCCACGCGAAATATTACAGTGATTGGACGTGTAATTCGTTAGAAAATTTAAAAATACATGGTATTGCCATTTTCCGCAATTTTTACCGTTTAGGCTGGCTAAAAATTATATAAAAATATTAATTTTGTATTTTTTAATCTCTTGTGTTGGTAATCGATGTAACGACTTAAAATGATTATACACGCGAAATAATAAGCGATTGGACTTTTATTTCGTTAGAAAATTTAAAAATACATGGTTTTGCCATTTCCTGCAATTTTTACCGTTTAGCCTGTGCTAAAAATTAAGCAAAAATATTAATTTTAATGTTTTAATCTTTTGTATTAATAGTCTATGTAACGAATAAAAATGATTATCCACGCGAAATATTACAGCGATTGGACTATTATTTCGTTAGAAAAATGAAAAATACATGGTTTTGCCATTTCCTGCAATTTTTACCGTTTAGGCTGTGCTAAAAATTAGACAAAAATATTAATTTTGTATTTTTTAATCTTTTGTATTAATAGTCGATGTAACGACTAAAAATGATTATCCACGCGAAATATTACAGAGATTGGACTTTTATTTCGTTAGAAAATTGAAAAATACATGGTTTTGCCATTTTCCGCAATTTTTACGGTCAGGCTGTGCCAAAAATGAGACAAAAATTTTAATTTTGTACTTTATAATGTTTTGTGTTAGTAATCGATGTAACGACTTAAAATGATTATACACGCGAAATATTACAGCGATTGGACGAGTATTTCGTTAGAAAATTTAAAAATACATAATTTTGCTATTTTCGGCAATTTTTACCGTTTAGGCTGTGCTTAAAATTAGACAAAAATATTAATTTTGTATTTTTTAATCTTTTGTATTAATAGTCGATGTAACGACTAAAAATGATTATCCACGCGAAATATTACAGCGATTGGACTTTTATTTCGTTAGAAAATTTAAAAATACATGGTTTTGCCATTTTCCGCAATTTTTACCGTTTAGGCTGGCTAAAAATTATATAAAAATTTTAATTTTGTATTTTTTAATCTTTTGTGTTGGTAATCGATGTAACGACTTAAAATGATTATACACGCGAAATAATAAGCGATTGGACTATTATTTCGTTAGAAAATTGAAAAATAAGTGATTTTGCCATTTCCTGCAATTTTTACCGTTTAGGCTGTGCTAAAAATTAGACAAAAATATTAATTTTGTATTTTTTAATCTTTTGTATTAATAGTCTATGTAACGACTAAAAATGATTATCCACGCAAAATATTACAGCGATTGGACTATTATTTCGTTAGAAAAATGAAAAATACATGGTTTTGCCATTTCCTGCAATTTTTACCGTTTAGGCTGTGCTAAAAATTAGACAGAAATATTAATTTTGTATTTTTTAATATCTTGTGTTGGTAATCGATGTAACGACTAAAAATAATTATCCACGCGAAATATTACAGTGATTGGACGTGTAATTCGTTAGAAAATTTAAAAATACATGGTATTGCCATTTTCCGCAATTTTTACCGTTTAGGCTGGCTAAAAATTATATAAAAATATTAATTTTGTATTTTTTAATCTCTTGTGTTGGTAATCGATGTAACGACTTAAAATGATTATACACGCGAAATAATAAGCGATTGGACTTTTATTTCGTTAGAAAATTTAAAAATACATGGTTTTGCCATTTCCTGCAATTTTTACCGTTTAGCCTGTGCTAAAAATTAAGCAAAAATATTAATTTTAATGTTTTAATCTTTTGTATTAATAGTCTATGTAACGAATAAAAATGATTATCCACGCGAAATATTACAGCGATTGGACTATTATTTCGTTAGAAAAATTAAAAATACATGGTTTTGCCATTTTCCGCAATTTTTACCGTTTAGGCTGTGCTAAAAATTAGACAAAAATATTAATTTTGTATTTTTTAATCTTTTGTATTAATAGTCTATGTAACGACTAAAAATGATTATCCACGCAAAATATTACAGCGATTGGACTATTATTTCGTTAGAAAAATGAAAAATACATGGTTTTGCCATTTCCTGCAATTTTTACCGTTTAGGCTGTGCTAAAAATTAGACAGAAATATTAATTTTGTATTTTTTAATATCTTGTGTTGGTAATCGATGTAACGACTAAAAATAATTATCCACGCGAAATATTACAGTGATTGGACGTGTAATTCGTTAGAAAATTTAAAAATACATGGTATTGCCATTTTCCGCAATTTTTACCGTTTAGGCTGGCTAAAAATTATATAAAAATATTAATTTTGTATTTTTTAATCTCTTGTGTTGGTAATCGATGTAACGACTTAAAATGATTATACACGCGAAATAATAAGCGATTGGACTTTTATTTCGTTAGAAAATTTAAAAATACATGGTTTTGCCATTTCCTGCAATTTTTACCGTTTAGCCTGTGCTAAAAATTAAGCAAAAATATTAATTTTAATGTTTTAATCTTTTGTATTAATAGTCTATGTAACGAATAAAAATGATTATCCACGAGAATTATTACAGCGATTGGACTATTATTTCGTTAGAAAAATGAAAAATACATGGTTTTGCCATTTCCTGCAATTTTTACCTTTAGGCTGTGCTAAAAATTAGACAAAAATATTAATTTTGTATTTTTTAATCTTTTGTGTTAGTAATCGATGTAACGACTTAAAATGATTATACACGCGAAATATTACAGCGATTGGACGAGTATTTCGTTAGAAAATTTAAAAATACATAATTTTGCTATTTTCGGCAATTTTTACCGTTTAGGCTGTGCTTAAAATTAGACAAAAATATTAATTTTGTATTTTTTAATCTTTTGTATTAATAGTCGATGTAACGACTAAAAATGATTATCCACGCGAATTATTACAGCGATTGGACTTTTATTTCGTAAGAAAATTTAAAAATACATGGTTTTGCCATTTTCCGCAATTTTTACCGTTTAGGCTGGCTAAAAATTATATAAAAATTTTAATTTTGTATTTTTTAATCTTTTGTGTTGGTAATCGATGTAACGACTTAAAATGATTATACACGCGAAATAATAAGCGATTGGACTATTATTTCGTTAGAAAATTGAAAAATAAGTGATTTTGCCATTTCCTGCAATTTTTACCGTTTAGGCTGTGCTAAAAATTAGACAAAAATATTAATTTTGTATTTTTTAATCTTTTGTATTAATAGTCTATGTAACGACTAAAAATGATTATCCACGCAAAATATTACAGCGATTGGACTATTATTTCGTTAGAAAAATGAAAAATACATGGTTTTGCCATTTCCTGCAATTTTTACCGTTTAGGCTGTGCTAAAAATTAGACAGAAATATTAATTTTGTATTTTTTAATATCTTGTGTTGGTAATCGATGTAACGACTAAAAATAATTATCCACGCGAAATATTACAGTGATTGGACGTGTAATTCGTTAGAAAATTTAAAAATACATGGTATTGCCATTTTCCGCAATTTTTACCGTTTAGGCTGGCTAAAAATTATATAAAAATATTAATTTTGTATTTTTTAAACTCTTGTGTTGGTAATCGATGTAACGACTTAAAATGATTATACACGCGAAATAATAAGCGATTGGACTTTTATTTCGTTAGAAAATTTAAAAATACATGGTTTTGCCATTTCCTGCAATTTTTACCGTTTAGCCTGTGCTAAAAATTAAGCAAAAATATTAATTTTAATGTTTTAATCTTTTGTATTAATAGTCTATGTAACGAATAAAAATGATTATCCACGCGAAATATTACAGCGATTGGACTATTATTTCGTTAGAAAAATGAAAAATACATGGTTTTGCCATTTTCCGCAATTTTTACCGTTTAGGCTGTGCTAAAAATTAGACAAAAATATTAATTTTGTATTTTTTAATCTTTTGTATTAATAGTCTATGTAACGACTAAAAATGATTATCCACGCAAAATATTACAGCGATTGGACTATTATTTCGTTAGAAAAATGAAAAATACATGGTTTTGCCATTTCCTGCAATTTTTACCGTTTAGGCTGTGCTAAAAATTAGACAGAAATATTAATTTTGTATTTTTTAATATCTTGTGTTGGTAATCGATGTAACGACTAAAAATAATTATCCACGCGAAATATTACAGTGATTGGACGTGTAATTCGTTAGAAAATTTAAAAATACATGGTATTGCCATTTTCCGCAATTTTTACCGTTTAGGCTGGCTAAAAATTATATAAAAATATTAATTTTGTATTTTTTAATCTCTTGTGTTGGTAATCGATGTAACGACTTAAAATGATTATACACGCGAAATAATAAGCGATTGGACTTTTATTTCGTTAGAAAATTTAAAAATACATGGTTTTGCCATTTCCTGCAATTTTTACCGTTTAGCCTGTGCTAAAAATTAAGCAAAAATATTAATTTTAATGTTTTAATCTTTTGTATTAATAGTCTATGTAACGAATAAAAATGATTATCCACGCGAAATATTACAGCGATTGGACTATTATTTCGTTAGAAAAATGAAAAATACATGGTTTTGCCATTTCCTGCAATTTTTACCGTTTAGGCTGTGCTAAAAATTAGACAGAAATATTAATTTTGTATTTTTTAATATCTTGTGTTGGTAATCGATGTAACGACTAAAAATGATTATCCACGCGAAATATTACAGAGATTGGACTTTTATTTCGTTAGAAAATTGAAAAATACATGGTTTTGCCATTTTCCGCAATTTTTACGGTCAGGCTGTGCCAAAAATGAGACAAAAATTTTAATTTTGTATTTTTTAATCTTTTGTATTAGTAATCGATGTAACGACTTAAAATGATTATACACGCGAAATATTACAGCGATTGGACGAGTATTTCGTTAGAAAATTTAAAAATACATAATTTTGCTATTTTCGGCAATTTTTACCGTTTAGGCTGTGCTAAAAATTAGACAAAAATATTAATTTTGTATTTTTTAATCTTTTGTATTAATAGTCTATGTAACGACTAAAAATGATTATCCACGCAAAATATTACAGCGATTGGACTATTATTTCGTTAGAAAAATGAAAAATACATGGTTTTGCCATTTCCTGCAATTTTTACCGTTTAGGCTGTGCTAAAAATTAGACAAAAATATTAATTTTGTATTTTATAATCTTTTGTGTTAGTAATCGATGTAACGACTTAAAATGATTATACACGCGAAATATTACAGCGATTGGACGAGTATTTCGTTAGAAAATTTAAAAATACATAATTTTGCTATTTTCGGCAATTTTTACCGTTTAGGCTGTGCTTAAAATTAGACAAAAATATTAATTTTGTATTTTTTAATCTTTTGTATTAATAGTCGATGTAACGACTAAAAATGATTATCCACGCGAAATATTACAGCGATTGGACTTTTATTTCGTTAGAAAATTTAAAAATACATGGTTTTGCCATTTCCTGCAATTTTTACCGTTTAGGCTGTGCTAAAAATTAGACAAAAATATTAATTTTGTATTTTTTAATCTTTTGTATTAATAGTCGATGTAACGACTAAAAATGATTATCCACGCGAAATATTACAGAGATTGGACTTTTATTTCGTTAGAAAATTGAAAAATACATGGTTTTGCCATTTTCCGCAATTTTTACGGTCAGGCTGTGCCAAAAATGAGACAAAAATTTTAATTTTGTATTTTTTAATCTTTTGTGTTGGTAATCGATGTAACGACTTAAAATGATTATCCACGCGAAATATTACAGCGATTGGACTTTTATTTCGTTAGAAAATTTAAAAATACATGGTTTTGCCATTTCCCGCAATTTTTACGGTTCAGGCTGTGCCAAAAATGAGACAAAAATTTTAATTTTGTATTTTTTAATCTTTTGTGTTGGTAATCGATGTAACGACTTAAAATGATTATACACGCGAAATAATAAGCGATTGGACTATTATTTCGTTAGAAAATTTAAAAATACATGGTTTTGCCATTTCCTGCAATTTTTACGGTCAGGCTGTGCCAAAAATGAGACAAAAATTTTAATTTTGTATTTTTTAATCTTTTGTATTAATAGTCGATGTAACGACTAAAAATGATTATCCACGCGAAATATTACAGAGATTGGACTTTTATTTCGTTAGAAAATTGAAAAATACATGGTTTTGCCATTTTCCGCAATTTTTACGGTCAGGCTGTGCCAAAAATGAGACAAAAATTTTAATTTTGTATTTTATAATCTTTTGTGTTAGTAATCGATGTAACGACTTAAAATGATTATACACGTGAAATATTACAGCGATTGGACGTGTATTTCGTTAGAAAATTTAAAAATACATAATTTTGCTATTTTCGGCAATTTTTACCGTTTAGGCTGTGCTTAAAATTAGACAAAAATATTAATTTTGTATTTTTTAATCTTTTGTATTAATAGTCGATGTAACGACTAAAAATGATTATCCACGCGAAATATTACAGCGATTGGACTTTTATTTCGTTAGAAAATTTAAAAATACATGGTTTTGCCATTTTCCGCAATTTTTACGGTCAGGCTGTGCCAAAAATGAGACAAAAATTTTAATTTTGTATTTTATAATCTTTTGTGTTAGTAATCGATGTAACGACTTAAAATGATTATACACGCGAAATATTACAGCGATTGGACTATTATTTCGTTAGAAAAATGAAAAATACATGGTTTTGCCATTTCCTGCAATTTTTACCTTTAGGCTGTGCTAAAAATTAGACAAAAATATTAATTTTGTATTTTTTAATCTTTTGTGTTAGTAATCGATGTAACGACTTAAAATGATTATACACGCGAAATATTACAGCGATTGGACGAGTATTTCGTTAGAAAATTTAAAAATACATGGTTTTGCCATTTCCTGCAATTTTTACCGTTTAGGCTGTGCTAAAAATTAGACAAAAATATTAATTTTGTATTTTTTAATCTTTTGTATTAATAGTCGATGTAACGACTAAAAATGATTATCCACGCGAAATATTACAGAGATTGGACTTTTATTTCGTTAGAAAATTGAAAAATACATGGTTTTGCCATTTTCCGCAATTTTTACGGTCAGGCTGTGCCAAAAATGAGACAAAAATTTTAATTTTGTATTTTATAATCTTTTGTGTTAGTAATCGATGTAACGACTTAAAATGATTATACACGCGAAATATTACAGCGATTGGACGAGTATTTCGTTAGAAAATTTAAAAATACATAATTTTGCTATTTTCGGCAATTTTTACCGTTTAGGCTGTGCTTAAAATTAGACAAAAATATTAATTTTGTATTTTTTAATATTTGTATTAATAGTCGATGTAACGACTAAAAATGATTATCCACGCGAAATATTACAGCGATTGGACTTTTATTTCGTTAGAAAATTTAAAAATACATGGTTTTGCCATTTTCCGCAATTTTTACCGTTTAGGCTGGCTAAAAATTATATAAAAATTTTAATTTTGTATTTTTTAATCTTTTGTGTTGGTAATCGATGTAACGACTTAAAATGATTATACACGCGAAATAATAAGCGATTGGACTATTATTTCGTTAGAAAATTGAAAAATAAGTGATTTTGCCATTTCCTGCAATTTTTACCGTTTAGGCTGTTCTAAAAATTAGACAAAAATATTAATTTTGTATTTTTTAATCTTTTGTATTAATAGTCTATGTAACGACTAAAAATGATTATCCACGCAAAATATTACAGCGATTGGACTATTATTTCGTTAGAAAAATGAAAAATACATGGTTTTGCCATTTCCTGCAATTTTTACCGTTTAGGCTGTGCTAAAAATTAGACAGAAATATTAATTTTGTATTTTTTAATATCTTGTGTTGGTAATCGATGTAACGACTAAAAATAATTATCCACGCGAAATATTACAGTGATTGGACGTGTAATTCGTTAGAAAATTTAAAAATACATGGTATTGCCATTTTCCGCAATTTTTACCGTTTAGGCTGGCTAAAAATTATATAAAAATATTAATTTTGTATTTTTTAATCTCTTGTGTTGGTAATCGATGTAACGACTTAAAATGATTATACACGCGAAATAATAAGCGATTGGACTTTTATTTCGTTAGAAAATTTAAAAATACATGGTTTTGCCATTTCCTGCAATTTTTACCGTTTAGCCTGTGCTAAAAATTAAGCAAAAATATTAATTTTAATGTTTTAATCTTTTGTATTAATAGTCTATGTAACGAATAAAAATGATTATCCACGCGAAATATTACAGCGATTGGACTATTATTTCGTTAGAAAAATGAAAAATACATGGTTTTGCCATTTCCTGCAATTTTTACCTTTAGGCTGTGCTAAAAATTAGACAAAAATATTAATTTTGTATTTTTTAATCTTTTGTGTTAGTAATCGATGTAACGACTTAAAATGATTATACACGCGAAATATTACAGCGATTGGACGAGTATTTCGTTAGAAAATTTAAAAATACATGGTTTTGCCATTTTCCGCAATTTTTACCGTTTAGGCTGGCTAAAAATTATATAAAAATTTTAATTTTGTATTTTTTAATCTTTTGTATTAATAGTCGATGTAACGACTAAAAATGATTATCCACGCGAAATATTACAGCGATTGGACTTTTATTTCGTTAGAAAATTTAAAAATACATGGTTTTGCCATTTCCCGCAATTTTTACCGTTTAGGCTGGCTAAAAATTATATAAAAATTTTAATTTTGTATTTTTTAATCTTTTGTGTTGGTAATCGATGTAACGACTTAAAATGATTATCCACGCGAAATATTACAGCGATTGGACTTTTATTTCGTTAGAAAATTTAAAAATACATGGTTTTGCCATTTCCCGCAATTTTTACCGTTTAGGCTGGCTAAAAATTATATAAAAATTTTAATTTTGTATTTTTTAATCTTTTGTGTTGGTAATCGATGTAACGACTTAAAATGATTATCCACGCGAAATATTACAGCGATTGGACTATTATTTCGTTAGAAAAATGAAAAATACATGGTTTTGCCATTTCCTGCAATTTTTACCGTTTAGGCTGTGCTAAAAATTATATAAAAATTTTAATTTTGTATTTTTTAATCTTTTGTATTAATAGTCGATGTAACGACTAAAAATGATTATCCACGCGAAATATTACAGCGATTGGACTTTTATTTCGTTAGAAAATTTAAAAATACATGGTTTTGCCATTTCCCGCAATTTTTACCGTTTAGGCTGGCTAAAAATTATATAAAAATTTTAATTTTGTATTTTTTAATCTTTTGTATTAATAGTCGATGTAACGACTAAAAATGATTATCCACGCGAAATATTACAGCGATTGGACTTTTATTTCGTTAGAAAATTTAAAAATACATGGTTTTGCCATTTCCCGCAATTTTTACGGTTCAGGCTGTGCCAAAAATGAGACAAAAATTTTAATTTTGTATTTTTTAATCTTTTGTGTTGGTAATCGATGTAACGACTTAAAATGATTATACACGCGAAATAATAAGCGATTGGACTATTATTTCGTTAGAAAATTTAAAAATACATGGTTTTGCCATTTCCTGCAATTTTTACGGTCAGGCTGTGCCAAAAATGAGACAAAAATTTTAATTTTGTATTTTTTAATCTTTTGTATTAATAGTCGATGTAACGACTAAAAATGATTATCCACGCGAAATATTACAGAGATTGGACTTTTATTTCGTTAGAAAATTGAAAAATACATGGTTTTGCCATTTTCCGCAATTTTTACGGTCAGGCTGTGCCAAAAATGAGACAAAAATTTTAATTTTGTATTTTATAATCTTTTGTGTTAGTAATCGATGTAACGACTTAAAATGATTATACACGTGAAATATTACAGCGATTGGACGAGTATTTCGTTAGAAAATTTAAAAATACATAATTTTGCTATTTTCGGCAATTTTTACCGTTTAGGCTGTGCTTAAAATTAGACAAAAATATTAATTTTGTATTTTTTAATCTTTTGTATTAATAGTCGATGTAACGACTAAAAATGATTATCCACGCGAAATATTACAGCGATTGGACTTTTATTTCGTTAGAAAATTTAAAAATACATGGTTTTGCCATTTTCCGCAATTTTTACGGTCAGGCTGTGCCAAAAATGAGACAAAAATTTTAATTTTGTATTTTATAATCTTTTGTGTTAGTAATCGATGTAACGACTTAAAATGATTATACACGCGAAATATTACAGCGATTGGACTATTATTTCGTTAGAAAAATGAAAAATACATGGTTTTGCCATTTCCTGCAATTTTTACCTTTAGGCTGTGCTAAAAATTAGACAAAAATATTAATTTTGTATTTTTTAATCTTTTGTGTTAGTAATCGATGTAACGACTTAAAATGATTATACACGCGAAATATTACAGCGATTGGACGAGTATTTCGTTAGAAAATTTAAAAATACATGGTTTTGCCATTTCCTGCAATTTTTACCGTTTAGGCTGTGCTAAACATTAGACAAAAATATTAATTTTGTATTTTTTAATCTTTTGTATTAATAGTCGATGTAACGACTAAAAATGATTATCCACGCGAAATATTACAGAGATTGGACTTTTATTTCGTTAGAAAATTGAAAAATACATGGTTTTGCCATTTTCCGCAATTTTTACGGTCAGGCTGTGCCAAAAATGAGACAAAAATTTTAATTTTGTATTTTATAATCTTTTGTGTTAGTAATCGATGTAACGACTTAAAATGATTATACACGCGAAATATTACAGCGATTGGACGAGTATTTCGTTAGAAAATTTAAAAATACATAATTTTGCTATTTTCGGCAATTTTTACCGTTTAGGCTGTGCTTAAAATTAGACAAAAATATTAATTTTGTATTTTTTAATATTTGTATTAATAGTCGATGTAACGACTAAAAATGATTATCCACGCGAAATATTACAGCGATTGGACTTTTATTTCGTTAGAAAATTTAAAAATACATGGTTTTGCCATTTTCCGCAATTTTTACCGTTTAGGCTGGCTAAAAATTATATAAAAATTTTAATTTTGTATTTTTTAATCTTTTGTGTTGGTAATCGATGTAACGACTTAAAATGATTATACACGCGAAATAATAAGCGATTGGACTATTATTTCGTTAGAAAATTGAAAAATAAGTGATTTTGCCATTTCCTGCAATTTTTACCGTTTAGGCTGTTCTAAAAATTAGACAAAAATATTAATTTTGTATTTTTTAATCTTTTGTATTAATAGTCTATGTAACGACTAAAAATGATTATCCACGCAAAATATTACAGCGATTGGACTATTATTTCGTTAGAAAAATGAAAAATACATGGTTTTGCCATTTCCTGCAATTTTTACCGTTTAGGCTGTGCTAAAAATTAGACAGAAATATTAATTTTGTATTTTTTAATATCTTGTGTTGGTAATCGATGTAACGACTAAAAATAATTATCCACGCGAAATATTACAGTGATTGGACGTGTAATTCGTTAGAAAATTTAAAAATACATGGTATTGCCATTTTCCGCAATTTTTACCGTTTAGGCTGGCTAAAAATTATATAAAAATATTAATTTTGTATTTTTTAATCTCTTGTGTTGGTAATCGATGTAACGACTTAAAATGATTATACACGCGAAATAATAAGCGATTGGACTTTTATTTCGTTAGAAAATTTAAAAATACATGGTTTTGCCATTTCCTGCAATTTTTACCGTTTAGCCTGTGCTAAAAATTAAGCAAAAATATTAATTTTAATGTTTTAATCTTTTGTATTAATAGTCTATGTAACGAATAAAAATGATTATCCACGCGAAATATTACAGCGATTGGACTATTATTTCGTTAGAAAAATGAAAAATACATGGTTTTGCCATTTCCTGCAATTTTTACCTTTAGGCTGTGCTAAAAATTAGACAAAAATATTAATTTTGTATTTTTTAATCTTTTGTGTTAGTAATCGATGTAACGACTTAAAATGATTATACACGCGAAATATTACAGCGATTGGACGAGTATTTCGTTAGAAAATTTAAAAATACATGGTTTTGCCATTTTCCGCAATTTTTACCGTTTAGGCTGGCTAAAAATTATATAAAAATTTTAATTTTGTATTTTTTAATCTTTTGTATTAATAGTCGATGTAACGACTAAAAATGATTATCCACGCGAAATATTACAGCGATTGGACTTTTATTTCGTTAGAAAATTTAAAAATACATGGTTTTGCCATTTCCCGCAATTTTTACCGTTTAGGCTGGCTAAAAATTATATAAAAATTTTAATTTTGTATTTTTTAATCTTTTGTGTTGGTAATCGATGTAACGACTTAAAATGATTATCCACGCGAAATATTACAGCGATTGGACTTTTATTTCGTTAGAAAATTTAAAAATACATGGTTTTGCCATTTCCCGCAATTTTTACCGTTTAGGCTGGCTAAAAATTATATAAAAATTTTAATTTTGTATTTTTTAATCTTTTGTGTTGGTAATCGATGTAACGACTTAAAATGATTATCCACGCGAAATATTACAGCGATTGGACTATTATTTCGTTAGAAAAATGAAAAATACATGGTTTTGCCATTTCCTGCAATTTTTACCGTTTAGGCTGTGCTAAAAATTATATAAAAATTTTAATTTTGTATTTTTTAATCTTTTGTATTAATAGTCGATGTAACGAATAAAAATGATTATCCACGCGAAATATTACAGCGATTGGACTTTTATTTCGTTAGAAAATTTAAAAATACATGGTTTTGCCATTTCCCGCAATTTTTACCGTTTAGGCTGGCTAAAAATTATATAAAAATTTTAATTTTGTATTTTTTAATCTTTTGTGTTGGTAATCGATGTAACGACTTAAAATGATTATCCACGCGAAATATTACAGCGATTGGACTTTTATTTCGTTAGAAAATTTAAAAATACATGGTTTTGCCATTTCCCGCAATTTTTACCGTTTAGGCTGGCTAAAAATTATATAAAAATTTTAATTTTGTATTTTTTAATCTTTTGTGTTGGTAATCGATGTAACGACTTAAAATGATTATCCACGCGAAATATTACAGCGATTGGACTATTATTTCGTTAGAAAAATGAAAAATACATGGTTTTGCCATTTCCTGCAATTTTTACCGTTTAGGCTGTGCTAAAAATTATATAAAAATTTTAATTTTGTATTTTTTAATCTTTTGTGTTGGTAATCGATGTAACGAATAAAAATGATTATCCACGCGAAATATTACAGCGATTGGACTATTATTTCGTTAGAAAAATGAAAAATACATGGTTTTGCCATTTCCTGCAATTTTTACCGTTTAGGCTGTGCTTAAAATTAGACAAAAATATTAATTTTGTATTTTTTAATCTTTTGTATTAATAGTCGATGTAACGACTAAAAATGATTATCCACGCGAAATATTACAGCGATTGGACTTTTATTTCGTTAGAAAATTTAAAAATACATGGTTTTGCCATTTCCTGCAATTTTTACCGTTTAGGCTGTGCTAAAAATTAGACAAAAATATTAATTTTGTATTTTTTAATCTTTTGTATTAATAGTCGATGTAACGACTAAAAATGATTATCCACGCGAAATATTACAGAGATTGGACTTTTATTTCGTTAGAAAATTGAAAAATACATGGTTTTGCCATTTTCCGCAATTTTTACGGTCAGGCTGTGCCAAAAATGAGACAAAAATTTTAATTTTGTATTTTTTAATCTTTTGTGTTGGTAATCGATGTAACGACTTAAAATGATTATCCATGCGAAATATTACAGCGATTGGACTTTTATTTCGTTAGAAAATTTAAAAATACATGGTTTTGCCATTTCCCGCAATTTTTACGGTTCAGGCTGTGCCAAAAATGAGACAAAAATTTTAATTTTGTATTTTTTAATCTTTTGTGTTGGTAATCGATGTAACGACTTAAAATGATTATACACGCGAAATAATAAGCGATTGGACTATTATTTCGTTAGAAAATTTAAAAATACATGGTTTTGCCATTTCCTGCAATTTTTACGGTCAGGCTGTGCCAAAAATGAGACAAAAATTTTAATTTTGTATTTTTTAATCTTTTGTATTAATAGTCGATGTAACGACTAAAAATGATTATCCACGCGAAATATTACAGAGATTGGACTTTTATTTCGTTAGAAAATTGAAAAATACATGGTTTTGCCATTTTCCGCAATTTTTACGGTCAGGCTGTGCCAAAAATGAGACAAAAATTTTAATTTTGTATTTTATAATCTTTTGTGTTAGTAATCGATGTAACGACTTAAAATGATTATACACGTGAAATATTACAGCGATTGGACGAGTATTTCGTTAGAAAATTTAAAAATACATAATTTTGCTATTTTCGGCAATTTTTACCGTTTAGGCTGTGCTTAAAATTAGACAAAAATATTAATTTTGTATTTTTTAATCTTTTGTATTAATAGTCGATGTAACGACTAAAAATGATTATCCACGCGAAATATTACAGCGATTGGACTTTTATTTCGTTAGAAAATTTAAAAATACATGGTTTTGCCATTTTCCGCAATTTTTACGGTCAGGCTGTGCCAAAAATGAGACAAAAATTTTAATTTTGTATTTTATAATCTTTTGTGTTAGTAATCGATGTAACGACTTAAAATGATTATACACGCGAAATATTACAGCGATTGGACTATTATTTCGTTAGAAAAATGAAAAATACATGGTTTTGCCATTTCCTGCAATTTTTACCTTTAGGCTGTGCTAAAAATTAGACAAAAATATTAATTTTGTATTTTTTAATCTTTTGTGTTAGTAATCGATGTAACGACTTAAAATGATTATACACGCGAAATATTACAGCGATTGGACGAGTATTTCGTTAGAAAATTTAAAAATACATGGTTTTGCCATTTCCTGCAATTTTTACCGTTTAGGCTGGCTAAAAATTAGACAAAAATATTAATTTTGTATTTTTTAATCTTTTGTATTAATAGTCGATGTAACGACTAAAAATGATTATCCACGCGAAATATTACAGAGATTGGACTTTTATTTCGTTAGAAAATTGAAAAATACATGGTTTTGCCATTTTCCGCAATTTTTACGGTCAGGCTGTGCCAAAAATGAGACAAAAATTTTAATTTTGTATTTTATAATCTTTTGTGTTAGTAATCGATGTAACGACTTAAAATGATTATACACGCGAAATATTACAGCGATTGGACGAGTATTTCGTTAGAAAATTTAAAAATACATAATTTTGCTATTTTCGGCAATTTTTACCGTTTAGGCTGTGCTTAAAATTAGACAAAAATATTAATTTTGTATTTTTTAATATTTGTATTAATAGTCGATGTAACGACTAAAAATGATTATCCACGCGAAATATTACAGCGATTGGACTTTTATTTCGTTAGAAAATTTAAAAATACATGGTTTTGCCATTTTCCGCAATTTTTACCGTTTAGGCTGGCTAAAAATTATATAAAAATTTTAATTTTGTATTTTTTAATCTTTTGTGTTGGTAATCGATGTAACGACTTAAAATGATTATACACGCGAAATAATAAGCGATTGGACTATTATTTCGTTAGAAAATTGAAAAATAAGTGATTTTGCCATTTCCTGCAATTTTTACCGTTTAGGCTGTTCTAAAAATTAGACAAAAATATTAATTTTGTATTTTTTAATCTTTTGTATTAATAGTCTATGTAACGACTAAAAATGATTATCCACGCAAAATATTACAGCGATTGGACTATTATTTCGTTAGAAAAATGAAAAATACATGGTTTTGCCATTTCCTGCAATTTTTACCGTTTAGGCTGTGCTAAAAATTAGACAGAAATATTAATTTTGTATTTTTTAATATCTTGTGTTGGTAATCGATGTAACGACTAAAAATAATTATCCACGCGAAATATTACAGTGATTGGACGTGTAATTCGTTAGAAAATTTAAAAATACATGGTATTGCCATTTTCCGCAATTTTTACCGTTTAGGCTGGCTAAAAATTATATAAAAATATTAATTTTGTATTTTTTAATCTCTTGTGTTGGTAATCGATGTAACGACTTAAAATGATTATACACGCGAAATAATAAGCGATTGGACTTTTATTTCGTTAGAAAATTTAAAAATACATGGTTTTGCCATTTCCTGCAATTTTTACCGTTTAGCCTGTGCTAAAAATTAAGCAAAAATATTAATTTTAATGTTTTAATCTTTTGTATTAATAGTCTATGTAACGAATAAAAATGATTATCCACGCGAAATATTACAGCGATTGGACTATTATTTCGTTAGAAAAATGAAAAATACATGGTTTTGCCATTTCCTGCAATTTTTACCTTTAGGCTGTGCTAAAAATTAGACAAAAATATTAATTTTGTATTTTTTAATCTTTTGTGTTAGTAATCGATGTAACGACTTAAAATGATTATACACGCGAAATATTACAGCGATTGGACGAGTATTTCGTTAGAAAATTTAAAAATACATGGTTTTGCCATTTTCCGCAATTTTTACCGTTTAGGCTGGCTAAAAATTATATAAAAATTTTAATTTTGTATTTTTTATTCTTTTGTATTAATAGTCGATGTAACGACTAAAAATGATTATCCACGCGAAATATTACAGCGATTGGACTTTTATTTCGTTAGAAAATTTAAAAATACATGGTTTTGCCATTTCCCGCAATTTTTACCGTTTAGGCTGGCTAAAAATTATATAAAAATTTTAATTTTGTATTTTTTAATCTTTTGTGTTGGTAATCGATGTAACGACTTAAAATGATTATCCACGCGAAATATTACAGCGATTGGACTTTTATTTCGTTAGAAAATTTAAAAATACATGGTTTTGCCATTTCCCGCAATTTTTACCGTTTAGGCTGGCTAAAAATTATATAAAAATTTTAATTTTGTATTTTTTAATCTTTTGTGTTGGTAATCGATGTAACGACTTAAAATGATTATCCACGCGAAATATTACAGCGATTGGACTATTATTTCGTTAGAAAAATGAAAAATACATGGTTTTGCCATTTCCTGCAATTTTTACCGTTTAGGCTGTGCTAAAAATTATATAAAAATTTTAATTTTGTATTTTTTAATCTTTTGTGTTGGTAATCGATGTAACGAATAAAAATGATTATCCACGCGAAATATTACAGCGATTGGACTATTATTTCGTTAGAAAAATGAAAAATACATGGTTTTGCCATTTCCTGCAATTTTTACCTTTAGGCTGTGCTAAAAATTAGACAAAAATATTAATTTTGTATTTTTTAATCTTTTGTGTTAGTAATCGATGTAACGACTTAAAATGATTATACACGCGAAATATTACAGCGATTGGACGAGTATTTCGTTAGAAAATTTAAAAATACATAATTTTGCTATTTTCGGCAATTTTTACCGTTTAGGCTGTGCTTAAAATTAGACAAAAATATTAATTTTGTATTTTTTAATCTTTTGTATTAATAGTCGATGTAACGACTAAAAATGATTATCCACGCGAAATATTACAGCGATTGGACTTTTATTTCGTTAGAAAATTTAAAAATACATGGTTTTGCCATTTTCCGCAATTTTTACCGTTTAGGCTGGCTAAAAATTATATAAAAATTTTAATTTTGTATTTTTTAATCTTTTGTGTTGGTAATCGATGTAACGACTTAAAATGATTATACACGCGAAATAATAAGCGATTGGACTATTATTTCGTTAGAAAATTGAAAAATAAGTGATTTTGCCATTTCCTGCAATTTTTACCGTTTAGGCTGTGCTAAAAATTAGACAAAAATATTAATTTTGTATTTTTTAATCTTTTGTATTAATAGTCTATGTAACGACTAAAAATGGTTATCCACGCAAAATATTACAGCGATTGGACTATTATTTCGTTAGAAAAATGAAAAATACATGGTTTTGCCATTTCCTGCAATTTTTACCGTTTAGGCTGTGCTAAAAATTAGACAGAAATATTAATTTTGTATTTTTTAATATCTTGTGTTGGTAATCGATGTAACGACTAAAAATAATTATCCACGCGAAATATTACAGTGATTGGACGTGTAATTCGTTAGAAAATTTAAAAATACATGGTATTGCCATTTTCCGCAATTTTTACCGTTTAGGCTGGCTAAAAATTATATAAAAATATTAATTTTGTATTTTTTAATCTCTTGTGTTGGTAATCGATGTAACGACTTAAAATGATTATACACGCGAAATAATAAGCGATTGGACTTTTATTTCGTTAGAAAATTTAAAAATACATGGTTTTGCCATTTCCTGCAATTTTTACCGTTTAGCCTGTGCTAAAAATTAAGCAAAAATATTAATTTTAATGTTTTAATCTTTTGTATTAATAGTCTATGTAACGAATAAAAATGATTATCCACGCGAAATATTACAGCGATTGGACTATTATTTCGTTAGAAAAATGAAAAATACATGGTTTTGCCATTTCCTGCAATTTTTACCTTTAGGCTGTGCTAAAAATTAGACAAAAATATTAATTTTGTATTTTTTAATCTTTTGTGTTAGTAATCGATGTAACGACTTAAAATGATTATACACGCGAAATATTACAGCGATTGGACGAGTATTTCGTTAGAAAATTTAAAAATACATGGTTTTGCCATTTTCCGCAATTTTTACCGTTTAGGCTGGCTAAAAATTATATAAAAATTTTAATTTTGTATTTTTTAATCTTTTGTATTAATAGTCGATGTAACGACTAAAAATGATTATCCACGCGAAATATTACAGCGATTGGACTTTTATTTCGTTAGAAAATTTAAAAATACATGGTTTTGCCATTTCCCGCAATTTTTACCGTTTAGGCTGGCTAAAAATTATATAAAAATTTTAATTTTGTATTTTTTAATCTTTTGTGTTGGTAATCGATGTAACGACTTAAAATGATTATCCACGCGAAATATTACAGCGATTGGACTTTTATTTCGTTAGAAAATTTAAAAATACATGGTTTTGCCATTTCCCGCAATTTTTACCGTTTAGGCTGGCTAAAAATTATATAAAAATTTTAATTTTGTATTTTTTAATCTTTTGTGTTGGTAATCGATGTAACGACTTAAAATGATTATCCACGCGAAATATTACAGCGATTGGACTTTTATTTCGTTAGAAAATTTAAAAATACATGGTTTTGCCATTTCCCGCAATTTTTACGGTTCAGGCTGTGCCAAAAATGAGACAAAAATTTTAATTTTGTATTTTTTAATCTTTTGTGTTGGTAATCGATGTAACGACTTAAAATGATTATACACGCGAAATAATAAGCGATTGGACTATTATTTCGTTAGAAAATTGAAAAATAAATGATTTTGCCATTTCCTGCAATTTTTACCGTTTAGGCTGTGCTAAAAATTATATAAAAATTTTAATTTTGTATTTTTTAATCTTTTGTGTTGGTAATCGATGTAACGAATAAAAATGATTATCCACGCGAAATATTACAGCGATTGGACTATTATTTCGTTAGAAAAATGAAAAATACATGGTTTTGCCATTTCCTGCAATTTTTACCTTTAGGCTGTGCTAAAAATTAGACAAAAATATTAATTTTGTATTTTTTAATCTTTTGTGTTGGTAATCGATGTAACGACTTAAAATGATTATACACGCGAAATAATAAGCGATTGGACTATTATTTCGTTAGAAAATTGAAAAATAAGTGATTTTGCCATTTCCTGCAATTTTTACCGTTTAGGCTGTGCTAAAAATTAGACAAAAATATTAATTTTGTATTTTTTAATCTTTTGTATTAATAGTCTATGTAACGACTAAAAATGATTATCCACGCAAAATATTACAGCGATTGGACTATTATTTCGTTAGAAAAATGAAAAATACATGGTTTTGCCATTTCCTGCAATTTTTACCGTTTAGGCTGTGCTAAAAATTAGACAGAAATATTAATTTTGTATTTTTTAATATCTTGTGTTGGTAATCGATGTAACGACTAAAAATAATTATCCACGCGAAATATTACAGTGATTGGACGTGTAATTCGTTAGAAAATTTAAAAATACATGGTATTGCCATTTTCCGCAATTTTTACCGTTTAGGCTGGCTAAAAATTATATAAAAATATTAATTTTGTATTTTTTAATCTCTTGTGTTGGTAATCGATGTAACGACTTAAAATGATTATACACGCGAAATAATAAGCGATTGGACTTTTATTTCGTTAGAAAATTTAAAAATACATGGTTTTGCCATTTCCTGCAATTTTTACCGTTTAGCCTGTGCTAAAAATTAAGCAAAAATATTAATTTTAATGTTTTAATCTTTTGTATTAATAGTCTATGTAACGAATAAAAATGATTATCCACGCGAAATATTACAGCGATTGGACTATTATTTCGTTAGAAAAATGAAAAATACATGGTTTTGCCATTTCCTGCAATTTTTACCTTTAGGCTGTGCTAAAAATTAGACAAAAATATTAATTTTGTATTTTTTAATCTTTTGTGTTAGTAATCGATGTAACGACTTAAAATGATTATACACGCGAAATATTACAGCGATTGGACGAGTATTTCGTTAGAAAATTTAAAAATACATGGTTTTGCCATTTTCCGCAATTTTTACCGTTTAGGCTGGCTAAAAATTATATAAAAATTTTAATTTTGTATTTTTTAATCTTTTGTATTAATAGTCGATGTAACGACTAAAAATGATTATCCACGCGAAATATTACAGCGATTGGACTTTTATTTCGTTAGAAAATTTAAAAATACATGGTTTTGCCATTTCCCGCAATTTTTACCGTTTAGGCTGGCTAAAAATTATATAAAAATTTTAATTTTGTATTTTTTAATCTTTTGTGTTGGTAATCGATGTAACGACTTAAAATGATTATCCACGCGAAATATTACAGCGATTGGACTTTTATTTCGTTAGAAAATTTAAAAATACATGGTTTTGCCATTTCCCGCAATTTTTACCGTTTAGGCTGGCTAAAAATTATATAAAAATTTTAATTTTGTATTTTTTAATCTTTTGTGTTGGTAATCGATGTAACGACTTAAAATGATTATCCACGCGAAATATTACAGCGATTGGACTTTTATTTCGTTAGAAAATTTAAAAATACATGGTTTTGCCATTTCCCGCAATTTTTACGGTTCAGGCTGTGCCAAAAATGAGACAAAAATTTTAATTTTGTATTTTTTAATCTTTTGTGTTGGTAATCGATGTAACGACTTAAAATGATTATACACGCGAAATAATAAGCGATTGGACTATTATTTCGTTAGAAAATTGAAAAATAAGTGATTTTGCCATTTCCTGCAATTTTTACCGTTTAGGCTGTGCTAAAAATTAGACAAAAATATTAATTTTGTATTTTTTAATCTTTTGTGTTGGTAATCGATGTAACGACTTAAAATGATTATCCACGCGAAATATTACAGCGATTGGACTTTTATTTCGTTAGAAAATTTAAAAATACATGGTTTTGCCATTTCCCGCAATTTTTACCGTTTAGGCTGGCTAAAAATTATATAAAAATTTTAATTTTGTATTTTTTAATCTTTTGTGTTGGTAATCGATGTAACGACTTAAAATGATTATCCACGCGAAATATTACAGCGATTGGACTTTTATTTCGTTAGAAAATTTAAAAATACATGGTTTTGCCATTTCCCGCAATTTTTACGGTTCAGGCTGTGCCAAAAATGAGACAAAAATTTTAATTTTGTATTTTTTAATCTTTTGTGTTGGTAATCGATGTAACGACTTAAAATGATTATACACGCGAAATAATAAGCGATTGGACTATTATTTCGTTAGAAAATTGAAAAATAAATGATTTTGCCATTTCCTGCAATTTTTACCGTTTAGGCTGTGCTAAAAATTATATAAAAATTTTAATTTTGTATTTTTTAATCTTTTGTGTTGGTAATCGATGTAACGAATAAAAATGATTATCCACGCGAAATATTACAGCGATTGGACTATTATTTCGTTAGAAAAATGAAAAATACATGGTTTTGCCATTTCCTGCAATTTTTACCTTTAGGCTGTGCTAAAAATTAGACAAAAATATTAATTTTGTATTTTTTAATCTTTTGTGTTGGTAATCGATGTAACGACTTAAAATGATTATACACGCGAAATAATAAGCGATTGGACTATTATTTCGTTAGAAAATTGAAAAATAAGTGATTTTGCCATTTCCTGCAATTTTTACCGTTTAGGCTGTGCTAAAAATTAGACAAAAATATTAATTTTGTATTTTTTAATCTTTTGTATTAATAGTCTATGTAACGACTAAAAATGATTATCCACGCAAAATATTACAGCGATTGGACTATTATTTCGTTAGAAAAATGAAAAATACATGGTTTTGCCATTTCCTGCAATTTTTACCGTTTAGGCTGTGCTAAAAATTAGACAGAAATATTAATTTTGTATTTTTTAATATCTTGTGTTGGTAATCGATGTAACGACTAAAAATAATTATCCACGCGAAATATTACAGTGATTGGACGTGTAATTCGTTAGAAAATTTAAAAATACATGGTATTGCCATTTTCCGCAATTTTTACCGTTTAGGCTGGCTAAAAATTATATAAAAATATTAATTTTGTATTTTTTAATCTCTTGTGTTGGTAATCGATGTAACGACTTAAAATGATTATACACGCGAAATAATAAGCGATTGGACTTTTATTTCGTTAGAAAATTTAAAAATACATGGTTTTGCCATTTCCTGCAATTTTTACCGTTTAGCCTGTGCTAAAAATTAAGCAAAAATATTAATTTTAATGTTTTAATCTTTTGTATTAATAGTCTATGTAACGAATAAAAATGATTATCCACGCGAAATATTACAGCGATTGGACTATTATTTCGTTAGAAAAATGAAAAATACATGGTTTTGCCATTTCCTGCAATTTTTACCTTTAGGCTGTGCTAAAAATTAGACAAAAATATTAATTTTGTATTTTTTAATCTTTTGTGTTAGTAATCGATGTAACGACTTAAAATGATTATACACGCGAAATATTACAGCGATTGGACGAGTATTTCGTTAGAAAATTTAAAAATACATGGTTTTGCCATTTTCCGCAATTTTTACCGTTTAGGCTGGCTAAAAATTATATAAAAATTTTAATTTTGTATTTTTTAATCTTTTGTATTAATAGTCGATGTAACGACTAAAAATGATTATCCACGCGAAATATTACAGCGATTGGACTTTTATTTCGTTAGAAAATTTAAAAATACATGGTTTTGCCATTTCCCGCAATTTTTACCGTTTAGGCTGGCTAAAAATTATATAAAAATTTTAATTTTGTATTTTTTAATCTTTTGTGTTGGTAATCGATGTAACGACTTAAAATGATTATCCACGCGAAATATTACAGCGATTGGACTTTTATTTCGTTAGAAAATTTAAAAATACATGGTTTTGCCATTTCCCGCAATTTTTACCGTTTAGGCTGGCTAAAAATTATATAAAAATTTTAATTTTGTATTTTTTAATCTTTTGTGTTGGTAATCGATGTAACGACTTAAAATGATTATCCACGCGAAATATTACAGCGATTGGACTTTTATTTCGTTAGAAAATTTAAAAATACATGGTTTTGCCATTTCCCGCAATTTTTACGGTTCAGGCTGTGCCAAAAATGAGACAAAAATTTTAATTTTGTATTTTTTAATCTTTTGTGTTGGTAATCGATGTAACGACTTAAAATGATTATACACGCGAAATAATAAGCGATTGGACTATTATTTCGTTAGAAAATTGAAAAATAAGTGATTTTGCCATTTCCTGCAATTTTTACCGTTTAGGCTGTGCTAAAAATTAGACAAAAATATTAATTTTGTATTTTTTAATCTTTTGTATTAATAGTCTATGTAACGACTAAAAATGATTATCCACGCAAAATATTACAGCGATTGGACTATTATTTCGTTAGAAAAATGAAAAATACATGGTTTTGCCATTTCCTGCAATTTTTACCGTTTAGGCTGTGCTAAAAATTAGACAGAAATATTAATTTTGTATTTTTTAATATCTTGTGTTGGTAATCGATGTAACGACTAAAAATAATTATCCACGCGAAATATTACAGTGATTGGACGTGTAATTCGTTAGAAAATTTAAAAATACATGGTATTGCCATTTTCCGCAATTTTTACCGTTTAGCCTGTGCTAAAAATTAAGCAAAAATATTAATTTTAATGTTTTAATCTTTTGTATTAATAGTCTATGTAACGAATAAAAATGATTATCCACGCGAAATATTACAGCGATTGGACTATTATTTCGTTAGAAAAATGAAAAATACATGGTTTTGCCATTTCCTGCAATTTTTACCTTTAGGCTGTGCTAAAAATTAGACAAAAATATTAATTTTGTATTTTTTAATCTTTTGTGTTAGTAATCGATGTAACGACTTAAAATGATTATACACGCGAAATATTACAGCGATTGGACGAGTATTTCGTTAGAAAATTTAAAAATACATGGTTTTGCCATTTTCCGCAATTTTTACCGTTTAGGCTGGCTAAAAATTATATAAAAATTTTAATTTTGTATTTTTTAATCTTTTGTATTAATAGTCGATGTAACGACTAAAAATGATTATCCACGCGAAATATTACAGCGATTGGACTATTATTTCGTTAGAAAAATGAAAAGTACATGGTTTTGCCATTTCCTGCAATTTTTACCTTTAGGCTGTGCTAAAAATTAGACAAAAATATTAATTTTGTATTTTTTAATCTTTTGTGTTGGTAATCGATGTAACGACTTAAAATGATTATACACGCGAAATAATAAGCGATTGGACTATTATTTCGTTAGAAAATTTAAAAATACATGGTTTTGCCATTTCCTGCAATTTTTACGGTTCATGCTGTGCCAAAAATGAGACAAAAATTTTAATTTTGTATTTTTTAATCTTTTGTGTTGGTAATCGATGTAACGACTTAAAATGATTATACACGCGAAATAATAAGCGATTGGACTATTATTTCGTTAGAAAATTGAAAAATAAGTGATTTTGCCATTTCCTGCAATTTTTACCGTTTAGGCTGTGCTAAAAATTAGACAAAAATATTAATTTTGTATTTTTTAATCTCTTGTGTTGGTAATCGATGTAACGACTTAAAATGATTATACACGCGAAATAATAAGCGATTGGACTTTTATTTCGTTAGAAAATTTAAAAATACATGGTTTTGCCATTTCCTGCAATTTTTACCGTTTAGCCTGTGCTAAAAATTAAGCAAAAATATTAATTTTAATGTTTTAATCTTTTGTATTAATAGTCTATGTAACGAATAAAAATGATTATCCACGCGAAATATTACAGCGATTGGACTATTATTTCGTTAGAAAAATGAAAAATACATGGTTTTGCCATTTCCTGCAATTTTTACCTTTAGGCTGTGCTAAAAATTAGACAAAAATATTAATTTTGTATTTTTTAATCTTTTGTGTTAGTAATCGATGTAACGACTTAAAATGATTATACACGCGAAATATTACAGCGATTGGACGAGTATTTCGTTAGAAAATTTAAAAATACATGGTTTTGCCATTTTCCGCAATTTTTACCGTTTAGGCTGGCTAAAAATTATATAAAAATTTTAATTTTGTATTTTTTAATCTTTTGTATTAATAGTCGATGTAACGACTAAAAATGATTATCCACGCGAAATATTACAGCGATTGGACTTTTATTTCGTTAGAAAATTTAAAAATACATGGTTTTGCCATTTCCCGCAATTTTTACCGTTTAGGCTGGCTAAAAATTATATAAAAATTTTAATTTTGTATTTTTTAATCTTTTGTGTTGGTAATCGATGTAACGACTTAAAATGATTATCCACGCGAAATATTACAGCGATTGGACTTTTATTTCGTTAGAAAATTTAAAAATACATGGTTTTGCCATTTCCCGCAATTTTTACCGTTTAGGCTGGCTAAAAATTATATAAAAATTTTAATTTTGTATTTTTTAATCTTTTGTGTTGGTAATCGATGTAACGACTTAAAATGATTATCCACGCGAAATATTACAGCGATTGGACTTTTATTTCGTTAGAAAATTTAAAAATACATGGTTTTGCCATTTCCCGCAATTTTTACGGTTCAGGCTGTGCCAAAAATGAGACAAAAATTTTAATTTTGTATTTTTTAATCTTTTGTGTTGGTAATCGATGTAACGACTTAAAATGATTATACACGCGAAATAATAAGCGATTGGACTATTATTTCGTTAGAAAATTGAAAAATAAATGATTTTGCCATTTCCTGCAATTTTTACCGTTTAGGCTGTGCTAAAAATTATATAAAAATTTTAATTTTGTATTTTTTAATCTTTTGTGTTGGTAATCGATGTAACGAATAAAAATGATTATCCACGCGAAATATTACAGCGATTGGACTATTATTTCGTTAGAAAAATGAAAAATACATGGTTTTGCCATTTCCTGCAATTTTTACCTTTAGGCTGTGCTAAAAATTAGACAAAAATATTAATTTTGTATTTTTTAATCTTTTGTGTTGGTAATCAATGTAACGACTTAAAATGATTATACACGCGAAATAATAAGCGATTGGACTATTATTTCGTTAGAAAATTTAAAAATACATGGTTTTGCCATTTCCTGCAATTTTTACGGTTCAGGCTGTGCCAAAAATGAGACAAAAATTTTAATTTTGTATTTTTTAATCTTTTGTGTTGGTAATCGATGTAACGACTTAAAATGATTATACACGCGAAATAATAAGCGATTGGACTATTATTTCGTTAGAAAATTGAAAAATAAGTGATTTTGCCATTTCCTGCAATTTTTACCGTTTAGGCTGTGCTAAAAATTAGACAAAAATATTAATTTTGTATTTTTTAATCTTTTGTATTAATAGTCTATGTAACGACTAAAAATGATTATCCACGCAAAATATTACAGCGATTGGACTATTATTTCGTTAGAAAAATGAAAAATACATGGTTTTGCCATTTCCTGCAATTTTTACCGTTTAGGCTGTGCTAAAAATTAGACAGAAATATTAATTTTGTATTTTTTAATATCTTGTGTTGGTAATCGATGTAACGACTAAAAATAATTATCCACGCGAAATATTACAGTGATTGGACGTGTAATTCGTTAGAAAATTTAAAAATACATGGTATTGCCATTTTCCGCAATTTTTACCGTTTAGGCTGGCTAAAAATTATATAAAAATATTAATTTTGTATTTTTTAATCTCTTGTGTTGGTAATCGATGTAACGACTTAAAATGATTATACACGCGAAATAATAAGCGATTGGACTTTTATTTCGTTAGAAAATTTAAAAATACATGGTTTTGCCATTTCCTGCAATTTTTACCGTTTAGCCTGTGCTAAAAATTAAGCAAAAATATTAATTTTAATGTTTTAATCTTTTGTATTAATAGTCTATGTAACGAATAAAAATGATTATCCACGCGAAATATTACAGCGATTGGACTATTATTTCGTTAGAAAAATGAAAAATACATGGTTTTGCCATTTCCTGCAATTTTTACCTTTAGGCTGTGCTAAAAATTAGACAAAAATATTAATTTTGTATTTTTTAATCTTTTGTGTTAGTAATCGATGTAACGACTTAAAATGATTATACACGCGAAATATTACAGCGATTGGACGAGTATTTCGTTAGAAAATTTAAAAATACATGGTTTTGCCATTTTCCGCAATTTTTACCGTTTAGGCTGGCTAAAAATTATATAAAAATTTTAATTTTGTATTTTTTAATCTTTTGTATTAATAGTCGATGTAACGACTAAAAATGATTATCCACGCGAAATATTACAGCGATTGGACTTTTATTTCGTTAGAAAATTTAAAAATACATGGCTTTGCCATTTCCCGCAATTTTTACCGTTTAGGCTGGCTAAAAATTATATAAAAATTTTAATTTTGTATTTTTTAATCTTTTGTGTTGGTAATCGATGTAACGACTTAAAATGATTATCCACGCGAAATATTACAGCGATTGGACTATTATTTCGTTAGAAAAATGAAAAATACATGGTTTTGCCATTTCCTGCAATTTTTACCTTTAGGCTGTGCTAAAAATTAGACAAAAATATTAATTTTGTATTTTTTAATCTTTTGTGTTGGTAATCAATGTAACGACTTAAAATGATTATACACGCGAAATAATAAGCGATTGGACTATTATTTCGTTAGAAAATTTAAAAATACATGGTTTTGCCATTTCCTGCAATTTTTACGGTTCAGGCTGTGCCAAAAATGAGACAAAAATTTTAATTTTGTATTTTTTAATCTTTTGTGTTGGTAATCGATGTAACGACTTAAAATGATTATACACGCGAAATAATAAGCGATTGGACTATTATTTCGTTAGAAAATTGAAAAATAAGTGATTTTGCCATTTCCTGCAATTTTTACCGTTTAGGCTGTGCTAAAAATTAGACAAAAATATTAATTTTGTATTTTTTAATCTTTTGTATTAATAGTCTATGTAACGACTAAAAATGATTATCCACGCAAAATATTACAGCGATTGGACTATTATTTCGTTAGAAAAATGAAAAATACATGGTTTTGCCATTTCCTGCAATTTTTACCGTTTAGGCTGTGCTAAAAATTAGACAGAAATATTAATTTTGTATTTTTTAATATCTTGTGTTGGTAATCGATGTAACGACTAAAAATAATTATCCACGCGAAATATTACAGTGATTGGACGTGTAATTCGTTAGAAAATTTAAAAATACATGGTATTGCCATTTTCCGCAATTTTTACCGTTTAGGCTGGCTAAAAATTATATAAAAATATTAATTTTGTATTTTTTAATCTCTTGTGTTGGTAATCGATGTAACGACTTAAAATGATTATACACGCGAAATAATAAGCGATTGGACTTTTATTTCGTTAGAAAATTTAAAAATACATGGTTTTGCCATTTCCTGCAATTTTTACCGTTTAGCCTGTGCTAAAAATTAAGCAAAAATATTAATTTTAATGTTTTAATATTTTGTATTAATAGTCTATGTAACGAATAAAAATGATTATCCACGCGAAATATTACAGCGATTGGACTATTATTTCGTTAGAAAAATGAAAAATACATGGTTTTGCCATTTCCTGCAATTTTTACCTTTAGGCTGTGCTAAAAATTAGACAAAAATATTAATTTTGTATTTTTTAATCTTTTGTGTTAGTAATCGATGTAACGACTTAAAATGATTATACACGCGAAATATTACAACGATTGGACGAGTATTTCGTTAGAAAATTTAAAAATACATGGTTTTGCCATTTTCCGCAATTTTTACCGTTTAGGCTGGCTAAAAATTATATAAAAATTTTAATTTTGTATTTTTTAATCTTTTGTATTAATAGTCGATGTAACGACTAAAAATGATTATCCACGCGAAATATTACAGCGATTGGACTTTTATTTCGTTAGAAAATTTAGAAATACATGGTTTTGCCATTTCCCGCAATTTTTACCGTTTAGGCTGGCTAAAAATTATATAAAAATTTTAATTTTGTATTTTTTAATCTTTTGTGTTGGTAATCGATGTAACGACTTAAAATGATTATCCACGCGAAATATTACAGCGATTGGACTTTTATTTCGTTAGAAAATTTAAAAATACATGGTTTTGCCATTTCCCGCAATTTTTACCGTTTAGGCTGGCTAAAAATTATATAAAAATTTTAATTTTGTATTTTTTAATCTTTTGTGTTGGTAATCGATGTAACGACTTAAAATGATTATCCACGCGAAATATTACAGCGATTGGACTTTTATTTCGTTAGAAAATTTAAAAATACATGGTTTTGCCATTTCCCGCAATTTTTACGGTTCAGGCTGTGCCAAAAATGAGACAAAAATTTTAATTTTGTATTTTTTAATCTTTTGTGTTGGTAATCGATGTAACGACTTAAAATGATTATACACGCGAAATAATAAGCGATTGGACTATTATTTCGTTAGAAAATTGAAAAATAAATGATTTTGCCATTTCCTGCAATTTTTACCGTTTAGGCTGTGCTAAAAATTATATAAAAATTTTAATTTTGTATTTTTTAATCTTTTGTGTTGGTAATCGATGTAACGAATAAAAATGATTATCCACGCGAAATATTACAGCGATTGGACTATTATTTCGTTAGAAAAATGAAAAATACATGGTTTTGCCATTTCCTGCAATTTTTACCTTTAGGCTGTGCTAAAAATTAGACAAAAATATTAATTTTGTATTTTTTAATCTTTTGTGTTGGTAATCGATGTAACGACTTAAAATGATTATACACGCGAAATAATAAGCGATTGGACTATTATTTCGTTAGAAAATTTAAAAATACATGGTTTTGCCATTTCCTGCAATTTTTACGGTTCAGGCTGTGCCAAAAATGAGACAAAAATTTTAATTTTGTATTTTTTAATCTTTTGTGTTGGTAATCGATGTAACGACTTAAAATGATTATACACGCGAAATAATAAGCGATTGGACTATTATTTCGTTAGAAAATTGAAAAATAAGTGATTTTGCCATTTCCTGCAATTTTTACCGTTTAGGCTGTTCTAAAAATTAGACAAAAATATTAATTTTGTATTTTTTAATCTTTTGTATTAATAGTCTATGTAACGACTAAAAATGATTATCCACGCAAAATATTACAGCGATTGGACTATTATTTCGTTAGAAAAATGAAAAATACATGGTTTTGCCATTTCCTGCAATTTTTACCGTTTAGGCTGTGCTAAAAATTAGACAGAAATATTAATTTTGTATTTTTTAATATCTTGTGTTGGTAATCGATGTAACGACTAAAAATAATTATCCACGCGAAATATTACAGTGATTGGACGTGTAATTCGTTAGAAAATTTAAAAATACATGGTATTGCCATTTTCCGCAATTTTTACCGTTTAGGCTGGCTAAAAATTATATAAAAATATTAATTTTGTATTTTTTAATCTCTTGTGTTGGTAATCGATGTAACGACTTAAAATGATTATACACGCGAAATAATAAGCGATTGGACTTTTATTTCGTTAGAAAATTTAAAAATACATGGTTTTGCCATTTTCCGCAATTTTTACCGTTTAGGCTGGCTAAAAATTATATAAAAATTTTAATTTTGTATTTTTTAATCTTTTGTATTAATAGTCGATGTAACGACTAAAAATGATTATCCACGCGAAATATTACAGCGATTGGACTTTTATTTCGTTAGAAAATTTAAAAATACATGGTTTTGCCATTTCCCGCAATTTTTACCGTTTAGGCTGGCTAAAAATTATATAAAAATTTTAATTTTGTATTTTTTAATCTTTTGTGTTGGTAATCGATGTAACGACTTAAAATGATTATCCACGCGAAATATTACAGCGATTGGACTTTTATTTCGTTAGAAAATTTAAAAATACATGGTTTTGCCATTTCCCGCAATTTTTACCGTTTAGGCTGGCTAAAAATTATATAAAAATTTTAATTTTGTATTTTTTAATCTTTTGTGTTGGTAATCGATGTAACGACTTAAAATGATTATCCACGCGAAATATTACAGCGATTGGACTTTTATTTCGTTAGAAAATTTAAAAATACATGGTTTTGCCATTTCCCGCAATTTTTACGGTTCAGGCTGTGCCAAAAATGAGACAAAAATTTTAATTTTGTATTTTTTAATCTTTTGTGTTGGTAATCGATGTAACGACTTAAAATGATTATACACGCGAAATAATAAGCGATTGGACTATTATTTCGTTAGAAAATTGAAAAATAAATGATTTTGCCATTTCCTGCAATTTTTACCGTTTAGGCTGTGCTAAAAATTATATAAAAATTTTAATTTTGTATTTTTTAATCTTTTGTGTTGGTAATCGATGTAACGAATAAAAATGATTATCCACGCGAAATATTACAGCGATTGGACTATTATTTCGTTAGAAAAATGAAAAATACATGGTTTTGCCATTTCCTGCAATTTTTACCTTTAGGCTGTGCTAAAAATTAGACAAAAATATTAATTTTGTATTTTTTAATCTTTTGTGTTGGTAATCGATGTAACGACTTAAAATGATTATACACGCGAAATAATAAGCGATTGGACTATTATTTCGTTAGAAAATTTAAAAATACATGGTTTTGTCATTTCCTGCAATTTTTACGGTTCAGGCTGTGCCAAAAATGAGACAAAAATTTTAATTTTGTATTTTTTAATCTTTTGTGTTGGTAATCGATGTAACGACTTAAAATGATTATACACGCGAAATAATAAGCGATTGGACTATTATTTCGTTAGAAAATTGAAAAATAAGTGATTTTGCCATTTCCTGCAATTTTTACCGTTTAGGCTGTTCTAAAAATTAGACAAAAATATTAATTTTGTATTTTTTAATCTTTTGTATTAATAGTCTATGTAACGACTAAAAATGATTATCCACGCAAAATATTACAGCGATTGGACTATTATTTCGTTAGAAAAATGAAAAATACATGGTTTTGCCATTTCCTGCAATTTTTACCGTTTAGGCTGTGCTAAAAATTAGACAGAAATATTAATTTTGTATTTTTTAATATCTTGTGTTGGTAATCGATGTAACGACTAAAAATAATTATCCACGCGAAATATTACAGTGATTGGACGTGTAATTCGTTAGAAAATTTAAAAATACATGGTATTGCCATTTTCCGCAATTTTTACCGTTTAGGCTGGCTAAAAATTATATAAAAATATTAATTTTGTATTTTTTAATCTCTTGTGTTGGTAATCGATGTAACGACTTAAAATGATTATACACGCGAAATAATAAGCGATTGGACTTTTATTTCGTTAGAAAATTTAAAAATACATGGTTTTGCCATTTCCTGCAATTTTTACCGTTTAGCCTGTGCTAAAAATTAAGCAAAAATATTAATTTTAATGTTTTAATCTTTTGTATTAATAGTCTATGTAACGAATAAAAATGATTATCCACGCGAAATATTACAGCGATTGGACTATTATTTCGTTAGAAAAATGAAAAATACATGGTTTTGCCATTTCCTGCAATTTTTACCTTTAGGCTGTGCTAAAAATTAGACAAAAATATTAATTTTGTATTTTTTAATCTTTTGTGTTAGTAATCGATGTAACGACTTAAAATGATTATACACGCGAAATATTACAGCGATTGGACGAGTATTTCGTTAGAAAATTTAAAAATACATGGTTTTGCCATTTTCCGCAATTTTTACCGTTTAGGCTGGCTAAAAATTATATAAAAATTTTAATTTTGTATTTTTTAATCTTTTGTATTAATAGTCGATGTAACGACTAAAAATGATTATCCACGCGAAATATTACAGCGATTGGACTTTTATTTCGTTAGAAAATTTAAAAATACATGGTTTTGCCATTTCCCGCAATTTTTACCGTTTAGGCTGGCTAAAAATTATATAAAAATTTTAATTTTGTATTTTTTAATCTTTTGTGTTGGTAATCGATGTAACGACTTAAAATGATTATCCACGCGAAATATTACAGCGATTGGACTTTTATTTCGTTAGAAAATTTAAAAATACATGGTTTTGCCATTTCCCGCAATTTTTACCGTTTAGGCTGTGCTAAAAATTAGACAAAAATATTAATTTTGTATTTTTTAATCTTTTGTGTTGGTAATCGATGTAACGACTTAAAATGATTATACACGCGAAATAATAAGCGATTGGACTTTTATTTCGTTAGAAAATTTAAAAATACATGGTTTTGCCATTTCCTGCAATTTTTACCGTTTAGCCTGTGCTAAAAATTAAGCAAAAATATTAATTTTAATGTTTTAATCTTTTGTATTAATAGTCTATGTAACGACTAAAAATGATTATCCACGCAAAATATTACAGCGATTGGACTATTATTTCGTTAGAAAAATGAAAAATACATGGTTTTGCCATTTCCTGCAATTTTTACCGTTTAGCCTGTGCTAAAAATTAAGCAAAAATATTAATTTTAATGTTTTAATCTTTTGTATTAATAGTCTATGTAACGAATAAAAATGATTATCCACGCGAAATATTACAGCGATTGGACTATTATTTCGTTAGAAAAATGAAAAATACATGGTTTTGCCATTTCCTGCAATTTTTACCTTTAGGCTGTGCTAAAAATTAGACAAAAATATTAATTTTGTATTTTTTAATCTTTTGTGTTAGTAATCGATGTAACGACTTAAAATGATTATACACGCGAAATATTACAGCGATTGGACGAGTATTTCGTTAGAAAATTTAAAAATACATGGTTTTGCCATTTTCCGCAATTTTTACCGTTTAGGCTGGCTAAAAATTATATAAAAATTTTAATTTTGTATTTTTTAATCTTTTGTATTAATAGTCGATGTAACGACTAAAAATGATTATCCACGCGAAATATTACAGCGATTGGACTTTTATTTCGTTAGAAAATTTAAAAATACATGGCTTTGCCATTTCCCGCAATTTTTACCGTTTAGGCTGGCTAAAAATTATATAAAAATTTTAATTTTGTATTTTTTAATCTTTTGTGTTGGTAATCGATGTAACGACTTAAAATGATTATCCACGCGAAATATTACAGCGATTGGACTATTATTTCGTTAGAAAAATGAAAAATACATGGTTTTGCCATTTCCTGCAATTTTTACCTTTAGGCTGTGCTAAAAATTAGACAAAAATATTAATTTTGTATTTTTTAATCTTTTGTGTTGGTAATCAATGTAACGACTTAAAATGATTATACACGCGAAATAATAAGCGATTGGACTATTATTTCGTTAGAAAATTTAAAAATACATGGTTTTGCCATATCCTGCAATTTTTACGGTTCAGGCTGTGCCAAAAATGAGACAAAAATTTTAATTTTGTATTTTTTAATCTTTTGTGTTGGTAATCGATGTAACGACTTAAAATGATTATACACGCGAAATAATAAGCGATTGGACTATTATTTCGTTAGAAAATTGAAAAATAAGTGATTTTGCCATTTCCTGCAATTTTTACCGTTTAGGCTGTGCTAAAAATTAGACAAAAATATTAATTTTGTATTTTTTAATCTTTTGTATTAATAGTCTATGTAACGACTAAAAATGATTATCCACGCAAAATATTACAGCGATTGGACTATTATTTCGTTAGAAAAATGAAAAATACATGGTTTTGCCATTTCCTGCAATTTTTACCGTTTAGGCTGTGCTAAAAATTAGACAGAAATATTAATTTTGTATTTTTTAATATCTTGTATTAATAGTCTATGTAACGACTAAAAATGATTATCCACGCAAAATATTACAGCGATTGGACTTTTATTTCGTTAGAAAATTTAAAAATACATGGCTTTGCCATTTCCCGCAATTTTTACCGTTTAGGCTGGCTAAAAATTATATAAAAATATTAATTTTGTATTTTTTAATCTCTTGTGTTGGTAATCGATGTAACGACTTAAAATGATTATACACGCGAAATAATAAGCGATTGGACTTTTATTTCGTTAGAAAATTTAAAAATACATGGTTTTGCCATTTCCTGCAATTTTTACCGTTTAGCCTGTGCTAAAAATTAAGCAAAAATATTAATTTTAATGTTTTAATCTTTTGTATTAATAGTCTATGTAACGAATAAAAATGATTATCCACGCGAAATATTACAGCGATTGGACTATTATTTCGTTAGAAAAATGAAAAATACATGGTTTTGCCATTTCCTGCAATTTTTACCTTTAGGCTGTGCTAAAAATTAGACAAAAATATTAATTTTGTATTTTTTAATCTTTTGTGTTAGTAATCGATGTAACGACTTAAAATGATTATACACGCGAAATATTACAGCGATTGGACGAGTATTTCGTTAGAAAATTTAAAAATACATGGTTTTGCCATTTTCCGCAATTTTTACCGTTTAGGCTGGCTAAAAATTATATAAAAATTTTAATTTTGTATTTTTTAATCTTTTGTATTAATAGTCGATGTAACGACTAAAAATGATTATCCACGCGAAATATTACAGCGATTGGACTTTTATTTCGTTAGAAAATTTAAAAATACATGGTTTTGCCATTTCCCGCAATTTTTACCGTTTAGGCTGGCTAAAAATTATATAAAAATTTTAATTTTGTATTTTTTAATCTTTTGTGTTGGTAATCGATGTAACGACTTAAAATGATTATCCACGCGAAATATTACAGCGATTGGACTTTTATTTCGTTAGAAAATTTAAAAATACATGGTTTTGCCATTTCCCGCAATTTTTACCGTTTAGGCTGGCTAAAAATTATATAAAAATTTTAATTTTGTATTTTTTAATCTTTTGTGTTGGTAATCGATGTAACGACTTAAAATGATTATCCACGCGAAATATTACAGCGATTGGACTTTTATTTCGTTAGAAAATTTAAAAATACATGGTTTTGCCATTTCCCGCAATTTTTACGGTTCAGGCTGTGCCAAAAATGAGACAAAAATTTTAATTTTGTATTTTTTAATCTTTTGTGTTGGTAATCGATGTAACGACTTAAAATGATTATACACGCGAAATAATAAGCGATTGGACTATTATTTCGTTAGAAAATTGAAAAATAAATGATTTTGCCATTTCCTGCAATTTTTACCGTTTAGGCTGTGCTAAAAATTATATAAAAATTTTAATTTTGTATTTTTTAATCTTTTGTGTTGGTAATCGATGTAACGAATAAAAATGATTATCCACGCGAAATATTACAGCGATTGGACTATTATTTCGTTAGAAAAATGAAAAATACATGGTTTTGCCATTTCCTGCAATTTTTACCTTTAGGCTGTGCTAAAAATTAGACAAAAATATTAATTTTGTATTTTTTAATCTTTTGTGTTGGTAATCGATGTAACGACTTAAAATGATTATACACGCGAAATAATAAGCGATTGGACTATTATTTCGTTAGAAAATTTAAAAATACATGGTTTTGCCATTTCCTGCAATTTTTACGGTTCAGGCTGTGCCAAAAATGAGACAAAAATTTTAATTTTGTATTTTTTAATCTTTTGTGTTGGTAATCGATGTAACGACTTAAAATGATTATACACGCGAAATAATAAGCGATTGGACTATTATTTCGTTAGAAAATTGAAAAATAAGTGATTTTGCCATTTCCTGCAATTTTTACCGTTTAGGCTGTTCTAAAAATTAGACAAAAATATTAATTTTGTATTTTTTAATCTTTTGTATTAATAGTCTATGTAACGACTAAAAATGATTATCCACGCAAAATATTACAGCGATTGGACTATTATTTCGTTAGAAAAATGAAAAATACATGGTTTTGCCATTTCCTGCAATTTTTACCGTTTAGGCTGTGCTAAAAATTAGACAGAAATATTAATTTTGTATTTTTTAATATCTTGTGTTGGTAATCGATGTAACGACTAAAAATAATTATCCACGCGAAATATTACAGTGATTGGACGTGTAATTCGTTAGAAAATTTAAAAATACATGGTATTGCCATTTTCCGCAATTTTTACCGTTTAGGCTGGCTAAAAATTATATAAAAATATTAATTTTGTATTTTTTAATCTCTTGTGTTGGTAATCGATGTAACGACTTAAAATGATTATACACGCGAAATAATAAGCGATTGGACTTTTATTTCGTTAGAAAATTTAAAAATACATGGTTTTGCCATTTCCTGCAATTTTTACCGTTTAGCCTGTGCTAAAAATTAAGCAAAAATATTAATTTTAATGTTTTAATCTTTTGTATTAATAGTCTATGTAACGAATAAAAATGATTATCCACGCGAAATATTACAGCGATTGGACTATTATTTCGTTAGAAAAATGAAAAATACATGGTTTTGCCATTTCCTGCAATTTTTACCTTTAGGCTGTGCTAAAAATTAGACAAAAATATTAATTTTGTATTTTTTAATCTTTTGTGTTAGTAATCGATGTAACGACTTAAAATGATTATACACGCGAAATATTACAGCGATTGGACGAGTATTTCGTTAGAAAATTTAAAAATACATGGTTTTGCCATTTTCCGCAATTTTTACCGTTTAGGCTGGCTAAAAATTATATAAAAATTTTAATTTTGTATTTTTTAATCTTTTGTATTAATAGTCGATGTAACGACTAAAAATGATTATCCACGCGAAATATTACAGCGATTGGACTTTTATTTCGTTAGAAAATTTAAAAATACATGGTTTTGCCATTTCCCGCAATTTTTACCGTTTAGGCTGGCTAAAAATTATATAAAAATTTTAATTTTGTATTTTTTAATCTTTTGTGTTGGTAATCGATGTAACGACTTAAAATGATTATCCACGCGAAATATTACAGCGATTGGACTTTTATTTCGTTAGAAAATTTAAAAATACATGGTTTTGCCATTTCCCGCAATTTTTACCGTTTAGGCTGGCTAAAAATTATATAAAAATTTTAATTTTGTATTTTTTAATCTTTTGTGTTGGTAATCGATGTAACGACTTAAAATGATTATCCACGCGAAATATTACAGCGATTGGACTTTTATTTCGTTAGAAAATTTAAAAATACATGGTTTTGCCATTTCCCGCAATTTTTACGGTTCAGGCTGTGCCAAAAATGAGACAAAAATTTTAATTTTGTATTTTTTAATCTTTTGTGTTGGTAATCGATGTAACGACTTAAAATGATTATACACGCGAAATAATAAGCGATTGGACTATTATTTCGTTAGAAAATTGAAAAATAAATGATTTTGCCATTTCCTGCAATTTTTACCGTTTAGGCTGTGCTAAAAATTATATAAAAATTTTAATTTTGTATTTTTTAATCTTTTGTGTTGGTAATCGATGTAACGAATAAAAATGATTATCCACGCGAAATATTACAGCGATTGGACTATTATTTCGTTAGAAAAATGAAAAATACATGGTTTTGCCATTTCCTGCAATTTTTACCTTTAGGCTGTGCTAAAAATTAGACAAAAATATTAATTTTGTATTTTTTAATCTTTTGTGTTAGTAATCGATGTAACGACTTAAAATGATTATACACGCGAAATATTACAGCGATTGGACGAGTATTTCGTTAGAAAATTTAAAAATACATAATTTTGCTATTTTCGGCAATTTTTACCGTTTAGGCTGTGCTTAAAATTAGACAAAAATATTAATTTTGTATTTTTTAATCTTTTGTATTAATAGTCGATGTAACGACTAAAAATGATTATCCACGCGAAATATTACAGCGATTGGACTTTTATTTCGTTAGAAAATTTAAAAATACATGGTTTTGCCATTTTCCGCAATTTTTACCGTTTAGGCTGGCTAAAAATTATATAAAAATTTTAATTTTGTATTTTTTAATCTTTTGTGTTGGTAATCGATGTAACGACTTAAAATGATTATACACGCGAAATAATAAGCGATTGGACTATTATTTCGTTAGAAAATTGAAAAATAAGTGATTTTGCCATTTCCTGCAATTTTTACCGTTTAGGCTGTGCTAAAAATTAGACAAAAATATTAATTTTGTATTTTTTAATCTTTTGTATTAATAGTCTATGTAACGACTAAAAATGATTATCCACGCAAAATATTACAGCGATTGGACTATTATTTCGTTAGAAAAATGAAAAATACATGGTTTTGCCATTTCCTGCAATTTTTACCTTTAGGCTGTGCTAAAAATTAGACAAAAATATTAATTTTGTATTTTTTAATCTTTTGTGTTGGTAATCGATGTAACGACTTAAAATGATTATACACGCGAAATAATAAGCGATTGGACTATTATTTCGTTAGAAAATTTAAAAATACATGGTTTTGCCATTTCCTGCAATTTTTACGGTTCAGGCTGTGCCAAAAATGAGACAAAAATTTTAATTTTGTATTTTTTAATCTTTTGTGTTGGTAATCGATGTAACGACTTAAAATGATTATACACGCGAAATAATAAGCGATTGGACTATTATTTCGTTAGAAAATTGAAAAATAAGTGATTTTGCCATTTCCTGCAATTTTTACCGTTTAGGCTGTTCTAAAAATTAGACAAAAATATTAATTTTGTATTTTTTAATCTTTTGTATTAATAGTCTATGTAACGACTAAAAATGATTATCCACGCAAAATATTACAGCGATTGGACTATTATTTCGTTAGAAAAATGAAAAATACATGGTTTTGCCATTTCCTGCAATTTTTACCGTTTAGGCTGTGCTAAAAATTAGACAGAAATATTAATTTTGTATTTTTTAATATCTTGTGTTGGTAATCGATGTAACGACTAAAAATAATTATCCACGCGAAATATTACAGTGATTGGACGTGTAATTCGTTAGAAAATTTAAAAATACATGGTATTGCCATTTTCCGCAATTTTTACCGTTTAGGCTGGCTAAAAATTATATAAAAATATTAATTTTGTATTTTTTAATCTCTTGTGTTGGTAATCGATGTAACGACTTAAAATGATTATACACGCGAAATAATAAGCGATTGGACTTTTATTTCGTTAGAAAATTTAAAAATACATGGTTTTGCCATTTCCTGCAATTTTTACCGTTTAGCCTGTGCTAAAAATTAAGCAAAAATATTAATTTTAATGTTTTAATCTTTTGTATTAATAGTCTATGTAACGAATAAAAATGATTATCCACGCGAAATATTACAGCGATTGGACTATTATTTCGTTAGAAAAATGAAAAATACATGGTTTTGCCATTTCCTGCAATTTTTACCTTTAGGCTGTGCTAAAAATTAGACAAAAATATTAATTTTGTATTTTTTAATCTTTTGTGTTAGTAATCGATGTAACGACTTAAAATGATTATACACGCGAAATATTACAGCGATTGGACGAGTATTTCGTTAGAAAATTTAAAAATACATGGTTTTGCCATTTTCCGCAATTTTTACCGTTTAGGCTGGCTAAAAATTATATAAAAATTTTAATTTTGTATTTTTTAATCTTTTGTATTAATAGTCGATGTAACGACTAAAAATGATTATCCACGCGAAATATTACAGCGATTGGACTCTTATTTCGTTAGAAAATTTAAAAATACATGGTTTTGCCATTTCCCGCAATTTTTACCGTTTAGGCTGGCTAAAAATTATATAAAAATTTTAATTTTGTATTTTTTAATCTTTTGTGTTGGTAATCGATGTAACGACTTAAAATGATTATCCACGCGAAATATTACAGCGATTGGACTTTTATTTCGTTAGAAAATTTAAAAATACATGGTTTTGCCATTTCCCGCAATTTTTACCGTTTAGGCTGGCTAAAAATTATATAAAAATTTTAATTTTGTATTTTTTAATCTTTTGTGTTGGTAATCGATGTAACGACTTAAAATGATTATCCACGCGAAATATTACAGCGATTGGACTTTTATTTCGTTAGAAAATTTAAAAATACATGGTTTTGCCATTTCCCGCAATTTTTACGGTTCAGGCTGTGCCAAAAATGAGACAAAAATTTTAATTTTGTATTTTTTAATCTTTTGTGTTGGTAATCGATGTAACGACTTAAAATGATTATACACGCGAAATAATAAGCGATTGGACTATTATTTCGTTAGAAAATTGAAAAATAAATGATTTTGCCATTTCCTGCAATTTTTACCGTTTAGGCTGTGCTAAAAATTATATAAAAATTTTAATTTTGTATTTTTTAATCTTTTGTGTTGGTAATCGATGTAACGAATAAAAATGATTATCCACGCGAAATATTACAGCGATTGGACTATTATTTCGTTAGAAAAATGAAAAATACATGGTTTTGCCATTTCCTGCAATTTTTACCGTTTAGGCTGTGCTAAAAATTAGACAGAAATATTAATTTTGTATTTTTTAATATCTTGTGTTGGTAATCGATGTAACGACTAAAAATAATTATCCACGCGAAATATTACAGTGATTGGACGTGTAATTCGTTAGAAAATTTAAAAATACATGGTATTGCCATTTTCCGCAATTTTTACCGTTTAGGCTGGCTAAAAATTATATAAAAATATTAATTTTGTATTTTTTAATCTCTTGTGTTGGTAATCGATGTAACGACTTAAAATGATTATACACGCGAAATAATAAGCGATTGGACTTTTATTTCGTTAGAAAATTTAAAAATACATGGTTTTGCCATTTCCTGCAATTTTTACCGTTTAGCCTGTGCTAAAAATTAAGCAAAAATATTAATTTTAATGTTTTAATCTTTTGTATTAATAGTCTATGTAACGAATAAAAATGATTATCCACGCGAAATATTACAGCGATTGGACTATTATTTCGTTAGAAAAATGAAAAATACATGGTTTTGCCATTTCCTGCAATTTTTACCTTTAGGCTGTGCTAAAAATTAGACAAAAATATTAATTTTGTATTTTTTAATCTTTTGTGTTAGTAATCGATGTAACGACTTAAAATGATTATACACGCGAAATATTACAGCGATTGGACGAGTATTTCGTTAGAAAATTTAAAAATACATGGTTTTGCCATTTTCCGCAATTTTTACCGTTTAGGCTGGCTAAAAATTATATAAAAATTTTAATTTTGTATTTTTTAATCTTTTGTATTAATAGTCGATGTAACGACTAAAAATGATTATCCACGCGAAATATTACAGCGATTGGACTCTTATTTCGTTAGAAAATTTAAAAATACATGGTTTTGCCATTTCCCGCAATTTTTACCGTTTAGGCTGGCTAAAAATTATATAAAAATTTTAATTTTGTATTTTTTAATCTTTTGTGTTGGTAATCGATGTAACGACTTAAAATGATTATCCACGCGAAATATTACAGCGATTGGACTTTTATTTCGTTAGAAAATTTAAAAATACATGGTTTTGCCATTTCCCGCAATTTTTACCGTTTAGGCTGGCTAAAAATTATATAAAAATTTTAATTTTGTATTTTTTAATCTTTTGTGTTGGTAATCGATGTAACGACTTAAAATGATTATCCACGCGAAATATTACAGCGATTGGACTTTTATTTCGTTAGAAAATTTAAAAATACATGGTTTTGCCATTTCCCGCAATTTTTACGGTTCAGGCTGTGCCAAAAATGAGACAAAAATTTTAATTTTGTATTTTTTAATCTTTTGTGTTGGTAATCGATGTAACGACTTAAAATGATTATACACGCGAAATAATAAGCGATTGGACTATTATTTCGTTAGAAAATTGAAAAATAAATGATTTTGCCATTTCCTGCAATTTTTACCGTTTAGGCTGTGCTAAAAATTATATAAAAATTTTAATTTTGTATTTTTTAATCTTTTGTGTTGGTAATCGATGTAACGAATAAAAATGATTATCCACGCGAAATATTACAGCGATTGGACTATTATTTCGTTAGAAAAATGAAAAATACATGGTTTTGCCATTTCCTGCAATTTTTACCTTTAGGCTGTGCTAAAAATTAGACAAAAATATTAATTTTGTATTTTTTAATCTTTTGTGTTAGTAATCGATGTAACGACTTAAAATGATTATACACGCGAAATATTACAGCGATTGGACGAGTATTTCGTTAGAAAATTTAAAAATACATAATTTTGCTATTTTCGGCAATTTTTACCGTTTAGGCTGTGCTTAAAATTAGACAAAAATATTAATTTTGTATTTTTTAATCTTTTGTATTAATAGTCGATGTAACGACTAAAAATGATTATCCACGCGAAATATTACAGCGATTGGACTTTTATTTCGTTAGAAAATTTAAAAATACATGGTTTTGCCATTTTCCGCAATTTTTACCGTTTAGGCTGGCTAAAAATTATATAAAAATTTTAATTTTGTATTTTTTAATCTTTTGTGTTGGTAATCGATGTAACGACTTAAAATGATTATACACGCGAAATAATAAGCGATTGGACTATTATTTCGTTAGAAAATTGAAAAATAAGTGATTTTGCCATTTCCTGCAATTTTTACCGTTTAGGCTGTGCTAAAAATTAGACAAAAATATTAATTTTGTATTTTTTAATCTTTTGTATTAATAGTCTATGTAACGACTAAAAATGATTATCCACGCAAAATATTACAGCGATTGGACTATTATTTCGTTAGAAAAATGAAAAATACATGGTTTTGCCATTTCCTGCAATTTTTACCGTTTAGGCTGTGCTAAAAATTAGACAGAAATATTAATTTTGTATTTTTTAATATCTTGTGTTGGTAATCGATGTAACGACTAAAAATAATTATCCACGCGAAATATTACAGTGATTGGACGTGTAATTCGTTAGAAAATTTAAAAATACATGGTATTGCCATTTTCCGCAATTTTTACCGTTTAGGCTGGCTAAAAATTATATAAAAATATTAATTTTGTATTTTTTAATCTCTTGTGTTGGTAATCGATGTAACGACTTAAAATGATTATACACGCGAAATAATAAGCGATTGGACTTTTATTTCGTTAGAAAATTTAAAAATACATGGTTTTGCCATTTCCTGCAATTTTTACCGTTTAGCCTGTGCTAAAAATTAAGCAAAAATATTAATTTTAATGTTTTAATCTTTTGTATTAATAGTCTATGTAACGAATAAAAATGATTATCCACGCGAAATATTACAGCGATTGGACTATTATTTCGTTAGAAAAATGAAAAATACATGGTTTTGCCATTTCCTGCAATTTTTACCTTTAGGCTGTGCTAAAAATTAGACAAAAATATTAATTTTGTATTTTTTAATCTTTTGTGTTAGTAATCGATGTAACGACTTAAAATGATTATACACGCGAAATATTACAGCGATTGGACGAGTATTTCGTTAGAAAATTTAAAAATACATGGTTTTGCCATTTTCCGCAATTTTTACCGTTTAGGCTGGCTAAAAATTATATAAAAATTTTAATTTTGTATTTTTTAATCTTTTGTATTAATAGTCGATGTAACGACTAAAAATGATTATCCACGCGAAATATTACAGCGATTGGACTTTTATTTCGTTAGAAAATTTAAAAATACATGGTTTTGCCATTTCCCGCAATTTTTACCGTTTAGGCTGGCTAAAAATTATATAAAAATTTTAATTTTGTATTTTTTAATCTTTTGTGTTGGTAATCGATGTAACGACTTAAAATGATTATCCACGCGAAATATTACAGCGATTGGACTTTTATTTCGTTAGAAAATTTAAAAATACATGGTTTTGCCATTTCCCGCAATTTTTACCGTTTAGGCTGGCTAAAAATTATATAAAAATTTTAATTTTGTATTTTTTAATCTTTTGTGTTGGTAATCGATGTAACGACTTAAAATGATTATCCACGCGAAATATTACAGCGATTGGACTTTTATTTCGTTAGAAAATTTAAAAATACATGGTTTTGCCATTTCCCGCAATTTTTACGGTTCAGGCTGTGCCAAAAATAAGACAAAAATTTTAATTTTGTATTTTTTAATCTTTTGTGTTGGTAATCGATGTAACGACTTAAAATGATTATACACGCGAAATAATAAGCGATTGGACTATTATTTCGTTAGAAAATTGAAAAATAAATGATTTTGCCATTTCCTGCAATTTTTACCGTTTAGGCTGTGCTAAAAATTATATAAAAATTTTAATTTTGTATTTTTTAATCTTTTGTGTTGGTAATCGATGTAACGAATAAAAATGATTATCCACGCGAAATATTACAGCGATTGGACTATTATTTCGTTAGAAAAATGAAAAATACATGGTTTTGCCATTTCCTGCAATTTTTACCTTTAGGCTGTGCTAAAAATTAGACAAAAATATTAATTTTGTATTTTTTAATCTTTTGTGTTGGTAATCGATGTAACGACTTAAAATGATTATACACGCGAAATAATAAGCGATTGGACTATTATTTCGTTAGAAAATTTAAAAATACATGGTTTTGCCATTTCCTGCAATTTTTACGGTTCAGGCTGTGCCAAAAATGAGACAAAAATTTTAATTTTGTATTTTTTAATCTTTTGTGTTGGTAATCGATGTAACGACTTAAAATGATTATACACGCGAAATAATAAGCGATTGGACTATTATTTCGTTAGAAAATTGAAAAATAAGTGATTTTGCCATTTCCTGCAATTTTTACCGTTTAGGCTGTGCTAAAAATTAGACAAAAATATTAATTTTGTATTTTTTAATCTTTTGTATTAATAGTCTATGTAACGACTAAAAATGATTATCCACGCAAAATATTACAGCTATTGGACTATTATTTCGTTAGAAAAATGAAAAATACATGGTTTTGCCATTTCCTGCAATTTTTACCGTTTAGGCTGTGCTAAAAATTAGACAGAAATATTAATTTTGTATTTTTTAATATCTTGTGTTGGTAATCGATGTAACGACTAAAAATAATTATACACGCGAAATAATAAGCGATTGGACTATTATTTCGTTAGAAAATTTAAAAATACATGGTTTTGCCATTTCCTGCAATTTTAACGGTTCAGGCTGTGCCAAAAATGAGACAAAAATTTTAATTTTGTATTTTTTAATCTTTTGTGTTGGTAATCGATGTAACGACTTAAAATGATTATACACGCGAAATAATAAGCGATTGGACTTTTATTTCGTTAGAAAATTTAAAAATACATGGTTTTGCCATTTCCTGCAATTTTTACCGTTTAGCCTGTGCTAAAAATTAAGCAAAAATATTAATTTTAATGTTTTAATCTTTTGTATTAATAGTCTATGTAACGAATAAAAATGATTATCCACGCGAAATATTACAGCGATTGGACTATTATTTCGTTAGAAAAATGAAAAATACATGGTTTTGCCATTTCCTGCAATTTTTACCTTTAGGCTGTGCTAAAAATTAGACAAAAATATTAATTTTGTATTTTTTAATCTTTTGTGTTAGTAATCGATGTAACGACTTAAAATGATTATACACGCGAAATATTACAGCGATTGGACGAGTATTTCGTTAGAAAATTTAAAAATACATAATTTTGCTATTTTCGGCAATTTTTACCGTTTAGGCTGTGCTTAAAATTAGACAAAAATATTAATTTTGTATTTTTTAATCTTTTGTATTAATAGTCGATGTAACGACTAAAAATGATTATCCACGCGAAATATTACAGCGATTGGACTTTTATTTCGTTAGAAAATTTAAAAATACATGGTTTTGCCATTTTCCGCAATTTTTACCGTTTAGGCTGGCTAAAAATTATATAAAAATTTTAATTTTGTATTTTTTAATCTTTTGTGTTGGTAATCGATGTAACGACTTAAAATGATTATCCACGCGAAATATTACAGCGATTGGACTTTTATTTCGTTAGAAAATTTAAAAATACATGGTTTTGCCATTTCCCGCAATTTTTACGGTTCAGGCTGTGCCAAAAATGAGACAAAAATTTTAATTTTGTATTTTTTAATCTCTTGTGTTGGTAATCGATGTAACGAATTAAAATGATTATACACGCGAAATAATAAGCGATTGGACTATTATTTCGTTAGAAAATTGAAAAATAAATGATTTTGCCATTTCCTGCAATTTTTACCGTTTAGGCTGTGCTAAAAATTAGACAAAAATATTAATTTTGTATTTTTTAATCTTTTGTATTAATAGTCTATGTAACGACTAAAAATGATTATCCACGCAAAATATTACAGCGATTGGACTATTATTTCGTTAGAAAAATGAAAAATACATGGTTTTGCCATTTCCTGCAATTTTTACCGTTTAGGCTGTGCTAAAAATTAGACAGAAATATTAATTTTGTATTTTTTAATATCTTGTGTTGGTAATCGATGTAACGACTAAAAATAATTATCCACGCGAAATATTACAGTGATTGGACGTGTAATTCGTTAGAAAATTTAAAAATACATGGTTTTGCCATTTCCCGCAATTTTTACGGTTCAGGCTGTGCGAAAAATGAGACAAAAATTTTAATTTTGTATTTTTTAATCTTTTGTGTTGGTAATCGATGTAACGACTTAAAATGATTATACACGCGAAATAATAAGCGATTGGACTATTATTTCGTTAGAAAAATGAAAAATACATGGTTTGCCATTTCCTGCAATTTTTACCTTTAGGCTGTGCTAAAAATTAGACAAAAATATTAATTTTGTATTTTTTAATCTTTTGTGTTAGTAATCGATGTAACGCGAAATAATAAGCGATTGGACTATTATTTCGTTAGAAAATTGAAAAATAAATGCTTTTGCCATTTCCTGCAATTTTTACCGTTTAGGCTGTGCTAAAAATTAGACAAAAATATTAATTTTGTATTTTTTAATCTTTTGTATTAATAGTCTATGTAACGACTAAAAATGATTATCCACGCAAAATATTACAGCGATTGGACTATTATTTCGTTAGAAAAATGAAAAATACATGGTTTTGCCATTTCCTGCAATTTTTACCGTTTAGGCTGTGCTAAAAATTAGACAGAAATATTAATTTTGTATTTTTTAATATCTTGTGTTGGTAATCGATGTAACGACTAAAAATAATTATCCACGCGAAATATTACTGTGATTGGACGTGTAATTCGTTAGAAAATTGAAAAATACATGGTTTAGCCATTTCCTGCAATTTTTACCGTTTAGGCTGTGCTAAAAATTAGACATAAATATTAATTTTGTATTTTTTAATCTTTTGTATTAATAGTCGATGTAACGACTAAAAATGATTATCCACGCGAAATATTACAGAGATTGGACTTTTATTTCGTTAGAAAATTGAAAAATACATGGTTTTGCCATTTTCCGCAATTTTTACGGTCAGGCTGTGCCAAAAATGAGACAAAAATTTTAATTTTGTATTTTATAATCTTTTGTGTTAGTAATCGATGTAACGACTTAAAATGATTATACACGCGAAATATTACAGCGATTGGACGAGTATTTCGTTAGAAAATTTAAAAATACATAATTTTGCTATTTTCGGCAATTTTTACCGTTTAGGCTGTGCTTAAAATTAGACAAAAATATTAATTTTGTATTTTTTAATCTTTTGTATTAATAGTCGATGTAACGACTAAAAATGATTATCCACGCGAAATATTACAGCGATTGGACTTTTATTTCGTTAGAAAATTTAAAAATACATGGTTTTGCCATTTTCCGCAATTTTTACCGTTTAGGCTGGCTAAAAATTATATAAAAATTTTAATTTTGTATTTTTTAATCTTTTGTGTTGGTAATCGATGTAACGACTTAAAATGATTATACACGCGAAATAATAAGCGATTGGACTATTATTTCGTTAGAAAATTGAAAAATAAGTGATTTTGCCATTTCCTGCAATTTTTACCGTTTAGGCTGTGCTAAAAATTAGACAAAAATATTAATTTTGTATTTTTTAATCTTTTGTATTAATAGTCTATGTAACGACTAAAAATGATTATCCACGCAAAATATTACAGCGATTGGACTATTATTTCGTTAGAAAAATGAAAAATACATGGTTTTGCCATTTCCTGCAATTTTTACCGTTTAGGCTGTGCTAAAAATTAGACAGAAATATTAATTTTGTATTTTTTAATATCTTGTGTTGGTAATCGATGTAACGACTAAAAATAATTATCCACGCGAAATATTACAGTGATTGGACGTGTAATTCGTTAGAAAATTTAAAAATACATGGTATTGCCATTTTCCGCAATTTTTACCGTTTAGGCTGGCTAAAAATTATATAAAAATATTAATTTTGTATTTTTTAATCTCTTGTGTTGGTAATCGATGTAACGACTTAAAATGATTATACACGCGAAATAATAAGCGATTGGACTTTTATTTCGTTAGAAAATTTAAAAATACATGGTTTTGCCATTTCCTGCAATTTTTACCGTTTAGCCTGTGCTAAAAATTAAGCAAAAATATTAATTTTAATGTTTTAATCTTTTGTATTAATAGTCTATGTAACGAATAAAAATGATTATCCACGCGAAATATTACAGCGATTGGACTATTATTTCGTTAGAAAAATGAAAAATACATGGTTTTGCCATTTTCCGCAATTTTTACCGTTTAGGCTGTGCTAAAAATTAGACAAAAATATTAATTTTGTATTTTTTAATCTTTTGTATTAATAGTCTATGTAACGACTAAAAATGATTATCCACGCAAAATATTACAGCGATTGGACTATTATTTCGTTAGAAAAATGAAAAATACATGGTTTTGCCATTTCCTGCAATTTTTACCGTTTAGGCTGTGCTAAAAATTAGACAGAAATATTAATTTTGTATTTTTTAATATCTTGTGTTGGTAATCGATGTAACGACTAAAAATAATTATCCACGCGAAATATTACAGTGATTGGACGTGTAATTCGTTAGAAAATTTAAAAATACATGGTTTTGCCATTTCCCGCAATTTTTACGGTTCAGGCTGTGCGAAAAATGAGACAAAAATTTTAATTTTGTATTTTTTAATCTTTTGTGTTGGTAATCGATGTAACGACTTAAAATGATTATACACGCGAAATAATAAGCGATTGGACTATTATTTCGTTAGAAAAATGAAAAATACATGGTTTTGCCATTTCCTGCAATTTTTACCTTTAGGCTGTGCTAAAAATTAGACAAAAATATTAATTTTGTATTTTTTAATCTTTTGTGTTAGTAATCGATGTAACGCGAAATAATAAGCGATTGGACTATTATTTCGTTAGAAAATTGAAAAATAAATGCTTTTGCCATTTCCTGCAATTTTTACCGTTTAGGCTGTGCTAAAAATTAGACAAAAATATTAATTTTGTATTTTTTAATCTTTTGTATTAATAGTCTATGTAACGACTAAAAATGATTATCCACGCAAAATATTACAGCGATTGGACTATTATTTCGTTAGAAAAATGAAAAATACATGGTTTTGCCATTTCCTGCAATTTTTACCGTTTAGGCTGTGCTAAAAATTAGACAGAAATATTAATTTTGTATTTTTTAATATCTTGTGTTGGTAATCGATGTAACGACTAAAAATAATTATCCACGCGAAATATTACAGTGATTGGACGTGTAATTCGTTAGAAAATTGAAAAATACATGGTTTTGCCATTTCCTGCAATTTTTACCGTTTAGGCTGTGCTAAAAATTAAACAAAAATATTAATTTTGTATTTTTTAATCTTTTGTATTAATAGTCGATGTAACGACTTAAAATGATTATACACGCGAAATATTACAGCGATTGGACGAGTATTTCGTTAGAAAATTTAAAAATACATAATTTTGCTATTTTCGGCAATTTTTACCGTTTAGGCTGTGCTTAAAATTAGACAAAAATATTAATTTTGTATTTTTTAATCTTTTGTATTAATAGTCGATGTAACGACTAAAAATGATTATCCACGCGAAATATTACAGCGATTGGACTTTTATTTCGTTAGAAAATTTAAAAATACATGGTTTTGCCATTTTCCGCAATTTTTACCGTTTAGGCAGGCTAAAAATTATATAAAAATTTTAATTTTGTATTTTTTAATCTTTTGTGTTGGTAATCGATGTAACGACTTAAAATGATTATACACGCGAAATAATAAGCGATTGGACTATTATTTCGTTAGAAAATTGAAAAATAAGTGATTTTGCCATTTCCTGCAATTTTTACCGTTTAGGCTGTGCTAAAAATTAGACAAAAATATTAATTTTGTATTTTTTAATCTTTTGTATTAATAGTCTATGTAACGACTAAAAATGATTATCCACGCAAAATATTACAGCGATTGGACTATTATTTCGTTAGAAAAATGAAAAATACATGGTTTTGCCATTTCCTGCAATTTTTACCGTTTAGGCTGTGCTAAAAATTAGACAGAAATATTAATTTTGTATTTTTTAATATCTTGTGTTGGTAATCGATGTAACGACTAAAAATAATTATCCACGCGAAATATTACAGTGATTGGACGTGTAATTCGTTAGAAAATTTAAAAATACATGGTATTGCCATTTTCCGCAATTTTTACCTTTAGGCTGGCTAAAAATTATATAAAAATATTAATTTTGTATTTTTTAATCTCTTGTGTTGGTAATCGATGTAACGACTTAAAATGATTATACACGCGAAATAATAAGCGATTGGACTTTTATTTCGTTAGAAAATTTAAAAATACATGGTTTTGCCATTTCCTGCAATTTTTACCGTTTAGCCTGTGCTAAAAATTAAGCAAAAATATTAATTTTATTGTTTTAATCTTTTGTATTAATAGTCTATGTAACGAATAAAAATGATTATCCACGCGAAATATTACAGCGATTGGACTATTATTTCGTTAGAAAAATGAAAAATACATGGTTTTGCCATTTTCCGCAATTTTTACCGTTAATCTGTGCTAAAAATTAGACAAAAATATTAATTTTGTATTTTTTAATCTTTTGTATTAATAGTCTATGTAACGACTAAAAATGATTATCCACGCAAAATATTACAGCGATTGGACTATTATTTCGTTAGAAAAATGAAAAATACATGGTTTTGCCATTTCCTGCAATTTTTACCGTTTAGGCTGTGCTAAAAATTAGACAGAAATATTAATTTTGTATTTTTTAATATCTTGTGTTGGTAATCGATGTAACGACTAAAAATAATTATCCACGCGAAATATTACAGTGATTGGACGTGTAATTCGTTAGAAAATTTAAAAATACATGGTATTGCCATTTTCCGCAATTTTTACCGTTTAGGCTGGCTAAAAATTATATAAAAATATTAATTTTGTATTTTTTAATCTCTTGTGTTGGTAATCGATGTAACGACTTAAAATGATTATACACGCGAAATAATAAGCGATTGGACTTTTATTTCGTTAGAAAATTTAAAAATACATGGTTTTGCCATTTCCTGCAATTTTTACCGTTTAGCCTGTGCTAAAAATTAAGCAAAAATATTAATTTTAATGTTTTAATCTTTTGTATTAATAGTCTATGTAACGAATAAAAATGATTATCCACGCGAAATATTACAGCGATTGGACTATTATTTCGTTAGAAAAATGAAAAATACATGGTTTTGCCATTTCCTGCAATTTTTACCTTTAGGCTGTGCTAAAAATTAGACAAAAATATTAATTTTGTATTTTTTAATCTTTTGTGTTAGTAATCGATGTAACGACTTAAAATGATTATACACGCGAAATATTACAGCGATTGGACGAGTATTTCGTTAGAAAATTTAAAAATACATGGTTTTGCCATTTCCTGCAATTTTTACCGTTTAGGCTGTGCTAAAAATTAGACAAAAATATTAATTTTGTATTTTTTAATCTTTTGTATTAATAGTCGATGTAACGACTAAAAATGATTATCCACGCGAAATATTACAGAGATTGGACTTTTATTTCGTTAGAAAATTGAAAAATACATGGTTTTGCCATTTTCCGCAATTTTTACGGTCAGGCTGTGCCAAAAATGAGACAAAAATTTTAATTTTGTATTTTATAATCTTTTGTGTTAGTAATCGATGTAACGACTTAAAATGATTATACACGCGAAATATTACAGCGATTGGACGAGTATTTCGTTAGAAAATTTAAAAATACATAATTTTGCTATTTTCGGCAATTTTTACCGTTTAGGCTGTGCTTAAAATTAGACAAAAATATTAATTTTGTATTTTTTAATCTTTTGTATTAATAGTCGATGTAACGACTAAAAATGATTATCCACGCGAAATATTACAGCGATTGGACTTTTATTTCGTTAGAAAATTTAAAAATACATGGTTTTGCCATTTTCCGCAATTTTTACCGTTTAGGCTGGCTAAAAATTATATAAAAATTTTAATTTTGTATTTTTTAATCTTTTGTGTTGGTAATCGATGTAACGACTTAAAATGATTATACACGCGAAATAATAAGCGATTGGACTATTATTTCGTTAGAAAATTGAAAAATAAGTGATTTTGCCATTTCCTGCAATTTTTACCGTTTAGGCTGTGCTAAAAATTAGACAAAAATATTAATTTTGTATTTTTTAATCTTTTGTATTAATAGTCTATGTAACGACTAAAAATGATTATCCACGCAAAATATTACAGCGATTGGACTATTATTTCGTTAGAAAAATGAAAAATACATGGTTTTGCCATTTCCTGCAATTTTTACCGTTTAGGCTGTGCTAAAAATTAGACAAAAATATTAATTTTGTATTTTATAATCTTTTGTGTTAGTAATCGATGTAACGACTTAAAATGATTATACACGCGAAATATTACAGCGATTGGACGAGTATTTCGTTAGAAAATTTAAAAATACATAATTTTGCTATTTTCGGCAATTTTTACCGTTTAGGCTGTGCTTAAAATTAGACAAAAATATTAATTTTGTATTTTTTAATCTTTTGTATTAATAGTCGATGTAACGACTAAAAATGATTATCCACGCGAAATATTACAGCGATTGGACTTTTATTTCGTTAGAAAATTTAAAAATACATGGTTTTGCCATTTCCTGCAATTTTTACCGTTTAGGCTGTGCTAAAAATTAGACAAAAATATTAATTTTGTATTTTTTAATCTTTTGTATTAATAGTCGATGTAACGACTAAAAATGATTATCCACGCGAAATATTACAGAGATTGGACTTTTATTTCGTTAGAAAATTGAAAAATACATGGTTTTGCCATTTTCCGCAATTTTTACGGTCAGGCTGTGCCAAAAATGAGACAAAAATTTTAATTTTGTATTTTTTAATCTTTTGTGTTGGTAATCGATGTAACGACTTAAAATGATTATCCACGCGAAATATTACAGCGATTGGACTTTTATTTCGTTAGAAAATTTAAAAATACATGGTTTTGCCATTTCCCGCAATTTTTACGGTTCAGGCTGTGCCAAAAATGAGACAAAAATTTTAATTTTGTATTTTTTAATCTTTTGTGTTGGTAATCGATGTAACGACTTAAAATGATTATACACGCGAAATAATAAGCGATTGGACTATTATTTCGTTAGAAAATTTAAAAATACATGGTTTTGCATTTCCTGCAATTTTTACGTTTAGGCTGTGCTAAAAATTAGACAAAAATATTAATTTTGTATTTTTTAATCTTTTGTATTAATAGTCGATGTAACGACTAAAAATGATTATCCACGCGAAATATTACAGAGATTGGACTTTTATTTCGTTAGAAAATTGAAAAATACATGGTTTTGCCATTTTCCGCAATTTTTACGGTCAGGCTGTGCCAAAAATGAGACAAAAATTTTAATTTTGTATTTTATAATCTTTTGTGTTAGTAATCGATGTAACGACTTAAAATGATTATACACGCGAAATATTACAGCGATTGGACGAGTATTTCGTTAGAAAATTTAAAAATACATAATTTTGCTATTTTCGGCAATTTTTACCGTTTAGGCTGTGCTTAAAATTAGACAAAAATATTAATTTTGTATTTTTTAATCTTTTGTATTAATAGTCGATGTAACGACTAAAAATGATTATCCACGCGAAATATTACAGCGATTGGACTTTTATTTCGTTAGAAAATTTAAAAATACATGGTTTTGCCATTTTCCGCAATTTTTACCGTTTAGGCTGGCTAAAAATTATATAAAAATTTTAATTTTGTATTTTTTAATCTTTTGTGTTGGTAATCGATGTAACGACTTAAAATGATTATACACGCGAAATAATAAGCGATTGGACTTTTATTTCGTTAGAAAATTGAAAAATACATGGTTTTGCCATTTTCCGCAATTTTTACGGTCAGGCTGTGCCAAAAATGAGACAAAAATTTTAATTTTGTATTTTTTAATCTTTTGTGTTGGTAATCGATGCACCGACTTAAAATGATTATCCACGCGAAATATTACAGCGATTGGACTTTTATTTCGTTAGAAAATTTAAAAATACATGGTTTTGCCATTTCCCGCAATTTTTACGGTTCAGGCTGTGCCAAAAATGAGACAAAAATTTTAATTTTGTATTTTTTAATCTTTTGTGTTGGTAATCGATGTAACGACTTAAAATGATTATACACGCGAAATAATAAGCGATTGGACTATTATTTCGTTAGAAAATTGAAAAATAAATGATTTTGCCATTTCCTGCAATTTTTACCGTTTAGGCTGTGCTAAAAATTAGACAAAAATATTAATTTTGTATTTTTTAATCTTTTGTATTAATAGTCTATGTAACGACTAAAAATGATTATCCACGCAAAATATTACAGCGATTGGACTATTATTTCGTTAGAAAAATGAAAAATACATGGTTTTGCCATTTCCTGCAATTTTTACCGTTTAGGCTGTGCTAAAAATTAGACAGAAATATTAATTTTGTATTTTTTAATCTTTTGTGTTGTTAATCGAAGAAACGACTTAAAATGATTATACACGGGAAATATTAACGCGATTGGACGAGTATTTCGTTAGAAAATTTAAAAATACATGGTTTTGCTATTTTCGGCAATTTTTACCGTTTAGGCTGTGCTTAAAATTAGACAAAAATATTAATTTTGTATTTTTTAATCTTTTGTATTAATAGTCGATGTAACGACTAAAAATGATTATCCACGCGAAATATTACAGCGATTGGACTTTTATTTCGTTAGAAAAATGAAAAATACATGGTTTTGCCATTTCCTGCAATTTTTACCTTTAGGCTGTGCTAAAAATTAGACAAAAATATTAATTTTGTATTTTATAATCTTTTGTGTTAGTAATCGATGTAACGACTTAAAATGATTATACACGCGAAATATTACAGCGATTGGACGAGTATTTCGTTAGAAAATTTAAAAATACATAATTTTGCTATTTTCGGCAATTTTTACCGTTTAGGCTGTGCTTAAAATTAGACAAAAATATTAATTTTGTATTTTTTAATCTTTTGTATTAATAGTCGATGTAACGACTAAAAATGATTATCCACGCGAAATATTACAGCGATTGGACTTTTATTTCGTTAGAAAATTTAAAAATACATGGTTTTGCCATTTTCCGCAATTTTTACCGTTTAGGCTGGCTAAAAATTATATAAAAATTTTAATTTTGTATTTTTTAATCTTTTGTGTTGGTAATCGATGTAACGACTTAAAATGATTATACACGCGAAATAATAAGCGATTGGACTATTATTTCGTTAGAAAATTGAAAAATAAATGATTTTGCCATTTCCTGCAATTTCTACCGTTTAGGCTGTGCTAAAAATTAGACAAAAATATTAATTTTGTATTTTTTAATCTTTTGTATTAATAGTCTATGTAACGACTAAATTTTTACCGTTTAGGCTGGCTAAAAATTATTTAAAAATATTAATTTTGTATTTTTTAATCTCTTGTGTTGGTAATCGATGTAACGACTTAAAATGATTATACACGCGAAATAATAAGCGATTGGACTTTTATTTCGTTAGAAAATTTAAAAATACATGGTTTTGCCATTTCCTGCAATTTTTACCGTTTAGCCTGTGCTAAAAATTAAGCAAAAATATTAATTTTAATGTTTTAATCTTTTGTATTAATAGTCTATGTAACGAATAAAAATGATTATCCACGCGAAATATTACAGCGATTGGACTATTATTTCGTTAGAAAAATGAAAAATACCTGGTTTTGCCATTTCCTGCAATTTTTACCTTTAGGCTGTGCTAAAAATTAGACAAAAATATTAATTTTGTATTTTTTAATCTTTTGTGTTAGTAATCGATGTAACGACTTAAAATGATTATACACGCGAAATATTACAGCGATTGGACGAGTATTTCGTTAGAAAATTTAAAAATACATGGTTTTGCCATTTCCTGCAATTTTTACCGTTTAGGCTGTGCTAAAAATTAGACAAAAATATTAATTTTGTATTTTTTAATCTTTTGTATTAATAGTCGATGTAACGACTAAAAATGATTATCCACGCGAAATATTACAGAGATTGGACTTTTATTTCGTTAGAAAATTGAAAAATACATGGTTTTGCCATTTTCCGCAATTTTTACGGTCAGGCTGTGCCAAAAATGAGACAAAAATTTTAATTTTGTATTTTTTAATCTTTTGTGTTGGTAATCGATGTAACGACTTAAAATGATTATCCACGCGAAATATTACAGCGATTGGACTTCTATTTCGTTAGAAAATTTAAAAATACATGGTTTTGCCATTTCCCGCAATTTTTACGGTTCAGGCTGTGCCAAAAATGAGACAAAAATTTTAATTTTGTATTTTTTAATCTTTTGTGTTGGTAATCGATGTAACGACTTAAAATGATTATACACGCGAAATAATAAGCGATTGGACTATTATTTCGTTAGAAAATTTAAAAATACATGGTTTTGCCATTTCCTGCAATTTTTACCGTTTAGGCTGTGCTAAAAATTAGACAAAAATATTAATTTTGTATTTTTTAATCTTTTGTATTAATAGACGATGTAACGACTAAAAATGATTATCCACGCGAAATATTACAGAGATTGGACTTTTATTTCGTTAGAAAATTGAAAAATACATGGTTTTGCCATTTTCCGCAATTTTTACGGTCAGGCTGTGCCAAAAATGAGACAAAAATTTTAATTTTGTATTTTATAATCTTTTGTGTTAGTAATCGATGTAACGACTTAAAATGATTATACACGCGAAATATTACAGCGTTTGGACGAGTATTTCGTTAGAAAATTTAAAAATACATAATTTTGCTATTTTCGGCAATTTTTACCGTTTAAGCTGTGCTTAAAATTAGACAAAAATATTAATTTTGTATTTTTTAATCTTTTGTATTAATAGTCGATGTAACGATTAAAAATGATTATCCACGCGAAATATTACAGCGATTGGACTTTTATTTCGTTAGAAAATTTAAAAATACATGGTTTTGCCACTTTCCGCAATTTTTACCGTTTAGGCTGGCTAAAAATTATATAAAAATTTTAATTTTGTATTTTTTAATCTTTTGTGTTGGTAATCGATGTAACGACTTAAAATGATTATACACACGAAATAATAAGCGATTGGACTTTTATTTCGTTAGAAAATTGAAAAATACATGGTTTTGCCATTTTCCGCAATTTTTACGGTCAGGCTGTGCCAAAAATGAGACAAAAATTTTAATTTTGTATTTTTTAATCTTTTGTGTTGGTAATCGATGTAACGACTTAAAACGATTATCCACGCGAAATATTACAGCGATTGGACTTTTATTTCGTTAGAAAATTTAAAAATACATGGTTTTGCCATTTCCCGCAATTTTTACGGTTCAGGCTGTGCCAAAAATGAGACAAAAATTTTAATTTTGTATTTTTTAATCTTTTGTGTTGGTAATCGATGTAACGACTTAAAATGATTATACACGCGAAATAATAAGCGATTGGACTATTATTTCGTTAGAAAATTGAAAAATAAATGATTTTGCCATTTCCTGCAATTTTTACCGTTTAGGCTGTGCTAAAAATTAGACAAAAATATTAATTTTGTTTTTTTTAATCTTTTGTATTAATAGTCTATGTAACGACTAAAAATGATTATCCACGCAAAATATTACAGCGATTGGACTATTATTTCGTTAGAAAAATGAAAAATACATGGTTTTGCCATTTCCTGCAATTTTTACCGTTTAGGCTGTGCTAAAAATTAAACAGAAATATTAATTTTGTATTTTTTAATCTTTTGTGTTGTTAATCGAAGAAACGACTTAAAATGATTATACACGGGAAATATTAACGCGATTGGACGAGTATTTCGTTAGAAAATTTAAAAATACATGGTTTTGCTATTTTCGGCAATTTTTACCGTTTAGGCTGTGCTTAAAATTAGACAAAAATATTAATTTTGTATTTTTTAATCTTTTGTATTAATAGTCGATGTAACGACTAAAAATGATTATCCACGCGAAATATTACAGCGATTGGACTTTTATTTCGTTAGAAAAATGAAAAATACATGGTTTTGCCATTTCCTGCAATTTTTACCTTTAGGCTGTGCTAAAAATTAGACAAAAATATTAATTTTGTATTTTATAATCTTTTGTGTTAGTAATCGATGTAACGACTTAAAATGATTATACACGCGAAATATTACAGCGATTGGACGAGTATTTCGTTAGAAAATTTAAAAATACATAATTTTGCTATTTTCGGCAATTTTTACCGTTTAGGCTGTGCTTAAAATTAGACAAAAATATTAATTTTGTATTTTTTAATCTTTTGTATTAATAGTCGATGTAACGACTAAAAATGATTATCCACGCGAAATATTACAGCGATTGGACTTTTATTTCGTTAGAAAATTTAAAAATACATGGTTTTGCCATTTTCCGCAATTTTTACCGTTTAGGCTGGCTAAAAATTATATAAAAATTTTAATTTTGTATTTTTTAATCTTTTGTGTTGGTAATCGATGTAACGACTTAAAATGATTATACACGCGAAATAATAAGCGATTGGACTATTATTTCGTTAGAAAATTGAAAAATAAATGATTTTGCCATTTCCTGCAATTTTTACCGTTTAGGCTGTGCTAAAAATTAGACAAAAATATTAATTTTGTATTTTTTAATCTTTTGTATTAATAGTCTATGTAACGACTAAAAATGATTATCCACGCAAAATATTACAGCGATTGGACTATTATTTCGTTAGAAAAATGAAAAATACATGGTTTTGCCATTTCCTGCAATTTTTACCGTTTAGGCTGTGCTAAAAATTAGACAGAAATATTAATTTTGTATTTTTTAATATCTTGTGTTGGTAATCGATGTAACGACTAAAAATAATTATCCACGCGAAATATTACAGTGATTGGACGTGTAATTCGTTAGAAAATTTAAAAATACATGGTATTGCCATTTTCCGCAATTTTTACCGTTTAGGCTGGCTAAAAATTATATAAAAATATTAATTTTGTATTTTTTAATCTCTTGTGTTGGTAATCGATGTAACGACTTAAAATGATTATACACGCGAAATAATAAGCGATTGGACTATTATTTCGTTAGAAAATTGAAAAATAAATGATTTTGCCATTTCCTGCAATTTTTACCGTTTAGGCTGTGCTAAAAATTAGACAAAAATATTAATTTTGTATTTTTTAATCTTTTGTATTAATAGTCTATGTAACGACTAAAAATGATTATCCACGCAAAATATTACAGCGATTGGACTATTATTTCGTTAGAAAAATGAAAAATACATGGTTTTGCCATTTCCTGCAATTTTCACCGTTTAGGCTGTGCTAAAAATTAAACAGAAATATTAATTTTGTATTTTTTAATCTTTTGTGTTGTTAATCGAAGAAACGACTTAAAATGATTATACACGGGAAATATTAACGCGATTGGACGAGTATTTCGTTAGAAAATTTAAAAATACATGGTTTTGCTATTTTCGGCAATTTTTACCGTTTAGGCTGTGCTTAAAATTAGACAAAAATATTAATTTTGTATTTTTTAATCTTTTGTATTAATAGTCGATGTAACGACTAAAAATGATTATCCACGCGAAATATTACAGCGATTGGACTTTTATTTCGTTAGAAAAATGAAAAATACATGGTTTTGTCATTTCCTGCAATTTTTACCTTTAGGCTGTGCTAAAAATTAGACAAAAATATTAATTTTGTATTTTATAATCTTTTGTGTTAGTAATCGATGTAACGACTTAAAATGATTATACACGCGAAATATTACAGCGATTGGACGAGTATTTCGTTAGAAAATTTAAAAATACATAATTTTGCTATTTTCGGCAATTTTTACCGTTTAGGCTGTGCTTAAAATTAGACAAAAATATTAATTTTGTATTTTTTAATCTTTTGTATTAATAGTCGATGTAACGACTAAAAATGATTATCCACGCGAAATATTACAGCGATTGGACTTTTATTTCGTTAGAAAATTTAAAAATACATGGTTTTGCCATTTTCCGCAATTTTTACCGTTTAGGCTGGCTAAAAATTATATAAAAATTTTAATTTTGTATTTTTTAATCTTTTGTGTTGGTAATCGATGTAACGACTTAAAATGATTATACACGCGAAATAATAAGCGATTGGACTATTATTTCGTTAGAAAATTGAAAAATAAATGATTTTGCTATTTTCGGCAATTTTTACCGTTTAGGCTGTGCTTAAAATTAGACAAAAATATTAATTTTGTATTTTTTAATCTTTTGTATTAATAGTCGATGTAACGACTAAAAATGATTATCCACGCGAAATATTACAGCGATTGGACTTTTATTTCGTTAGAAAATTTAAAAATACATGGTTTTGCCATTTTCCGCAATTTTTACCGTTTAGGCTGGCTAAAAATTATATAAAAATTTTAATTTTGTATTTTTTAATCTTTTGTGTTGGTAATCGATGTAACGACTTAAAATGATTATACACGCGAAATAATAAGCGATTGGACTATTATTTCGTTAGAAAATTGAAAAATAAATGATTTTGCCATTTCCTGCAATTTTTACCGTTTAGGCTGTGCTAAAAATTAGACAAAAATATTAATTTTGTATTTTTTAATCTTTTGTATTAATAGTCTATGTAACGACTAAAAATGATTATCCACGCAAAATATTACAGCGATTGGACTATTATTTCGTTAGAAAAATGAAAAATACATGGTTTTGCCATTTCCTGCAATTTTTACCGTTTAGGCTGTGCTAAAAATTAGACAGAAATATTAATTTTGTATTTTTTAATATCTTGTGTTGGTAATCGATGTAACGACTAAAAATAATTATCCACGCGAAATATTACAGTGATTGGACGTGTAATTCGTTAGAAAATTTAAAAATACATGGTATTGCCATTTTCCGCAATTTTTACCGTTTAGGCTGGCTAAAAATTATATAAAAATATTAATTTTGTATTTTTTAATCTCTTGTGTTGGTAATCGATGTAACGACTTAAAATGATTATACACGCGAAATAATAAGCGATTGGACTTTTATTACGTTAGAAAATTTAAAAATACATGGTTTTGCCATTTCCTGCAATTTTTACCGTTTAGCCTGTGCTAAAAATTAAGCAAAAATATTAATTTTAATGTTTTAATCTTTTGTATTAATAGTCTATGTAACGAATAAAAATGATTATCCACGCGAAATATTACAGCGATTGGACTATTATTTCGTTAGAAAAATGAAAAATACATGGTTTTGCCATTTCCTGCAATTTTTACCTTTAGGCTGTGCTAAAAATTAGACAAAAATATTAATTTTGTATTTTTTAATCTTTTGTGTTAGTAATCGATGTAACGACTTAAAATGATTATACACGCGAAATATTACAGCGATTGGACGAGTATTTCGTTCGAAAATTTAAAAATACATGGTTTTGCCATTTCCTGCAATTTTTACCGTTTAGGCTGTGCTAAAAATTAGACAAAAATATTAATTTTGTATTTTTTAATCTTTTGTATTAATAGTCGATGTAACGACTAAAAATGATTATCCACGCGAAATATTACAGCGATTGGACTTTTATTTCGTTAGAAAATTTAAAAATACATTGTTTTGCCATTTTCCGCAATTTTTACCGTTTAGGCTGGCTAAAAATTATAAAAAAATTTTAATTTTGTATTTTTTACCGTTTAGGCTGTGCTTAAAATTAGACAAAAATATTAATTTTGTATTTTTTAATCTTTTGTATTAATAGTCGATGTAACGACTAAAAATGATTATCCACGCGAAATATTACAGCGATTGGACTTTTATTTCGTTAGAAAAATGAAAAATACATGGTTTTGCCATTTCCTGCAATTTTTACCTTAAGGCTGTGCTAAAAATTACACAAAAATATTAATTTTGTATTTTATAATCTTTTGTGTTGTTAATCGAAGAAACGACTTAAAATGATTATACACGGGAAATATTAACGCGATTGGACGAGTATTTCGTTAGAAAATTTAAAAATACATGGTTTTGCTATTTTCGGCAATTTTTACCGTTTAGGCTGTGCTTAAAATTAGACAAAAATATTAATTTTGTATTTTTTAATCTTTTGTATTAATAGTCGATGTAACGACTAAAAATGATTATCCACGCGAAATATTACAGCGATTGGACTTTTATTTCGTTAGAAAAATGAAAAATACATGGTTTTGCCATTTCCTGCAATTTTTACCTTTAGGCTGTGCTAAAAATTAGACAAAAATATTAATTTTGTATTTTATAATCTTTTGTGTTAGTAATCGATGTAACGACTTAAAATGATTATACACGCGAAATATTACAGCGATTGGACGAGTATTTCGTTAGAAAATTTAAAAATACATAATTTTGCTATTTTCGGCAATTTTTACCGTTTAGGCTGTGCTTAAAATTAGACAAAAATATTAATTTTGTATTTTTTAATCTTTTGTATTAATAGTCGATGTAACGACTAAAAATGATTATCCACGCGAAATATTACAGCGATTGGACTTTTATTTCGTTAGAAAATTTAAAAATACATGGTTTTGCCATTTTCCGCAATTTTTACCGTTTAGGCTGGCTAAAAATTATATAAAAATTTTAATTTTGTATTTTTTAATCTTTTGTGTTGGTAATCGATGTAACGACTTAAAATGATTATACACGCGAAATAATAAGCGATTGGACTATTATTTCGTTAGAAAATTGAAAAATAAATGATTTTGCCATTTCCTGCAATTTTTACCGTTTAGGCTGTGCTAAAAATTAGACAAAAATATTAATTTTGTATTTTTTAATCTTTTGTATTAATAGTCTATGTAACGACTAAAAATGATTATCCACGCAAAATATTACAGCGATTGGACTATTATTTCGTTAGAAAAATGAAAAATACATGGTTTTGCCATTTCCTGCAATTTTTACCGTTTAGGCTGTGCTAAAAATTAGACAGAAATATTAATTTTGTATTTTTTAATATCTTGTGTTGGTAATCGATGTAACGACTAAAAATAATTATCCACGCGAAATATTACAGTGATTGGACGTGTAATTCGTTAGAAAATTTAAAAATACATGGTATTGCCATTTTCCGCAATTTTTACCGTTTAGGCTGGCTAAAAATTATATAAAAATATTAATTTTGTATTTTTTAATCTCTTGTGTTGGTAATCGATGTAACGACTTAAAATGATTATACACGCGAAATAATAAGCGATTGGACTTTTATTTCGTTAAAAAATTTAAAAATACATGGTTTTGCCATTTCCTTTTGTGTTAGTAATCGATGTAACGACTTAAAATGATTATACACGCGAAATATTACAGCGATTGGACGAGTATTTCGTTAGAAAATTTAATAATACATAATTTTGCTATTTTCGGCAATTTTTACCGTTTAGGCTGTGCTTAAAATTAGACAAAAATATTAATTTTGTATTTTTTAATCTTTTGTATTAATAGTCGATGTAACGACTAAAAATGATTATCCACGCGAAATATTACAGCGATTGGACTTTTATTTCGTTAGAAAATTTAAAAATACATTGTTTTGCCATTTTCCGCAATTTTTACCGTTTAGGCTGGCTAAAAATTATATAAAAATTTTAATTTTGTATTTTTTAATCTTTTGTGTTGGTAATCGATGTAACGACTTAAAATGATTATACACGCGAAATAATAAGCGATTGGACTATTATTTCGTTAGAAAATTGAAAAATAAATGATTTTGCCATTTCCTGCAATTTTTACCGTTTAGGCTGCGCTTAAAATTAGACAAAAATATTAATTTTGTATTTTTTAATCTTTTGTATTAATAGTCTATGTAACGACTAAAAATGATTATCCACGCAAAATATTACAGCGATTGGACTATTATTTCGTTAGAAAAATGAAAACTACATGGTTTTGCCATTTCCTGCAATTTTTACCGTTTAGGCTGTGCTAAAAATTAGACAGAAATCTTAATTTTGTATTTTTTAATCTTTTGTGTTAGTAATCGATGTAACGACTTAAAATGATTATACACGCGAAATATTACAGCGATTGGACGAGTATTTCGTTAGAAAATTTAAAAATACATGGTTTTGCCATTTCCTGCAATTTTTACCGTTTAGGCTGTGCTAAAAATTAGACAAAAATATTAATTTTGTATTTTTTAATCTTTTGTATTAATAGTCGATGTAACGACTAAAAATGATTATCCACGCGAAATATTACAGAGATTGGACTTTTATTTCGTTAGAAAATTGAAAAATACATGGTTTTGCCATTTTCCGCAATTTTTACGGTCAGGCTGTGCCAAAAATGAGACAAAAATTTTAATTTTGTATTTTTTAATTTTTTGTGTTGGTAATCGATGTAACGACTTAAAATGATTATCCACGCGAAATATTACAGCGATTGGACTTTTATTTCGTTAGAAAATTTAAAAATACATGGTTTTGCCATTTCCCGCAATTTTTACGGTTCAGGCTGTGCCAAAAATGAGACAAAAATTTTAATATTGTATTTTTTAATCTTTTGTGTTGGTAATCGATGTAACGACTTAAAATGATTATACACGCGAAATAATAAGCGATTGGACTATTATTTCGTTAGAAAATTGAAAAATAAATGATTTTGCCATTTCCTGCAATTTTTACCGTTTAGGCTGTGCTAAAAATTAGACAAAAATATTAATTTTGTATTTTTTAATCTTTTGTATTAATAGTCTATGTAACGACTAAAAATGATTATCCACGCAAAATATTACAGCGATTGGACTATTATTTCGTTAGAAAAATGAAAAATACATGGTTTTGCTATTTTCGGCAATTTTTACCGTTTAGGCTGTGCTTAAAATTAGACAAAAATATTAATTTTGTATTTTTTAATCTTTTGTATTAATAGTCGATGTAACGACTAAAAATGATTATCCACGCGAAATATTACAGCGATTGGACTTTTATTTCGTTAGAAAATTGAAAAATACATGGTTTTGCCATTTTCCGCAATTTTTACCGTTTAGGCTGGCTAAAAATTATATAAAAATTTTAATTTTGTATTTTTTAATCTTTTGTGTTGGTAATCGATGTAACGACTTAAAATGATTATACACGCGAAATAATAAGCGATTGGACTATTATTTCGTTAGAAAATTGAAAAATAAATGATTTTGCTATTTTCGGCAATTTTTACCGTTTAGGCTGTGCTTAAAATTAGACAAAAATATTAATTTTGTATTTTTTAATCTTTTGTATTAATAGTCGATGTAACGACTAAAAATGATTATCCACGCGAAATATTACAGCGATTGGACTTTTATTTCGTTAGAAAATTTAAAAATACATGGTTTTGCCATTTTCCGCAATTTTTACCGTTTAGGCTGGCTAAAAATTATATAAAAATTTTAATTTTGTATTTTTTAATCTTTTGTGTTGGTAATCGATGTAACGACTTAAAATGATTATACACGCGAAATAATAAGCGATTGGACTATTATTTCGTTAGAAAATTGAAAAATAAATGATTTTGCCATTTCCTGCAATTTTTACCGTTTAGGCTGTGCTAAAAATTAGACAAAAATATTAATTTTGTATTTTTTAATCTTTTGTATTAATAGTCTATGTAACGACTAAAAATGATTATCCACGCAAAATATTACAGCGATTGGACTATTATTTCGTTAGAAAAATGAAAAATACATGGTTTTGCCATTTCCTGCAATTTTTACCGTTTAGGCTGTGCTAAAAATTAGACAGAAATATTAATTTTGTATTTTTTAATATCTTGTGTTGGTAATCGATGTAACGACTAAAAATAATTATCCACGCGAAATATTACAGTGATTGGACGTGTAATTCGTTAGAAAATTTAAAAATACATGGTATTGCCATTTTCCGCAATTTTTACCGTTTAGGCTGGCTAAAAATTATATAAAAATATTAATTTTGTATTTTTTAATCTCTTGTGTTGGTAATCGATGTAACGACTTAAAATGATTATACACGCGAAATAATAAGCGATTGGACTTTTATTTCGTTAGAAAATTTAAAAATACATGGTTTTGCCATTTCCTGCAATTTTTACCGTTTAGCCTGTGCTAAAAATTAAGCAAAAATATTAATTTTAATGTTTTAATCTTTTGTATTAATAGTCTATGTAACGAATAAAAATGATTATCCACGCGAAATATTACAGCGATTGGACTATTATTTCGTTAGAAAAATGAAAAATACATGGTTTTGCCATTTCCTGCAATTTTTACCTTTAGGCTGTGCTAAAAATTAGACAAAAATATTAATTTTGTATTTTTTAATCTTTTGTGTTAGTAATCGATGTAACGACTTAAAATGATTATACACGCGAAATATTACAGCGATTGGACGAGTATTTCGTTCGAAAATTTAAAAATACATGGTTTTGCCATTTCCTGCAATTTTTACCGTTTAGGCTGTGCTAAAAATTAGACAAAAATATTAATTTTGTATTTTTTAATCTTTTGTATTAATAGTCGATGTAACGACTAAAAATGATTATCCACGCGAAATATTACAGCGATTGGACTTTTATTTCGTTAGAAAATTTAAAAATACATTGTTTTGCCATTTTCCGCAATTTTTACCGTTTAGGCTGGCTAAAAATTATAAAAAAATTTTAATTTTGTATTTTTTACCGTTTAGGCTGTGCTTAAAATTAGACAAAAATATTAATTTTGTATTTTTTAATCTTTTGTATTAATAGTCGATGTAACGACTAAAAATGATTATCCACGCGAAATATTACAGCGATTGGACTTTTATTTCGTTAGAAAAATGAAAAATACATGGTTTTGCCATTTCCTGCAATTTTTACCTTAAGGCTGTGCTAAAAATTACACAAAAATATTAATTTTGTATTTTATAATCTTTTGTGTTGTTAATCGAAGAAACGACTTAAAATGATTATACACGGGAAATATTAACGCGATTGGACGAGTATTTCGTTAGAAAATTTAAAAATACATGGTTTTGCTATTTTCGGCAATTTTTACCGTTTAGGCTGTGCTTAAAATTAGACAAAAATATTAATTTTGTATTTTTTAATCTTTTGTATTAATAGTCGATGTAACGACTAAAAATGATTATCCACGCGAAATATTACAGCGATTGGACTTTTATTTCGTTAGAAAAATGAAAAATACATGGTTTTGCCATTTCCTGCAATTTTTACCTTTAGGCTGTGCTAAAAATTAGACAAAAATATTAATTTTGTATTTTATAATCTTTTGTGTTAGTAATCGATGTAACGACTTAAAATGATTATACACGCGAAATATTACAGCGATTGGACGAGTATTTCGTTAGAAAATTTAAAAATACATAATTTTGCTATTTTCGGCAATTTTTACCGTTTAGGCTGTGCTTAAAATTAGACAAAAATATTAATTTTGTATTTTTTAATCTTTTGTATTAATAGTCGATGTAACGACTAAAAATGATTATCCACGCGAAATATTACAGCGATTGGACTTTTATTTCGTTAGAAAATTTAAAAATACATGGTAAAAATTTTAATTTTGTATTTTTTAATCTTTTATGTTGGTAATCGATGTAACGACTTAAAATGATTATACACGCGAAATAATAAGCGATTGGACTATTATTTCGTTAGAAAATTGAAAAATAAATGATTTTGCCATTTCCTGCAATTTTTACCGTTTAGGCTGTGCTAAAAATTAGACAAAAATATTAATTTTGTATTTTTTAATCTTTTGTATTAATAGTCTATGTAACGACTAAAAATGATTATCCACGCAAAATATTACAGCGATTGGACTATTATTTCGTTAGAAAAATGAAAAATACATGGTTTTGCCATTTCCTGCAATTTTTACCGTTTAGGCTGTGCTAAAAATTAGACAGAAATATTAATTTTGTATTTTTTAATATCTTGTGTTGGTAATCGATGTAACGACTAAAAATAATTATCCACGCGAAATATTACAGTGATTGGACGTGTAATTCGTTAGAAAATTTAAAAATACATGGTATTGCCATTTTCCGCAATTTTTACCGTTTAGGCTGGCTAAAAATTATATAAAAATATTAATTTTGTATTTTTTAATCTCTTGTGTTGGTAATCGATGTAACGACTTAAAATGATTATACACCCGAAATAATAAGCGATTGGACTTTTATTTCGTTAAAAAATTTAAAAATACATGGTTTTGCCATTTCCTTTTGTGTTAGTAATCGATGTAACGACTTAAAATGATTATACACGCGAAATATTACAGCGATTGGACGAGTATTTCGTTAGAAAATTTAATAATACATAATTTTGCTATTTTCGGCAATTTTTACCGTTTAGGCTGTGCTTAAAATTAGACAAAAATATTAATTTTGTATTTTTTAATCTTTTGTATTAATAGTCGATGTAACGACTAAAAATGATTATCCACGCGAAATATTACAGCGATTGGACTTTTATTTCGTTAGAAAATTTAAAAATACATTGTTTTGCCATTTTCCGCAATTTTTACCGTTTAGGCTGGCTAAAAATTATATAAAAATTTTAATTTTGTATTTTTTAATCTTTTGTGTTGGTAATCGATGTAACGACTTAAAATGATTATACAAGCGAAATAATAAGCGATTGGACTATTATTTCGTTAGAAAATTGAAAAATAAATGATTTTGCCATTTCCTGCAATTTTTACCGTTTAGGCTGCGCTTAAAATTAGACAAAAATATTAATTTTGTATTTTTTAATCTTTTGTATTAATAGTCTATGTAACGACTAAAAATGATTATCCACGCAAAATATTACAGCGATTGGACTATTATTTCGTTAGAAAAATGAAAACTACATGGTTTTGCCATTTCCTGCAATTTTTACCGTTTAGGCTGTGCTAAAAATTAGACAGAAATCTTAATTTTGTATTTTTTAATCTTTTGTGTTAGTAATCGATGTAACGACTTAAAATGATTATACACGCGAAATATTACAGCGATTGGACGAGTATTTCGTTAGAAAATTTAAAAATACATGGTTTTGCCATTTCCTGCAATTTTTACCGTTTAGGCTGTGCTAAAAATTAGACAAAAATATTAATTTTGTATTTTTTAATCTTTTGTATTAATAGTCGATGTAACGACTAAAAATGATTATCCACGCGAAATATTACAGAGATTGGACTTTTATTTCGTTAGAAAATTGAAAAATACATGGTTTTGCCATTTTCCGCAATTTTTACGGTCAGGCTGTGCCAAAAATGAGACAAAAATTTTAATTTTGTATTTTTTAATTTTTTGTGTTGGTAATCGATGTAACGACTTAAAATGATTATCCACGCGAAATATTACAGCGATTGGACTTTTATTTCGTTAGAAAATTTAAAAATACATGGTTTTGCCATTTCCCGCAATTTTTACGGTTCAGGCTGTGCCAAAAATGAGACAAAAATTTTAATATTGTATTTTTTAATCTTTTGTGTTGGTAATCGATGTAACGACTTAAAATGATTATACACGCGAAATAATAAGCGATTGGACTATTATTTCGTTAGAAAATTGAAAAATAAATGATTTTGCCATTTCCTGCAATTTTTACCGTTTAGGCTGTGCTAAAAATTAGACAAAAATATTAATTTTGTATTTTTTAATCTTTTGTATTAATAGTCTATGTAACGACTAAAAATGATTATCCACGCAAAATATTACAGCGATTGGACTATTATTTCGTTAGAAAAATGAAAAATACATGGTTTTGCTATTTTCGGCAATTTTTACCGTTTAGGCTGTGCTTAAAATTAGACAAAAATATTAATTTTGTATTTTTTAATCTTTTGTATTAATAGTCGATGTAACGACTAAAAATGATTATCCACGCGAAATATTACAGCGATTGGACTTTTATTTCGTTAGAAAATTTAAAAATACATGGTTTTGCCATTTTCCGCAATTTTTACCGTTTAGGCTGGCTAAAAATTATATAAAAATTTTAATTTTGTATTTTATAATCTTTTGTGTTAGTAATCGATGTAACGACTTAAAATGATTATACACGCGAAATAATAAGCGATTGGACTATTATTTCGTTAGAAAATTGAAAAATAAATGATTTTGCCATTTCCTGCAATTTTTACCGTTTAGGCTGTGCTAAAAATTAGACAAAAATATTAATTTTGTATTTTTTAATCTTTTGTATTAATAGTCTATGTAACGACTAAAAATGATTATCCACGCAAAATATTACAGCGATTGGACTATTATTTCGTTAGAAAAATGAAAAATACATGGTTTTGCCATTTCCTGCAATTTTTACCGTTAAGGCTGTGCTAAAAATTAGACAGAAATATTAATTTTGTATTTTTTAATATCTTGTGTTGGTAATCGATGTAACGACTAAAAATAATTATCCACGCGAAATATTACAGTGATTGGACGTGTAATTCGTTAGAAAATTTAAAAATACATGGTATTGCCATTTTCCGCAATTTTTACCGTTTAGGCTGGCTAAAAATTATATAAAAATATTAATTTTGTATTTTTTAATCTCTTGTGTTGGTAATCGATGTAACGACTTAAAATGATTATACACGCGAAATAATAAGCGATTGGACTTTTATTTCGTTAGAAAATTTAAAAATACATGGTTTTGCCATTTCCTGCAATTTTTACCGTTTAGCCTGTGCTAAAAATTAAGCAAAAATATTAATTTTAATGTTTTAATCTTTTGTATTAATAGTCTATGTAACGAATAAAAATGATTATCCACGCGAAATATTACAGCGATTGGACTATTATTTCGTTAGAAAAATGAAAAATACATGGTTTTGCCATTTCCTGCAATTTTTACCTTTAGGCTGTGCTAAAAATTAGACAGAAATATTAATTTTGTATTTTTTAATATCTTGTGTTGGTAATCGATGTAACGACTAAAAATAATTATCCACGCGAAATATTACAGTGATTGGACGTGTAATTCGTTAGAAAATTTAAAAATACATGGTATTGCCATTTTCCGCAATTTTTACCGTTTAGGCTGGCTAAAAATTATATAAAAATATTAATTTTGTATTTTTTAATCTCTTGTGTTGGTAATCGATGTAACGACTTAAAATGATTATACACGCGAAATAATAAGCGATTGGACTTTTATTTCGTTAGAAAATTTAAAAATACATGGTTTTGCCATTTCCTGCAATTTTTACCGTTTAGCCTGTGCTAAAAATTAAGCAAAAATATTAATTTTAATGTTTTAATCTTTTGTATTAATAGTCTATGTAACGAATAAAAATGATTATCCACGCGAAATATTACAGCGATTGGACTATTATTTCGTTAGAAAAATGAAAAATACATGGTTTTGCCATTTCCTGCAATTTTTACCTTTAGGCTGTGCTAAAAATTAGACAAAAATATTAATTTTGTATTTTTTAATCTTTTGTGTTAGTTATCGATGTAACGACTTAAAATGATTATACACGCGAAATATTACAGCGATTGGACGAGTATTTCGTTAGAAAATTTAAAAATACATGGTTTTGCCATTTCCTGCAATTTTTACCGTTTAGGCTGTGCTAAAAATTAGACAAAAATATTAATTTTGTATTTTTTAATCTTTTGTATTAATAGTCGATGTAACGACTTAAAATGATTATCCACGCGAAATATTACAGAGATTGGACTTTTATATCGTTAGAAAATTGAAAAATACATGGTTTTGCCATTTTCCGCAATTTTTACGGTCAGGCTGTGCCAAAAATGAGACAAAAATTTTAATTTTGTATTTTATAATCTTTTGTGTTAGTAATCGATGTAACGACTTAAAATGATTATACACGCGAAATATTACAGCGATTGGACGAGTATTTCGTTAGAAAATTTAAAAATACATAATTTTGCTATTTTCGGCAATTTTTACCGTTTAGGCTGTGCTTAAAATTAGACAAAAATATTAATTTTGTATTTTTTAATCTTTTGTATTAATAGTCGATGTAACGACTAAAAATGATTATCCACGCGAAATATTACAGCGATTGGACTTTTATTTCGTTAGAAAATTTAAAAATACATGGTTTTGCCATTTTCCGCAATTTTTACCGTTTAGGCTGGCTAAAAATTATATAAAAATATTAATTTTGTATTTTTTAATCTTTTGTATTAATAGTCGATGTAACGACTAAAAATGATTATCCACGCGAAATATTACAGCGATTGGACTTTTATTTCGTTAGAAAATTTAAAAATACATGGTTTTGCCATTTTCCGCAATTTTTACCGTTTAGGCTGGCTAAAAATTATATAAAAATTTTAATTTTGTATTTTTTAATCTTTTGTGTTGGTAATCGATGTAACGACTTAAAATGATTATACACGCGAAATAATAAGCGATTGGACTATTATTTCGTTAGAAAATTGAAAAATAAATGATTTTGCCATTTCCTGCAATTTTTACCGTTTAGGCTGTGCTAAAAATTAGACAAAAATATTAATTTTGTATTTTTTAATCTTTTGTATTAATAGTCTATGTAACGACTAAAAATGATTATCCACGCAAAATATTACAGCGATTGGACTATTATTTCGTTAGAAAAATGAAAAATACATGGTTTTGCCATTTCCTGCAATTTTTACCGTTAAGGCTGTGCTAAAAATTAGACAGAAATATTAATTTTGTATTTTTTAATATCTTGTGTTGGTAATCGATGTAACGACTAAAAATAATTATCCACGCGAAATATTACAGTGATTGGACGTGTAATTCGTTAGAAAATTTAAAAATACATGGTATTGCCATTTTCCGCAATTTTTACCGTTTAGGCTGGCTAAAAATTATATAAAAATATTAATTTTGTATTTTTTAATCTCTTGTGTTGGTAATCGATGTAACGACTTAAAATGATTATACACGCGAAATAATAAGCGATTGGACTTTTATTTCGTTAGAAAATTTAAAAATACATGGTTTTGCCATTTCCTGCAATTTTTACCGTTTAGCCTGTGCTAAAAATTAAGCAAAAATATTAATTTTAATGTTTTAATCTTTTGTATTAATAGTCTATGTAACGAATAAAAATGATTATCCACGCGAAATATTACAGCGATTGGACTATTATTTCGTTAGAAAAATGAAAAATACATGGTTTTGCCATTTCCTGCAATTTTTACCTTTAGGCTGTGCTAAAAATTAGACAGAAATATTAATTTTGTATTTTTTAATATCTTGTGTTGGTAATCGATGTAACGACTAAAAATAATTATCCACGCGAAATATTACAGTGATTGGACGTGTAATTCGTTAGAAAATTTAAAAATACATGGTATTGCCATTTTCCGCAATTTTTACCGTTTAGGCTGGCTAAAAATTATATAAAAATATTAATTTTGTATTTTTTAATCTCTTGTGTTGGTAATCGATGTAACGACTTAAAATGATTATACACGCGAAATAATAAGCGATTGGACTTTTATTTCGTTAGAAAATTTAAAAATACATGGTTTTGCCATTTCCTGCAATTTTTACCGTTTAGCCTGTGCTAAAAATTAAGCAAAAATATTAATTTTAATGTTTTAATCTTTTGTATTAATAGTCTATGTAACGAATAAAAATGATTATCCACGCGAAATATTACAGCGATTGGACTATTATTTCGTTAGAAAAATGAAAAATACATGGTTTTGCCATTTCCTGCAATTTTTACCTTTAGGCTGTGCTAAAAATTAGACAAAAATATTAATTTTGTATTTTTTAATCTTTTGTGTTAGTTATCGATGTAACGACTTAAAATGATTATACACGCGAAATATTACAGCGATTGGACGAGTATTTCGTTAGAAAATTTAAAAATACATGGTTTTGCCATTTCCTGCAATTTTTACCGTTTAGGCTGTGCTAAAAATTAGACAAAAATATTAATTTTGTATTTTTTAATCTTTTGTATTAATAGTCGATGTAACGACTTAAAATGATTATCCACGCGAAATATTACAGAGATTGGACTTTTATATCGTTAGAAAATTGAAAAATACATGGTTTTGCCATTTTCCGCAATTTTTACGGTCAGGCTGTGCCAAAAATGAGACAAAAATTTTAATTTTGTATTTTATAATCTTTTGTGTTAGTAATCGATGTAACGACTTAAAATGATTATACACGCGAAATATTACAGCGATTGGACGAGTATTTCGTTAGAAAATTTAAAAATACATAATTTTGCTATTTTCGGCAATTTTTACCGTTTAGGCTGTGCTTAAAATTAGACAAAAATATTAATTTTGTATTTTTTAATCTTTTGTATTAATAGTCGATGTAACGACTAAAAATGATTATCCACGCGAAATATTACAGCGATTGGACTTTTATTTCGTTAGAAAATTTAAAAATACATGGTTTTGCCATTTTCCGCAATTTTTACCGTTTAGGCTGGCTAAAAATTATATAAAAATTTTAATTTTGTATTTTTTAATCTTTTGTATTAATAGTCTATGTAACGACTAAAAATGATTATCCACGCAAAATATTACAGCGATTGGACTATTATTTCGTTAGAAAAATGAAAAATACATGGTTTTGCCATTTCCTGCAATTTTTACCGTTTAGGCTGTGCTAAAAATTAGACAGAAATATTAATTTTGTATTTTTTAATATCTTGTGTTGGTAATCGATGTAACGACTAAAAATAATTATCCACGCGAAATATTACAGTGATTGGACGTGTAATTCGTTAGAAAATTTAAAAATACATGGTATTGCCATTTTCCGCAATTTTTACCGTTTAGGCTGGCTAAAAATTATATAAAAATATTAATTTTGTATTTTTTAATCTTTTGTATTAATAGTCGATGTAACGACTAAAAATGATTATCCACGCGAAATATTACAGCGATTGGACTTTTATTTCGTTAGAAAATTGAAAAATACATGGTTTTGCCATTTTCCGCAATTTTTACGGTTCAGGCTGTGCCAAAAATGAGACAAAAATTTTAATTTTGTATTTTTTAATCTTTTGTGTTGGTAATCGATGTAACGACTTAAAATGATTATACACGCGAAATAATAAGCGATTGGACTATTATTTCATTAGAAAATTGAAAAATAAATGATTTTGCCATTTCCTGCAATTTTTACCGTTTAGGCTGTGCTAAAAATTAGACAAAAATATTAATTTTGTATTTTTTAATCTTTTGTATTAATAGTCTATGTAACGACTAAAAATGATTATCCACGCAAAATATTACAGCGATTGGACTATTATTTCGTTAGAAAAATGAAAAATACATGGTTTTGCCATTTCCTGCAATTTTTACCGTTTAGGCTGTGCTAAAAATTAGACAAAAATATTAATTTTGTATTTTTTAATCTTTTGTATTAATAGTCGATGTAACGACTAAAAATGATTATCCACGCGAAATATTACAGCGATTGGACTTTTATTTCGTTAGAAATTTGAAAAATACATGGTTTTGCCATTTTCCGCAGTTTTTACGGTTCAGGCTGTGCCAAAAATGAGACAAAAATTTTAATTTTGTATTTTTTAATCTTTTGTGTTGGTAATCGATGTAACGACTTAAAATGATTATACACGCGAAATAATAAGCGATTGGACTATTATTTCGTTAGAAAATTGAAAAATAAATGATTTTGCCATTTTCCGCAATTTTTACCGTTTAGGCTGGCTAAAAATTATATAAAAATATTAATTTTGTATTTTTTAATCTCTTGTGTTGGTAATCGATGTAACGACTTAAAATGATTATACACGCGAAATAATAAGCGATTGGACTTTTATTTCGTTAGAAAATTTAAAAATACATGGTTTTGCCATTTCCTGCAATTTTTACCGTTTAGCCTGTGCTAAAAATTAGACAAAAATATTAATTTTAATGTTTTAATCTTTTGTATTAATAGTCTATGTAACGAATAAAAATGATTATCCACGCGAAATATTACAGCGATTGGACTATTATTTCGTTAGAAAAATGAAAAATACATGGTTTTGCCATTTCCTGCAATTTTTACCTTTAGGCTGTGCTAAAAATTAGACAAAAATATTAATTTTGTATTTTTTAATCTTTTGTGTTAGTAATCGATGTAACGACTTAAAATGATTATACACGCGAAATATTACAGCGATTGGACGAGTATTTCGTTAGAAAAGTTAAAAATACATGGTTTTGCCATTTCCTGCAATTTTTACCGTTTAGGCTGTGCTAAAAATTAGACAAAAATATTAATTTTGTATTTTTTAATCTTTTGTATTAATAGTCGATGTAACGACTAAAAATGATTATATACGCGAAATATTACAGCGATTGGACTTTTATTTCGTTAGAAAATTGAAAAATACATGGTTTTGCCATTTCCCGCAATTTTTACGGGTTAGTAGGCTGTGCCAAAAATGAGACAAAAATTTTAATTTTGTATTTTTTAATCTTTTGTGTTGGTAATCGATGTAACGACTTAAAATGATTATACACGCGAAATAATAAGCGATTGGACTATTATTTCGTTAGAAAATTGAAAAATAAATGATTTTGCCATTTCCTGCAATTTTTACCGTTTAGGCTGTGCTAAAAATTAGACAAAAATATTAATTTTGTATTTTTTAATCTTTTGTATTAATAGTCTATGTAACGACTAAAAATGATTATCCACGCAAAATATTACAGCGATTGGATTATTATTTCGTTAGAAAAATGAAAAATACATGGTTTTGCCATTTCCTGCAATTTTTACCGTTTAGGCTGTGCTAAAAATTAGACAGAAATATTAATTTTGTATTTTTTAATCTTTTGTGTTGTTAATCGAAGTAACGACTTAAAATGATTATACACGGGAAATATTAACGCGATTGGACGAGTATTTCGTTAGAAAATTTAAAAATACATGGTTTTGCCATTTTCGGCAATTTTTACCGTTTAGGCTGTGCTTAAAATTAGACAAAAATATTAATTTTGTATTTTTTAATCTCTTGTGTTTGCAATCGATGTAACGACTAAAAATTATTATCCACGCGAAATATTACAGCGATTGGACTATTATTTTGTTAGAAATTGAAAAATAAATGATTTTGCCATTTCCAGCAATTTTTACCGTTTAGGCTGTGCTAAAAATTAGACAAAAATATTAATTTTGTATTTTTTAATCTTTTGTATTAATAGTCTATGTAACGACTAAAAATGATTATCCACGCAAAATATTACAGCGATTGGACTATTATTTCGTTAGAAAAATGAAAAATACATGGTTTTGCCATTTCCTGCAATTTTTACCTTTAGGCTGTGCTAAAAATTAGACAAAAATATTAATTTTGTATTTTATAATCTTTTGTGTTAGTAATCGATGTAACGACTTAAAATGATTATACACGCGAAATATTACAGCGATTGGACGAGTATTTCGTTAGAAAATTTAAAAATACATGGTTTTGCCATTTCCTGCAATTTTTACCGTGTAGGCTGTGTTAGAAATTAGACAAAAACATTAATTTTGTATTTTTTAATCTTTTGTATTAATAGTCGATGTAACGACTAAAAATGATCATCCACGCGAAATATTACAGCGATTGGACTTTTATTTCGTTAGAAAATTTAAAAATACATGGTTTTGCCATTTCCCGCAATTTTTACGGTTCAGGCTGTGCCAAAAATGAGACAAAAATTTTAATTTTGTATTCTTTAATCTTTTGTGTTGGTAATCGATGTAACGACTTAAAATGATTATACACGCGAAATAATAAGCGATTGGACTATTATTTCGTTAGAAAATTGAAAAATAAATGATTTTGCCATTTCCTGCAATTTTTACCGTTTAGGCTGTGCTAAAAATTAGACAAAAATATTAATTTTGTATTTTTTAATCTTTTGTATTAATAGTCTATGTAACGACTAAAAATGATTATCCACGCAAAATATTACAGCGATTGGACTATTATTTCGTTAGAAAAATGAAAAATACATGGTTTTGCCATTTCCTGCAATTTTTACCGTTTAGGCTGTGCTAAAAATTAGACAGAAATATTAATTTTGTATTTTTTAATCTTTTGTGTTGTTAATCGAAGAAACGACTTAAAATGATTATACACGGGAAATATTAACGCGATTGGACGAGTATTTCGTTAGAAAATTTAAAAATACATGGTTTTGCTATTTTCGGCAATTTTTACCGTTTAGGCTGTGCTTAAAATTAGACAAAAATATTAATTTTGTATTTTTTAATCTCTTGTGTTTGCAATCGATGTAACGACTAAAAATTATTATCCACGCGAAATATTACAGCGATTGGACTATTATTTTGTTAGAAAATTGAAAAATAAATGATTTTGCCATTTCCTGCAATTTTTACCGTTTAGGCTGTGCTAAAAATTAGACAAAAATATTAATTTTATATGTTTTAATCTTTTGTATTAATAGTCTATGTAACGACTAAAAATGATTATCCACGCGAAATATTACAGCGATTGGACTATTATTTGGTTAGAAAAATGAAAAATATATGGTTTTGCCATTTCCTGCAATTTTTACCTTTAGGCTGTGCTAAAAATTAGACAAAAATATTAATTTTGTATTTTATAATCTTTTGTGTTAGTAATCGATGTAACGACTTAAAATGATTATACACGCGAAATATTACAGCGATTGGACGAGTATTTCGTTAGAAAATTTAAAAATACATAATTTTGCTATTTTCTGCAATTTTTACCGTTTAGGCTGTGCTTAAAATTAGACAAAAATATTAATTTTGTATTTTTTAATCTTTTGTATTAATAGTCGATGTAACGACTAAAAATGATTATCCACGCGAAATATTACAGCGATTGGACTTTTATTTCGTTAGAAAATTTAAAAATACATGGTTTTGCCATTTTCCGCAATTTTTACCGTTTAGGCTGGCTAAAAATTATATAAAAATTTTAATTTTGTATTTTTTAATCTTTTGTGTTGGTAATCGATGTAACGACTTAAAATGATTATACACGCGAAATAATAAGCGATTGGACTATTATTTCGTTAGAAAATTGAAAAATAAATGATTTTGCCATTTCCTGCAATTTTTACCGTTTAGGCTGTGCTAAAAATTAGACAAAAATATTAATTTTGTATTTTTTAATCTTTTGTATTAATAGTCTATGTAACGACTAAAAATGATTATCCACGCAAAATATTACAGCGATTGGACTATTATTTCGTTAGAAAAATGAAAAATACATGGTTTTGCCATTTCCTGCAATTTTTACCGTTTAGGCTGTGCTAAAAATTAGACAGAAATATTAATTTTGTATTTTTTAATATCTTGTGTTGGTAATCGATGTAACGACTAAAAATAATTATCCACGCGAAATATTACAGTGATTGGACGTGTAATTCGTTAGAAAATTTAAAAATACATGGTATTGCCATTTTCCGCAATTTTTACCGTTTAGGCTGGCTAAAAATTATATAAAAATATTAATTTTGTATTTTTTAATCTCTTGTGTTGGTAATCGATGTAACGACTTAAAATGATTATACACGCGAAATAATAAGCGATTGGACTTTTATTTCGTTAGAAAATTTAAAAATACATGGTTTTGCCATTTCCTGCAATTTTTACCGTTTAGCCTGTGCTAAAAATTAAGCAAAAATATTAATTTTAATGTTTTAATCTTTTGTATTAATAGTCTATGTAACGAATAAAAATGATTATCCACGCGAAATATTACAGCGATTGGACTATTATTTCGTTAGAAAAATGAAAAATACATGGTTTTGCCATTTCCTGCAATTTTTACCTTTAGGCTGTGCTAAAAATTAGACAAAAATATTAATTTTGTATTTTTTAATCTTTTGTGTTAGTAATCGATGTAACGACTTAAAACGATTATACACGCGAAATATTACAGCGATTGGACGAGTATTTCGTTAGAAAATTTAAAAATACATGGTTTTGCCATTTCCTGCAATTTTTACTGTTTAGGCTGTGCTAAAAATTAGACAAAAATATTAATTTTGTATTTTTTAATCTTTTGTATTAATAGTCGATGTAACGACTAAAAATGATTATCCACGCGAAATATTACAGAGATTGGACTTTTATTTCGTTAGAAAATTGAAAAATACATGGTTTTGCCATTTTCCGCAATTTTTACGGTCAGGCTGTGCCAAAAATGAGACAAAAATTTTAATTTTGTATTTTATAATCTTTTGTGTTAGTAATCGATGTAACGACTTAAAATGATTATACACGCGAAATATTACAGCGATTGGACGAGTATTTCGTTAGAAAATTTAAAAATACATAATTTTGCTATTTTCGGCAATTTTTACCGTTTAGGCTGTGCTTAAAATTAGACAAAAATATTAATTTTGTATTTTTTAATCTTTTGTATTAATAGTCGATGTAACGACTAAAAATGATTATCCACGCGAAATATTACAGCGATTGGACTTTTATTTCGTTAGAAAATTTAAAAATACATGGTTTTGCCATTTTCCGCAATTTTTACCGTTTAGGCTGGCTAAAAATTATATAAAAATTTTAATTTTGTATTTTTTAATCTTTTGTGTTGGTAATCGATGTAACGACTTAAAATGATTATACACGCGAAATAATAAGCGATTGGACTATTATTTCGTTAGAAAATTGAAAAATAAATGATTTTGCCATTTCCTGCAATATTTACCGTTTAGGCTGTGCTAAAAATTAGACAAAAATATTAATTTTGTATTTTTTAATCTTTTGTATTAATAGTCTATGTAACGACTAAAAATGATTATCCACGCAAAATATTACAGCGATTGGACTATTATTTCGTTAGAAAAATGAAAAATACATGGTTTTGCCATTTCCTGCAATTTTTACCGTTTAGGCTGTGCTAAAAATTAGACAGAAATATTAATTTTGTATTTTTTAATATCTTGTGTTGGTAATCGATGTAACGACTAAAAATAATTATCCACGCGAAATATTACAGTGATTGGACGTGTAATTCGTTAGAAAATTTAAAAGTAAATGGTATTGCCATTTTCCGCAATTTTTACCGTTTAGGATGTCTAAAAATTATATAAAAATATTAATTTTGTATTTTTTAATCTCTTGTGTTGGTAATCGATGTAACGACTCAAAATGATTATACACGCGAAATAATAAGCGATTGGACTTTTATTTCGTTAGAAAATTTAAAAATACATGGTTTTGCCATTTCCTGCAATTTTTACCGTTTAGCCTGTGCTAAAAATTAAGCAAAAATATTAATTTTAATGTTTTAATCTTTTGTATTAATAGTCTATGTAACGAATAAAAATGATTATCCACGCGAAATATTACAGCGATTGGACTATTATTTCGTTAGAAAAATGAAAAATACATGGTTTTGCCATTTCCTGCAATTTTTACCTTTAGGCTGTGCTAAAAATTAGACAAAAATATTAATTTTGTATTTTTTAATCTTTTGTGTTAGTAATCGATGTAACGACTTAAAATGATTATACACGCGAAATATTACAGCGATTGGACGAGTATTTCGTTAGAAAATTTAAAAATACATGGTTTTGCCATTTCCTGCAATTTTTACCGTTTAGGCTGTGCTAAAAATTAGTCAAAAATATTAATTTTGTATTTTTTAATCTTTTGTATTAATAGTCGATGTAACGACTAAAAATGATTATCCACGCGAAATATTACAGAGATTAGACTTTTATTTCGTTAGAAAATTGAAAAATACATGGTTTTGCCATTTTCCGCAATTTTTACGGTCAGGCTGTGCCAAAAATGAGACAAAAATTTTAATTTTGTATTTTTTAATCTTTTGTGTTGGTAATCGATGTAACGACTTAAAATGATTATCCACGCGAAATATTACAGCGATTGGACTTTTATTTCGTTAGAAAATTTAAAAATACATGGTTTTGCCATTTCCCGCAATTTTTACGGTTCAGGCTGTGCCAAAAATGAGACAAAAATTTTAATTTTGTATTTTTTAATCTTTTGTGTTGGTAATCGATGTAACGACTTAAAATGATTATACACGCGAAATAATAAGCGATTGGACTATTATTTCGTTAAAAAATTGAAAAATAAATGATTTTGCCATTTCCTGCAATTTTTACCGTTTAGGCTGTGCTAAAAATTAGACAAAAATATTAATTTTGTATTTTTTAATCTTTTGAATTAATAGTCTATGTAACGACTAAAAATGATTATCCACGCAAAATATTACAGCGATTGGACTATTATTTCGTTAGAAAAATGAAAAATACATGGTTTTGCCATTTCCTGCAATTTTTACCGTTTAGGCTGTGCTAAAAATTAGACAGAAATATTAATTTTGTATTTTTTAATATCTTGTGTTGGTAATCGATGTAACGACTAAAAATAATTATCCACGCGAAATATTACAGTGATTGGACGTGTAATTCGTTAGAAAATTTAAAAATACATGGTATTGCCATTTTCCGCAATTTTTACCGTTTAGGCTGGCTAAAAATTATATAAAAATATTAATTTTGTATTTTTTAATCTCTTGTGTTGGTAATCGATGTAACGACTTAAAATGATTATACACGCGAAATACAAAACGATTGGACTTTTATTTCGTTAGAAAATTTAAAAATACATGGTTTTGCCATTTCCTGCAATTTTTACCGTTTAGCCTGTGCTAAAAATTAAGCAAAAATATTAATTTTAATGTTTTAATCTTTTGTATTAATAGTCTATGTAACGAATAAAAATGATTATCCACGCGAAATATTACAGCGATTGGACTATTATTTCGTTAGAAAAATGAAAAATACATGGTTTTGCCATTTCCTGCAATTTTTACCGTTAGGCTGTGCTAAAAATTAGACAAAAATATTAATTTTGTATATTTTAATCTTTTGTGTTAGTAATCGATGTAACGACTTAAAATGATTATACACTCGAAATATTACAGCGATTGGACGAGTATTTCGTTAGAAAATTTAAAAATACATGGTTTTGCCATTTCCTGCAATTTTTACCGTTTAGGCTGTGCTAAAAATTAGACAAAAATATTAATTTTGTATTTTTTAATCTTTTGTATTAATAGTCGATGTAACGACTAAAAATGATTATCCACGCAAAATATTACAGAGATTGGACTTTTATTTCGTTAGAAAATTGAAAAATACATGGTATTGCCATTTTCCGCAATTTTTACGGTCAGGCTGTGCCAAAAATGAGACAAAAATTTTAATTTTGTATTTTATAATCTTTTGTGTTAGTAATCGATGTAACGACTTAAAATGATTATACACGCGAAATATTACAGCGATTGGACGAGTATTTCGTTAGAAAATTTAAAAATACATAATTTTGCTATTTTCGGCAATTTTTACCGTTTAGGCTGTGCTTAAAATTAGACAAAAATATTAATTTTGTATTTTTTAATCTTTTGTATTAATAGTCGATGTAACGACTAAAAATGATTATCCACGCGAAATATTACAGCGATTGGACTTTTATTTCGTTAGAAAATTTAAAAATACATGGTTTTGCCATTTTCCGCAATTTTTACCGTTTAGGCTGGCTAAAAATTATATAAAAATTTTAATTTTGTATTTTTTAATCTTTTGTGTTGGTAATCGATGTAACGATTTAAAATGATTATACACGCGAAATAATAAGCGATTGGACTATTATTTCGTTAGAAAATTGAAAAATAAATGATTTTGCCATTTCCTGCAATTTTTACCGTTTAGGCTGTGCTAAAAATTAGACAAAAATATTAATTTTGTATTTTTTAATCTTTTGTATTAATAGTCTATGTAACGACTAAAAATGATTATCCACGCAAAATATTACAGCGATTGGACTATTATTTCGTTAGAAAAATGAAAAATACATGGTTTTGCCATTTCCTGCAATTTTTACCGTTTAGGCTGTGCTAAAAATTAGACAGAAATATTAATTTTGTATTTTTTAATATCTTGTGTTGGTAATCGATGTAACGACTAAAAATAATTATCCACGCGAAATATTACAGTGATTGGACGTGTAATTCGTTAGAAAATTTAAAAATACATGGTATTGCCATTTTCCGCAATTTTTACCGTTTAGGCTGGCTAAAAATTATATAAAAATATTAATTTTGTATTTTTTAATCTCTTGTGTTGGTAATCGATGTAACGACTTAAAATGATTATACACGCGAAATAATAAGCGATTGGACTTTTATTTCGTTAGAAAATTTAAAAATACATGGTTTTGCCATTTCCTGCAATTTTTACCGTTTAGCCTGTGCTAAAAATTAAGCAAAAATATTAATTTTAATGTTTATATCTTTTGTATTAATAGTCTATGTAACGAATAAAAATGATTATCCACGCGAAATATTACAGCGATTGGACTATTATTTCGTTAGAAAAATGAAAAATACATGGTTTTGCCATTTCCTGCAATTTTTACCTTTAGGCTGTGCTAAATATTAGACAAAAATATTAATTTTGTATTTTTTAATCTTTTGTGTTAGTAATCGATGTAACGACTTAAAATGATTATACACGCGAAATATTACAGCGATTGGACGAGTATTTCGTTAGAAAATTTAAAAATACATGGTTTTGCCATTTCCTGCAATTTTTACCGTTTAGGCTGTGCTAAAAATTAGACAAAAATATTAATTTTGTATTTTTTAATCTTTTGTATTAATAGTCGATGTAACGACTAAAAATGATTATCCACGCGAAATATTACAGAGATTGGACTTTTATTTCGTTAGAAAATTGAAAAATACATGGTTTTGCCATTTTCCGCAATTTTTACGGTCAGGCTGTGCCAAAAATGAGACAAAAATTTTAATTTTGTATTTTATAATCTTTTGTGTTAGTAATCGATGTAACGACTTAAAATGATTATACACGCGAAATATTACAGCGATTGGACGAGTATTTCGTTAGAAAATTTAAAAATACATAATTTTGCTATTTTCGGCAATTTTTACCGTTTAGGCTGTGCTTAAAATTAGACAAAAATATTAATTTTGTATTTTTTAATCTTTTGTATTAATAGTCGATGTAACGACTAAAAATGATTATCCACGCGAAATATTACAGCGATTGGACTTTTATTTCGTTAGAAAATTTAAAAATACATGGTTTTGCCATTTTCCGCAATTTTTACCGTTTAGGCTGGCTAAAAATTATATAAAAATTTTAATTTTGTATTTTTTAATCTTTTGTGTTGGTAATCGATGTAACGACTTAAAATGATTATACACGCGAAATAATAAGCGATTGGACTATTATTTCGTTAGAAAATTGAAAAATAAATGATTTTGCCATTTCCTGCAATTTTTACCGTTTAGGCTGTGCTAAAAATTAGACAAAAATATTAATTTTGTATTTTTTAATCTTTTGTATTAATAGTCTATGTAACGACTAAAAATGATTATCCACGCAAAATATTACAGCGATTGGACTATTATTTCGTTAGAAAAATGAAAAATACATGGTTTTGCCATTTCCTGCAATTTTTACCGTTTAGGCTGTGCTAAAAATTAGACAGAAAAATTAATTTTGTATTTTTTAATATCTTGTGTTGGCAATCGATGTAACGACTAAAAATAATTATCCACGCGAAATATTACAGTGATTGGACGTGTAATTCGTTAGAAAATTTAAAAATACATGGTATTGCCATTTTCCGCAATTTTTACCGTTTAGGCTGGCTAAAAATTATATAAAAATATTAATTTTGTATTTTTTAATCTCTTGTGTTGGTAATCGATGTAACGACTAAAAATGATTATGCACGCAAAATATTACAGCGATTGGACTATTATTTCGTTAGAAAAATGAAAAATACATGGTTTTGCCATTTCCTGCAATTTTTACCGTTTAGGCTGTGCTAAAAATTAGACAGAAATATTAATTTTGTATTTTTTAATCTTTTGTGTTGTTAATCGAAGAAACGACTTAAAATGATTATACACGCGAAATATTACAGCGATTGGACGAGTATTTCGTTAGAAAATTTAAAAATACATAATTTTGCTATTTTCGGCAATTTTTACCGTTTAGGCTGTGCTTAAAATTAGACAAAAATATTAATTTTGTATTTTTTAATCTTTTGTATTAATAGTCGATGTAACGACTACAAATGATTATCCACGCGAAATATTACAGCTATTGGACTTTTATTTCGTTAGAAAATTTAAAAATACATGGTTTTGCCATTTTCCGCAATTTTCACCGTTTAGGCTGGCTAAAAATTATATAAAAATTTTAATTTTGTATTTTTTAATCTTTTGTGTTGGTAATCGATGTAACGACTTAAAATGATTATACACGCGAAATAATAAGCGATTGGACTATTATTTCGTTAGAAAATTGAAAAATAAATGATTTTGCCATTTCCTGCAATTTTTACCGTTTAGGCTGTGCTAAAAATTAGACAAAAATATTAATTTTGTATTTTTTAATCTTTTGTATTAATAGTCTATGTAACGACTAAAAATGATTATCCACGCAAAATATTACAGCGATTGGACTATTATTTCGTTAGAAAAATGAAAAATACATGGTTTTGCCATTTCCTGCAATTTTTACCGTTAAGGCTGTGCTAAAAATTAGACAGAAATATTAATTTTGTATTTTTTAATATCTTGTGTTGGTAATCGATGTAACGACTAAAAATAATTATCCACGCGAAATATTACAGTGATTGGACGTGTAATTCGTTAGAAAATTTAAAAATACATGGTATTGCCATTTTCCGCAATTTTTACCGTTTAGGCTGGCTAAAAATTATATAAAAATATTAATTTTGTATTTTTTAATCTCTTGTGTTGGTAATCGATGTAACGACTTAAAATGATTATACACGCGAAATAATAAGCGATTGGACTTTTATTTCGTTAGAAAATTTAAAAATACATGGTTTTGCCATTTCCTGCAATTTTTACCGTTTAGCCTGTGCTAAAAATTAAGCAAAAATATTAATTTTAATGTTTTAATCTTTTGTATTAATAGTCTATGTAACGAATAAAAATGATTATCCACGCGAAATATTACAGCGATTGGACTATTATTTCGTTAGAAAAATGAAAAATACATGGTTTTGCCATTTCCTGCAATTTTTACCTTTAGGCTGTGTTAAAAATTAGACAAAAATATTAATTTTGTATTTTTTAATCTTTTGTGTTAGTAATCGATGTAACGACTTAAAATGATTATACACGCGAAATATTACAGCGATTGGACGAGTATTTCGTTAGAAAATTTAAAAATACATGGTTTTGCCATTTCCTGCAATTTTTACCGTTTAGGCTGTGCTAAAAATTAGACAAAAATATTAATTTTGTATTTTTTAATCTTTTGTATTAATAGTCGATGTAACGACTAAAAATGATTATCCACGCGAAATATTACAGAGATTGGACTTTTATTTCGTTAGAAAATTGAAAAATACATGGTTTTGCCATTTTCCGCAATTTTTACGGTCAGGCTGTGCCAAAAATGAGACAAAAATTTTAATTTTGTATTTTATAATCTTTTGTGTTAGTAATCGATGTAACGACTTAAAATGATTATACACGCGAAATATTACAGCGATTGGACGAGTATTTCGTTAGAAAATTTAAAAATACATAATTTTGCTATTTTCGGCAATTTTTACCGTTTAGGCTGTGCTTAAAATTAGACAAAAATATTAATTTTGTATTTTTTAATCTTTTGTATTAATAGTCGATGTAACGACTAAAAATGATTATCCACGCGAAATATTACAGCGATTGGACTTTTATTTCGTTAGAAAATTTAAAAATACATGGTTTTGCCATTTTCCGCAATTTTTACCGTTTAGGCTGGCTAAAAATTATATAAAAATTTTAATTTTGTATTTTTTAATCTTTTGTGTTGGTAATCGATGTAACGACTTAAAATGATTATACACGCGAAATAATAAGCGATTGGACTATTATTTCGTTAGAAAATTGAAAAATAAATGATTTTGCTATTTCCTGCAATTTTTACCGTTTAGGCTGTGCTAAAAATTAGACAAAAATATTAATTTTGTATTTTTTAATCTTTTGTATTAATAGTCTATGTAACGACTAAAAATGATTATCCACGCAAAATATTACAGCGATTGGACTATTATTTCGTTAGAAAAATGAAAAATACATGGTTTTGCCATTTCCTGCAATTTTTACCGTTTAGGCTGTGCTAAAAATTAGACAGAAATATTAATTTTGTATTTTTTAATATCTTGTGTTGGTAATCGATGTACCGACTAAAAATAATTATCCACGCGAAATATTACAGTGATTGGACGTGTAATTCGTTAGAAAATTTAAAAATACATGGTATTGCCATTTTCCGCAATTCTTACCGTTTAGGCTGGCTAAAAATTATATAAAAATATTAATTTTGTATTTTTTAATCTCTTGTGTTGGTAATCGATGTAACGACTTAAAATGATTATACACGCGAAATAATAAGCGATTGGACTTTTATTTCGTTAGAAAATTTAAAAATACATGGTTTTGCCATTTTCCGCAATTTTTACGGTCAGGCTGTGCCAAAAATGAGACAAAAATTTTAATTTTGTATTTTATAATCTTTTGTGTTAGTAATCGATGTAACGACTTAAAATGATTATACACGCGAAATATTACAGCGATTGGACGAGTATTTCGTTAGAAAATTTAAAAATACATAATTTTGCTATTTTCGGCAATTTTTACCGTTTAGGCTGTGCTTAAAATTAGACAAAAATATTAATTTTGTATTTTTTAATCTTTTGTATTAATAGTCGATGTAACGACTAAAAATGATTATCCACGCGAAATATTACAGCGATTGGACTTTTATTTCGTTAGAAAATTTAAAAATACATGGTTTTGCCATTTTCCGCAATTTTTACCGTTTAGGCTGGCTAAAAATTATATAAAAATTTTAATTTTGTATTTTATAATCTTTTGTGTTAGTAATCGATGTAACGACTTAAAATGATTATACACGCGAAATATTACAGCGATTGGACGAGTATTTCGTTAGAAAATTTAAAAATACATAATTTTGCTATTTTCGGCAATTTTTACCGTTTAGGCTGTGCTTAAAATTAGACAAAAATATTAATTTTGTATTTTTTAATCTTTTGTATTAATAGTCGATGTAACGACTAAAAATGATTATCCACGCGAAATATTACAGCGATTGGACTTTTATTTCGTTAGAAAATTTAAAAATACATGGTTTTGCCATTTTCCGCAATTTTTACCGTTTAGGCTGGCTAAAAATTATATAAAAATTTTAATTTTGTATTTTTTAATCTCTTGTGTTGGTAATCGATGTAACGACTTAAAATGATTATACACGCGAAATAATAAGCGATTGGACTTTTATTTCGTTATAAAATATAAAAATACATGGTTTTGCCATTTTCCGCAATTTTTACGGTCAGGCTGTGCCAAAAATGAGACAAAAATTTTAATTTTGTATTTTATAATCTTTTGTGTTGGTAATCGATGTAACGACTTAAAATGATTATACACGCGAAATAATAAGCGATTGGACTATTATTTCGTTAGAAAATTGAAAAATAAATGATTTTGCCATTTCCTGCAATTTTTACCGTTTAGGCTGTGCTAAAAATTAGACAAAAATATTAATTTTGTATTTTTTAATCTTTTGTATTAATAGTCTATGTAACGACTAAAAATGATTATCCACGCAAAATATTACAGCGATTGGACTATTATTTCGTTAGAAAAATGAAAAATACATGGTTTTGCCATTTCCTGCAATTTTTACCGTTTAGGCTGTGCTAAAAATTAGACAGAAATATTAATTTTGTATTTTTTAATATCTTGTGTTGGTAATCGATGTACCGACTAAAAATAATTATCCACGCGAAATATTACAGTGATTGGACGTGTAATTCGTTAGAAAATTTAAAAATACATGGTATTGCCATTTTCCGCAATTCTTACCGTTTAGGCTGGCTAAAAATTATATAAAAATATTAATTTTGTATTTTTTAATCTCTTGTGTTGGTAATCGATGTAACGACTTAAAATGATTATACACGCGAAATAATAAGCGATTGGACTTTTATTTCGTTAGAAAATATAAAAATACATGGTTTTGCCATTTTCCGCAATTTTTACGTTCAGGCTGTGCCAAAAATGAGACAAAAATTTTAATTTTGTATTTTATAATCTTTTGTGTTAGTAATCGATGTAACGACTTAAAATGATTATACACGCGAAATATTACAGCGATTGGACCAGTATTTCGTTAGAAAATTTAAAAATACATAATTTTGCTATTTTCGGCAATTTTTACCGTTTAGGCGTTGCTTAAAATTAGACAAAAATATTAATTTTGTATTTTTTAATCTTTTGTATTAATAGTCGATGTAACGACTAAAAATGATTATCCACGCGAAATATTACAGCGATTGGACTTTTATTTCGTTAGAAAATTTAAAAATACATGGTTTTGCCATTTTCCGCAATTTTTACCGTTTAGGCTGGCTAAAAATTATATAAAAATTTTAATTTTGTATTTTTTAATCTTTTGTGTTGGTAATCGATGTAACGACTTAAAATGATTATACACGCGAAATAATAAGAGATTGGACTATTATTTCGTTAGAAAATTGAAAAATAAATGATTTTGCCATTTCCTGCAATTTTTACCGTTTAGGCTGTGCTAAAAATTAGACAAAAATATTAATTTTGTATTTTTTAATCTTTTGTATTAATAGTCTATGTAACGACTAAAAATGATTATCCACGCAAAATATTACAGCGATTGGACTATTATTTCGTTAGAAAAATGAAAAATACATGGTTTTGCCATTTCCTGCAATTTTTACCGTTTAGGCTGTGCTAAAAATTAGACAGAAATATTAATTTTGTATTTTTTAATATCTTGTGTTGGTAATCGATGTAACGACTAAAAATGATTATCCACGCGAAATATTACAGAGATTGGACTTTTATTTCGTTAGAAAATTTAAAAATACATGGTTTTGCCATTTTCCGCAATTTTTACCGTTTAGGCTGGCTAAAAATTATATAAAAATATTAATTTTGTATTTTTTAATCTCTTGTGTTGGTAATCGATGTAACGACTAAAAATGATTATCCACGCAAAATATTACAGCGATTGGACTATTATTTCGTTAGAAAAATGAAAAATACATGGTTTTGCCATTTCCTGCAATTTTTACCGTTTAGGCTGTGCTAAAAATTAGACAGAAATATTAATTTTGTATTTTTTAATCTTTTGTGTTGTTAATCGAAGAAACGACTTAAAATGATTATACACGGGAAATATTAACGCGATTGGACGAGTATTTCGTTAGAAAATTTAAAAATACATGGTTTTGCTATTTTCGGCAATTTTTACCGTTTAGGCTGTGCTTAAAATTAGACAAAAATATTAATTTTGTATTTTTTAATCTTTTGTATTAATAGTCGATGTAACGACTAAAAATGATTATCCACGCGAAATATTACAGCGATTGGACTTTTATTTCGTTAGAAAAATGAAAAATACATGGTTTTGCCATTTCCTGCAATTTTTACCTTTAGGTTGTGCTAAAAATTAGACAAAAATATTAATTTTGTATTTTATAATCTTTTGTGTTAGTAATCGATGTAACGACTTAAAATGATTATACACGCGAAATATTACAGCGATTGGACGAGTATTTCGTTAGAAAATTTAAAAATACATAATTTTGCTATTTTCGGCAATTTTTACCGTTTAGGCTGTGCTTAAAATTAGACAAAAATATTAATTTTGTATTTTGTAATCTTTTGTATTAATAGTCGATGTAACGACTAAAAATGATTATCCTCGCGAAATATTACAGCGATTGGACTTTTATTTCGTTAGAAAATTTAAAAATACATGGTTTTGCCATTTTCCGCAATTTTTACCGTTTAGGCTGGCTAAAAATTATATAAAAATTTTAATTTTGTATTTTTTAATCTTTTGTGTTGGTAATCGATGTAACGACTTAAAATGATTATACACGCGAAATAATAAGCGATTGGACTATTATTTCGTTAGAAAATTGAAAAATAAATGATTTTGCCATTTCCTGCAATTTTTACCGTTTAGGCTGTGCTAAAAATTAGACAAAAATATTAATTTTGTATTTTTTAATCTTTTGTATTAATAGTCTATGTAACGACTAAAAATGATTATCCACGCAAAATATTACAGCGATTGGACTATTATTTCGTTAGAAAAATGAAAAATACATGGTTTTGCCATTTCCTGCAATTTTTACCGTTAAGGCTGTGCTAAAAATTAGACAGAAATATTAATTTTGTATTTTTTAATATCTTGTGTTGGTAATCGATGTAACGACTAAAAATAATTATCCACGCGAAATATTACAGTGATTGGACGTGTAATTCGTTAGAAAATTTAAAAATACATGGTATTGCCATTTTCCGCAATTTTTACCGTTTAGGCTGGCTAAAAATTATATAAAAATATTAATTTTGTATTTTTTAATCTCTTGTGTTAGTAATCGATGTAACGACTTAAAATGATTATACACGCGAAATATTACAGCGATTGGACGAGTATTTCGTTAGAAAATTTAAAAATACATGGTTTTGCCATTTCCTGCAATTTTTACCGTTTAGGCTGTGCTAAAAATTAGACAAAAATATTAATTTTGTATTTTTTAATCTTTTGTATTAATAGTCGATGTAACGACTAAAAATGATTATCCACGCGAAATATTACAGAGATTGGACTTTTATTTCGTTAGAAAATTGAAAAATACATGGTTTTGCCATTTTCCGCAATTTTTACGGTCAGGCTGTGCCAAAAATGAGACAAAAATTTTAATTTTGTATTTTATAATCTTTTGTGTTAGTAATCGATGTAACGACTTAAAATGATTATACACGCGAAATATTACAGCGATTGGACGAGTATTTCGTTAGAAAATTTAAAAATACATAATTTTGCTATTTTCGGCAATTTTTACCGTTAAAGCTGTGCTTAAAATTAGACAAAAATATTAATTTTGTATTTTTTAATCTTTTATATTAATAGTCGATGTAACGACTAAAAATGATTATCCACGCGAAATATTACAGCGATTGGACTTTTATTTCGTTAGAAAATTTAAAAATACATGGTTTTGCCATTTTCCGCAATTTTTACCGTTTAGGCTGGCTAAAAATTATATAAAAATTTTAATTTTGTATTTTTTAATCTTTTGTGTTGGTAATCGATGTAACGACTTAAAATGATTATACACGCGAAATAATTAGCGATTGGACTATTATTTCGTTAGAAAATTGAAAAATAAATGATTTTGCCATTTCCTGCAATTTTTACCGTTTAGGCTGTGCTAAAAATTAGACAAAAATATTAATTTTGTATTTTTTAATCTTTTGTATTAATAGTCTATGTAACGACTAAAAATGATTATCCACGCAAAATATTACAGCGATTGGACTATTATTTCGTTAGAAAAATGAAAAATACATGGTTTTGCCATTTCCTGCAATTTTTACCGTTTAGGCTGTGCTAAAAATTAGACAGAAATATTAATTTTGTATTTTTTAATATCTTGTGTTGGTAATCGATGTACCGACTAAAAATAATTATCCACGCGAAATATTACAGTGATTGGACGTGTAATTCGTTAGAAAATTTAAAAATACATGGTATTGCCATTTTCCGCAATTCTTACCGTTTAGGCTGGCTAAAAATTATATAAAAATATTAATTTTGTATTTTTTAATCTCTTGTGTTGGTAATCGATGTAACGACTTAAAATGATTATACACGCGAAATAATAAGCGATTGGACTTTTATTTCGTTAGAAAATTTAAAAATACATGGTTTTGCCATTTTCCGCAATTTTTACGGTCAGGCTGTGCCAAAAATGAGACAAAAATTTTAATTTTGTATTTTATAATCTTTTGTGTTAGTAATCGATGTAACGACTTAAAATGATTATACACGCGAAATATTACAGCGATTGGACGAGTATTTCGTTAGAAAAATGAAAAATACATGGTTTTGCCATTTCCTGCAATTTTTACCTTTAGGCTGTGCTAAAAATTAGACAAAAATATTAATTTTGTATTTTTTAATCTTTTGTATTAATAGTCGATGTAACGACTAAAAATGATTATCCACGCGAAATATTACAGAGATTGGACTTTTATTTCGTTAGAAAATTGAAAAATACATGGTTTTGCCATTTTCCGCAATTTTTACGGTCAGGCTGTGCCAAAAATGAGACAAAAATTTTAATTTTGTATTTTATAATCTTTTGTGTTAGTAATCGATGTAACGACTTAAAATGATTATACACGCGAAATATTACAGCGATTGGACGAGTATTTCGTTAGAAAATTTAAAAATACATAATTTTGCTATTTTCGGCAATTTTTACCGTTTAGGCTGTGCTTAAAATTAGACAAAAATATTAATTTTGTATTTTTTAATCTTTTGTATTAATAGTCGATGTAACACCTAAAAATGATTATCCACGCGAAATATTACAGCGATTGGACTTTTATTTCGTTAGAAAATTTAAAAATACATGGTATTGCCATTTTCCGCAATTTTTACCGTTTAGGCTGGCTAAAAATTATATAAAAATATTAATTTTGTATTTTTTAATCTTTTGTATTAATAGTCGATGTAACGACTAAAAATGATTATCCACGCGAAATATTACAGCGATTGGACTTTTATTTCGTTAGAAAATTTAAAAATACATGGTTTTGCCATTTTCCGCAATTTTTACCGTTTAGGCTGGCTAAAAATTATATAAAAATTTTAATTTTGTATTTTTTAATCTTTTGTGTTCATAATCGATGTAACGACTTAAAATGATTATCCACGCGAAATATTACAGCGATTGGACTTTTATTTCGTTAGAAAATTTAAAAATACATGGTTTTGCCATTTCCCGCAATTTTTACGGTTCAGGCAGTGCCAAAAATGAGACAAAAATTTTAATTTTGTATTTTTTAATCTTTTGTGTTGGTAATCGATGTAACGACTTAAAATGATTATACACGCGAAATAATAAGCGATTGGACTATTATTTCGTTAGAAAATTGAAAAATAAATGATTTTGCCATTTCCTGCAATTTTTACCGTTTAGGCTGTGCTAAAAATTAGACAAAAATATTAATTTTGTATTTTTTAATCTTTTGTATTAATAGTCTATGTAACGACTAAAAATGATTATCCACGCAAAATATTACAGCGATTGGACTATTATTTCGTTAGAAAAATGAAAAATACATGGTTTTTGCCATTTCCTGCAATTTTTACCGTTTAGGCTGTGCTAAAAATTAGACAGAAATATTAATTTTGTATTTTTTAATCTTTTGTGTTGTTAATCGATGTAACGCTTAAAATGATTATACACGGGAAATATTAACGCGATTGGACGAGTATTTCGTTAGAAAATTTAAAAATACATGGTTTTGCTATTTTCGGCAATTTTTACCGTTTAGGCTGTGCTTAAAATTAGACAAAAATATTAATTTTGTATTTTTTAATCTTTTGTATTAATAGTCGATGTAACGACGAAAAATGATTATCCACGCGAAATATTACAGCGATTGGACTTTTATTTCGTTAGAAAAATGAAAAATACATGGTTTTGCCATTTCCTGCAATTTTTACCTTTAGGCTGTGCTAAAAATTAGACAAAAATATTAATTTTGTATTTTATAATCTTTTGTGTTAGTAATCGATGTAACGACTTAAAATGATTATACACGCGAAATATTACAGCGATTGGACGAGTATTTCGTTAGAAAATTTAAAAATACATAATTTTGCTATTTTCGGCAATTTTTACCGTTTAGGCTGTGCTTAAAATTAGACAAAAATATTAATTTTGTATTTTTTAATCTTTTGTATTAATAGTCGATGTAACGACTAAAAATGATTATCCACGCGAAATATTACAGCGATTGGACTTTTATTTCGTTAGAAAATTTAAAAATACATGGTTTTGCCATTTTCCGCAATTTTTACCGTTTAGGCTGGCTAAAAATTATATAAAAATTTTAATTTTGTATTTTTTAATCTTTTGTGTTCATAATCGATGTAACGACTTAAAATGATTATCCACGCGAAATATTACAGCGATTGGACTTTTATTTCGTTAGAAAATTTAAAAATACATGGTTTTGCCATTTCCCGCAATTTTTACGGTTCAGGCTGTGCCAAAAATGAGACAAAAATTTTAATTTTGTATTTTTTAATCTTTTGTGTTGGTAATCGATGTAACGACTTAAAATGATTATACACGCGAAATAATAAGCGATTGGACTATTATTTCGTTAGAAAATTGAAAAATAAATGATTTTGCCATTTCCTGCAATTTTTACCGTTTAGGCTGTGCTAAAAATTAGACAAAAATATTAATTTTGTATTTTTTAATCTTTTGTATTAATAGTCTATGTAACGACTAAAAATGATTATCCACGCAAAATATTACAGCGATTGGACTATTATTTCGTTAGAAAAATGAAAAATACATGGTTTTGCCATTTCCTGCAATTTTTACCGTTTAGGCTGTGCTAAAAATTAGACAGAAATATTAATTTTGTATTTTTTAATCTTTTGTGTTGTTAATCGAAGAAACGACTTAAAATGATTATACACGGGAAATATTAACGCGATTGGACGAGTATTTCGTTAGAAAATTTAAAAATACATGGTTTTGCTATTTTCGGCAATTTTTACCGTTTAGGCTGTGCTTAAAATTAGACAAAAATATTAATTTTGTATTTTTTAATCTTTTGTATTAATAGTCGATGTAACGACTAAAAATGATTATCCACGCGAAATATTACAGCGATTGGACTTTTATTTCGTTAGAAAATTTAAAAACACATGGTTTTGCCATTTTCCGCAATTTTTACCGTTTAGGCTGGCTAAAAATTATATAAAAATTTTAATTTTGTATTTTTTAATCTTTTGTGTTGGTAATCGATGTAACGACTAAAAATAATTATCCACGCGAAATATTACAGCGATTGGACTATTATTTCGTTAGAAAAATGAAAAATACATGGTTTTGCCATTTCCTGCAATTTTTACCTTTAGGCTGTGCTAAAAATTAGACAAAAATATTAATTTTGTATTTTATAATCTTTTGTGTTAGTAATCGATGTAACGACTTAAAATGATTATACACGCGAAATATTACAGCGATTGGACGAGTATTTCGTTAGAAAATTTAAAAATACATAATTTTGCTATTTTCGGCAATTTTTACCGTTTAGGCTGTGCTTAAAATTAGACAAAAATATTAATTTTGTATTTTTTAATCTTTTGTATTAATAGTCGATGTAACGACTAAAAATGATTATCCACGCGAAATATTACAGCGATTGGACTTTTATTTCGTTAGAAAATTTAAAAATACATGGTTTTGCCATTTTCCGCAATTTTTACCGTTTAGGCTGGCTAAAAATTATATAAAAATTTTAATTTTGTATTTTTTAATCTTTTGTGTTGGTAATCGATGTAACGACTAAAAATAATTATCCACGCGAAATATTACAGCGATTGGACTATTATTTCGTTAGAAAAATGAAAAATACATGGTTTTGCCATTTCCTGCAATTTTTACCTTTAGGCTGTGCTAAAAATTAGACAAAAATATTAATTTTGTATTTTTTAATCTTTTGTGTTAGTAATCGATGTAACGACTTAAAATGATTATACACGCGAAATATTACAGCGATTGGACGAGTATTTCGTTAGAAAATTTAAAAATACATGGTTTTGCCATTTCCTGCAATTTTTACCGTTTAGGCTGTGCTAAAAATTAGACAAAAATATTAATTTTGTATTTTTTAATCTTTTGTATTAATAGTCGATGTAACGACTAAAAATGATTATCCACGCGAAATATTACAGAGATTGGACTTTTATTTCGTTAGAAAATTGAAAAATACATAATTTTGCTATTTTCGGCAATTTTTACCGTTTAGGCAGTGCTTAAAATTAGACAAAAATATTAATTTTGTATTTTTTAATCTTTTGTATTAATAGTCGATGTAACGACTAAAAATGATTATCCACGCGAAATATTACAGCGATTGGACTTTTATTTCGTTAGAAAATTTAAAAATACATGGTTTTGCCATTTTCCGCAATTTTTACCGTTTAGGCTGGCTAAAAATTATATAAAAATTTTAATTTTGTATTTTTTAATCTTTTGTGTTGGTAATCGATGTAACGACTTAAAATGATTATACACGCGAAATAATAAGCGATTGGACTATTATTTCGTTAGAAAATTGAAAAATAAATGATTTTGCCATTTCCTGCAATTTTTACCGTTTAGGCTGTGCTAAAAATTAGACAAAAATATTAATTTTGTATTTTTTAATCTTTTGTATTATTAGTCTATGTAACGACTAAAAATGATTATCCACGCAAAATATTACAGAGATTGGACTATTATTTCGTTAAAAAAATGAAAAATACATGGTTTTGCCATTTCCTGCAATTTTTACCGTTTAGGCTGTGCTAAAAATTAGACAGAAATATTAATTTTGTATTTTTTAATATCTTGTGTTGGTAATCGATGTAACGACTAAAAATAATTATCCACGCGAAATATTACAGTGATTGGACGTGTAATTCGTTAGAAAATTTAAAAATACATGGTATTGCCATTTTCCGCAATTTTTACCGTTTAGGCTGGCTAAAAATTATATAAAAATATTAATTTTGTATTTTTTAATCTCTTGTGTTGGTAATCGATGTAACGACTTAAAATGATTATACACGCGAAATAATAAGCGATTGGTCTTTTATTTCGTTAGAAAATTTAAAAATACATGGTTTTGCCATTTCCTGCAATTTTTACCGTTTAGCCTGTGCTAAAAATTAAGCAAAAATATTAATTTTAATGTTTTAATCTTTTGTATTAATAGTCTATGTAACGAATAAAAATGATTATCCACGCGAAATATTACAGCGATTGGACTATTATTTCGTTAGAAAAATGAAAAATACATGGTTTTGCCATTTCCTGCAATTTTTACCTTTAGGCTGTGCTAAAAATTAGACAAAAATATTAATTTTGTATTTTTTAATCTTTTGTGTTAGTAATCGATCTAACGACTTAAAATGATTATACACGCGAAATATTACAGCGATTGGACGAGTATTTCGTTAGAAAATTTAAAAATACATGGTTTTGCCATTTCCTGCAATTTTTACCGTTTAGGCTGTGCTAAAAATTAGACAAAAATATTAATTTTGTATTTTTTAATCTTTTGTGTTGGTAATCGATGTAACGACTTAAAATGATTATACACGCGAAATAATAAGCGATTGGACTATTATTTCGTTAGAAAATTTAAAAATAAATGATTTTGCCATTTCCTGCAATTTTTACCGTTTAGGCTGTGCTAAAAATTAGACAAAAATATTAATTTTGTATTTTTTAATCTTTTGTATTATTAGTCTATGTAACGACTAAAAATGATTATCCACGCAAAATATTACAGCGATTGGACTATTATTTCGTTAGAAAAATGAAAAATACATGGTTTTGCCATTTCCTGCAATTTTTACCGTTTAGGCTGTGCTAAAAATTAGACAGAAATATTAATTTTGTATTTTTTAATATCTTGTGTTGGTAATCGATGTAACGACTAAAAATAATTATCCACGCGAAATATTACAGTGATTGGACGTGTAATTCGTTAGAAAATTTAAAAATACATGGTATTGCCATTTTCCGCAATTTTTACCGTTTAGGCTGGCTAAAAATTATATAAAAATATTAATTTTGTATTTTTTAATCTCTTGTGTTGGTAATCGATGTAACGACTTAAAATGATTATACACGCGAAATAATAAGCGATTGGACTTTTATTTCGTTAGAAAATTTAAAAATACATGGTTTTGCCATTTCCTGCAATTTTTACCGTTTAGGCTGTGCTAAAAATTAGACAAAAATATTAATTTTGTATTTTTTAATCTTTTGTATTAATAGTCTATGTAACGACTAAAAATGATTATCCACGCAAAATATTACAGCGATTGGACTATTATTTCGTTAGAAAAATGAAAAATACATGGTTTTGCCATTTCCTGCAATTTTTACCGTTTAGGCTGTGCTAAAAATTAGACAGAAATATTAATTTTGTATTTTTTAATATCTTGTGTTGGTAATCGATGTAACGACTAAAAATAATTATCCACGCGAAATATTACAGTGATTGGACGTGTAATTCGTTAGAAAATTTAAAAATACATGGTATTGCCATTTTCCGCAATTTTTACCGTTTAGGCTGGCTAAAAATTATATAAAAATATTAATTTTGTATTTTTTAATCTCTTGTGTTGGTAATCGATGTAACGACTTAAAATGTTTATACACGCGAAATAATAAGCGATTGGACTTTTATTTCGTTAGAAAATTTAAAAATACATGGTTTTGCCATTTCCTGCAATTTTTACCGTTTAGCCTGTGCTAAAAATTAAGCAAAAATATTAATTTTAATGTTTTAATCTTTTGTATTAATAGTCGATGTAACGACTAAAAATGATTATCCACGCGAAATATTACAGAGATTGGACTTTTATTTCGTTAGAAAATTGAAAAATACATGGTTTTGCCATTTTCCGCAATTTTTACGCTCAGGCTGTGCCAAAAATGAGACAAAAATTTTAATTTTGTATTTTATAATCTTTTGTGTTAGTAATCGATGTAACGACTTAAAATGATTATACACGCGAAATATTACAGCGATTGGACGAGTATTTCGTTAGAAAATTTAAAAATACATAATTTTGCTATTTTCGGCAATTTTTACCGTTTAGGCAGTGCTTAAAATTAGACAAAAATATTAATTTTGTATTTTTTAATCTTTTGTATTAATAGTCGATGTAACGACTAAAAATGATTATCCACGCGAAATATTACAGCGATTGGACTTTTATTTCGTTAGAAAATTTAAAAATACATGGTTTTGCCATTTTCCGCAATTTTTACCGTTTAGGCTGGCTAAAAATTATATAAAAATTTTAATTTTGTATTTTTTAATCTTTTGTGTTGGTAATCGATGTAACGACTTAAAATGATTATACACGCGAAATAATAAGCGATTGGACTATTATTTCGTTAGAAAATTGAAAAATAAATGATTTTGCCATTTCCTGCAATTTTTACCGTTTAGGCTGTGCTAAAAATTAGACAAAAATATTAATTTTGTATTTTTTAATCTTTTGTATTATTAGTCTATGTAACGACTAAAAATGATTATCCACGCAAAATATTACAGAGATTGGACTATTATTTCGTTAAAAAAATGAAAAATACATGGTTTTGCCATTTCCTGCAATTTTTACCGTTTAGGCTGTGCTAAAAATTAGACAGAAATATTAATTTTGTATTTTTTAATATCTTGTGTTGGTAATCGATGTAACGACTAAAAATAATTATCCACGCGAAATATTACAGTGATTGGACGTGTAATTCGTTAGAAAATTTAAAAATACATGGTATTGCCATTTTCCGCAATTTTTACCGTTTAGGCTGGCTAAAAATTATATAAAAATATTAATTTTGTATTTTTTAATCTCTTGTGTTGGTAATCGATGTAACGACTTAAAATGATTATACACGCGAAATAATAAGCGATTGGTCTTTTATTTCGTTAGAAAATTTAAAAATACATGGTTTTGCCATTTCCTGCAATTTTTACCGTTTAGCCTGTGCTAAAAATTAAGCAAAAATATTAATTTTAATGTTTTAATCTTTTGTATTAATAGTCTATGTAACGAATAAAAATGATTATCCACGCGAAATATTACAGCGATTGGACTATTATTTCGTTAGAAAAATGAAAAATACATGGTTTTGCCATTTCCTGCAATTTTTACCTTTAGGCTGTGCTAAAAATTAGACAAAAATATTAATTTTGTATTTTTTAATCTTTTGTGTTAGTAATCGATCTAACGACTTAAAATGATTATACACGCGAAATATTACAGCGATTGGACGAGTATTTCGTTAGAAAATTTAAAAATACATGGTTTTGCCATTTCCTGCAATTTTTACCGTTTAGGCTGTGCTAAAAATTAGACAAAAATATTAATTTTGTATTTTTTAATCTTTTGTGTTGGTAATCGATGTAACGACTTAAAATGATTATACACGCGAAATAATAAGCGATTGGACTATTATTTCGTTAGAAAATTTAAAAATAAATGATTTTGCCATTTCCTGCAATTTTTACCGTTTAGGCTGTGCTAAAAATTAGACAAAAATATTAATTTTGTATTTTTTAATCTTTTGTATTATTAGTCTATGTAACGACTAAAAATGATTATCCACGCAAAATATTACAGCGATTGGACTATTATTTCGTTAGAAAAATGAAAAATACATGGTTTTGCCATTTCCTGCAATTTTTACCGTTTAGGCTGTGCTAAAAATTAGACAGAAATATTAATTTTGTATTTTTTAATATCTTGTGTTGGTAATCGATGTAACGACTAAAAATAATTATCCACGCGAAATATTACAGTGATTGGACGTGTAATTCGTTAGAAAATTTAAAAATACATGGTATTGCCATTTTCCGCAATTTTTACCGTTTAGGCTGGCTAAAAATTATATAAAAATATTAATTTTGTATTTTTTAATCTCTTGTGTTGGTAATCGATGTAACGACTTAAAATGATTATACACGCGAAATAATAAGCGATTGGACTTTTATTTCGTTAGAAAATTTAAAAATACATGGTTTTGCCATTTCCTGCAATTTTTACCGTTTAGGCTGTGCTAAAAATTAGACAAAAATATTAATTTTGTATTTTTTAATCTTTTGTATTAATAGTCTATGTAACGACTAAAAATGATTATCCACGCAAAATATTACAGCGATTGGACTATTATTTCGTTAGAAAAATGAAAAATACATGGTTTTGCCATTTCCTGCAATTTTTACCGTTTAGGCTGTGCTAAAAATTAGACAGAAATATTAATTTTGTATTTTTTAATATCTTGTGTTGGTAATCGATGTAACGACTAAAAATAATTATCCACGCGAAATATTACAGTGATTGGACGTGTAATTCGTTAGAAAATTTAAAAATACATGGTATTGCCATTTTCCGCAATTTTTACCGTTTAGGCTGGCTAAAAATTATATAAAAATATTAATTTTGTATTTTTTAATCTCTTGTGTTGGTAATCGATGTAACGACTTAAAATGATTATACACGCGAAATAATAAGCGATTGGACTTTTATTTCGTTAGAAAATTTAAAAATACATGGTTTTGCCATTTCCTGCAATTTTTACCGTTTAGCCTGTGCTAAAAATTAAGCAAAAATATTAATTTTAATGTTTTAATCTTTTGTATTAATAGTCTATGTAACGAATAAAAATGATTATCCACGCGAAATATTACAGCGATTGGACTATTATTTCGTTAGAAAAATGAAAAATACATGGTTTTGCCATTTCCTGCAATTTTTACCTTTAGGCTGTGCTAAAAATTAGACAAAAATATTAATTTTGTATTTTTTAATCTTTTGTGTTAGTAATCGATGTAACGACTTAAAATGATTATACACGCGAAATATTACAGCGATTGGACGAGTATTTCGTTAGAAAATTTAAAAATACATGGTTTTGCCATTTCCTGCAATTTTTACCGTTTAGGCTGTGCTAAAAATTAGACAGAAATATTAATTTTGTATTTTTTAATCTTTTGTGTTGTTAATCGAAGAAACGACTTAAAATGATTATACACGGGAAATATTAACGCGATTGGACGAGTATTTCGTTAGAAAATTTAAAAATACATGGTTTTGCTATTTTCGGCAATTTTTACCGTTTAGGCTGGCTAAAAATTATATAAAAATTTTAATTTTGTATTTTTTAATCTTTTGTGTTGGTAATCGATGTAACGACTTAAAATGATTATACACGCGAAATAATAAGCGATTGGACTATTATTTCGTTAGAAAATTTAAAAATACATGGTTTTGCCATTTCCTGCAATTTTTACCGTTTAGGCTGTGCTAAAAATTAGACAAAAATATTAATTTTGTATTTTTTAATCTTTTGTATTAATAGTCTATGTAACGACTAAAAATGATTATCCACGCAAAATATTACAGCGATTGGACTATTATTTCGTTAGAAAAATGAAAAATACATGGTTTTGCCATTTCCTGCAATTTTTACCGTTTAGGCTGTGCTAAAAATTAGACAGAAATATTAATTTTGTATTTTTTAATCTTTTGTGTTGGTAATCGATGTAACGACTTAAAATGATTATACACGCGAAATAATAAGCGATTGGACTTTTATTTCGTTAGAAAATTTAAAAATACATGGTTTTGCCATTTCCTGCAATTTTTACCGTTTAGGCTGTGCTAAAAATTAGACAAAAATATTAATTTTGTATTTTTTAATCTTTTGTATTAATAGTCTATGTAACGACTAAAAATGATTATCCACGCAAAATATTACAGCGATTGGACTATTATTTCGTTAGAAAAATGAAAAATACATGGTTTTGCCATTTCCTGCAATTTTTACCGTTTAGGCTGTGCTAAAAATTAGACAGAAATATTAATTTTGTATTTTTTAATATCTTGTGTTGGTAATCGATGTAACGACTAAAAATAATTATCCACGCGAAATATTACAGTGATTGGACGTGTAATTCGTTAGAAAATTTAAAAATACATGGTATTGCCATTTTCCGCAATTTTTACCGTTTAGGCTGGCTAAAAATTATATAAAAATATTAATTTTGTATTTTTTAATCTCTTGTGTTGGTAATCGATGTAACGACTTAAAATGTTTATACACGCGAAATAATAAGCGATTGGACTTTTATTTCGTTAGAAAATTTAAAAATACATGGTTTTGCCATTTCCTGCAATTTTTACCGTTTAGCCTGTGCTAAAAATTAAGCAAAAATATTAATTTTAATGTTTTAATCTTTTGTATTAATAGTCGATGTAACGACTAAAAATGATTATCCACGCGAAATATTACAGAGATTGGACTTTTATTTCGTTAGAAAATTGAAAAATACATGGTTTTGCCATTTTCCGCAATTTTTACGCTCAGGCTGTGCCAAAAATGAGACAAAAATTTTAATTTTGTATTTTATAATCTTTTGTGTTAGTAATCGATGTAACGACTTAAAATGATTATACACGCGAAATATTACAGCGATTGGACGAGTATTTCGTTAGAAAATTTAAAAATACATAATTTTGCTATTTTCGGCAATTTTTACCGTTTAGGCAGTGCTTAAAATTAGACAAAAATATTAATTTTGTATTTTTTAATCTTTTGTATTAATAGTCGATGTAACGACTAAAAATGATTATCCACGCGAAATATTACAGCGATTGGACTTTTATTTCGTTAGAAAATTTAAAAATACATGGTTTTGCCATTTTCCGCAATTTTTACCGTTTAGGCTGGCTAAAAATTATATAAAAATTTTAATTTTGTATTTTTTAATCTTTTGTGTTGGTAATCGATGTAACGACTTAAAATGATTATACACGCGAAATAATAAGCGATTGGACTATTATTTCGTTAGAAAATTGAAAAATAAATGATTTTGCCATTTCCTGCAATTTTTACCGTTTAGGCTGTGCTAAAAATTAGACAAAAATATTAATTTTGTATTTTTTAATCTTTTGTATTATTAGTCTATGTAACGACTAAAAATGATTATCCACGCAAAATATTACAGAGATTGGACTATTATTTCGTTAAAAAAATGAAAAATACATGGTTTTGCCATTTCCTGCAATTTTTACCGTTTAGGCTGTGCTAAAAATTAGACAGAAATATTAATTTTGTATTTTTTAATATCTTGTGTTGGTAATCGATGTAACGACTAAAAATAATTATCCACGCGAAATATTACAGTGATTGGACGTGTAATTCGTTAGAAAATTTAAAAATACATGGTATTGCCATTTTCCGCAATTTTTACCGTTTAGGCTGGCTAAAAATTATATAAAAATATTAATTTTGTATTTTTTAATCTCTTGTGTTGGTAATCGATGTAACGACTTAAAATGATTATACACGCGAAATAATAAGCGATTGGTCTTTTATTTCGTTAGAAAATTTAAAAATACATGGTTTTGCCATTTCCTGCAATTTTTACCGTTTAGCCTGTGCTAAAAATTAAGCAAAAATATTAATTTTAATGTTTTAATCTTTTGTATTAATAGTCTATGTAACGAATAAAAATGATTATCCACGCGAAATATTACAGCGATTGGACTATTATTTCGTTAGAAAAATGAAAAATACATGGTTTTGCCATTTCCTGCAATTTTTACCTTTAGGCTGTGCTAAAAATTAGACAAAAATATTAATTTTGTATTTTTTAATCTTTTGTGTTAGTAATCGATCTAACGACTTAAAATGATTATACACGCGAAATATTACAGCGATTGGACGAGTATTTCGTTAGAAAATTTAAAAATACATGGTTTTGCCATTTCCTGCAATTTTTACCGTTTAGGCTGTGCTAAAAATTAGACAAAAATATTAATTTTGTATTTTTTAATCTTTTGTGTTGGTAATCGATGTAACGACTTAAAATGATTATACACGCGAAATAATAAGCGATTGGACTATTATTTCGTTAGAAAATTTAAAAATAAATGATTTTGCCATTTCCTGCAATTTTTACCGTTTAGGCTGTGCTAAAAATTAGACAAAAATATTAATTTTGTATTTTTTAATCTTTTGTATTATTAGTCTATGTAACGACTAAAAATGATTATCCACGCAAAATATTACAGCGATTGGACTATTATTTCGTTAGAAAAATGAAAAATACATGGTTTTGCCATTTCCTGCAATTTTTACCGTTTAGGCTGTGCTAAAAATTAGACAGAAATATTAATTTTGTATTTTTTAATATCTTGTGTTGGTAATCGATGTAACGACTAAAAATAATTATCCACGCGAAATATTACAGTGATTGGACGTGTAATTCGTTAGAAAATTTAAAAATACATGGTATTGCCATTTTCCGCAATTTTTACCGTTTAGGCTGGCTAAAAATTATATAAAAATATTAATTTTGTATTTTTTAATCTCTTGTGTTGGTAATCGATGTAACGACTTAAAATGATTATACACGCGAAATAATAAGCGATTGGACTTTTATTTCGTTAGAAAATTTAAAAATACATGGTTTTGCCATTTCCTGCAATTTTTACCGTTTAGGCTGTGCTAAAAATTAGACAAAAATATTAATTTTGTATTTTTTAATCTTTTGTATTAATAGTCTATGTAACGACTAAAAATGATTATCCACGCAAAATATTACAGCGATTGGACTATTATTTCGTTAGAAAAATGAAAAATACATGGTTTTGCCATTTCCTGCAATTTTTACCGTTTAGGCTGTGCTAAAAATTAGACAGAAATATTAATTTTGTATTTTTTAATATCTTGTGTTGGTAATCGATGTAACGACTAAAAATAATTATCCACGCGAAATATTACAGTGATTGGACGTGTAATTCGTTAGAAAATTTAAAAATACATGGTATTGCCATTTTCCGCAATTTTTACCGTTTAGGCTGGCTAAAAATTATATAAAAATATTAATTTTGTATTTTTTAATCTCTTGTGTTGGTAATCGATGTAACGACTTAAAATGATTATACACGCGAAATAATAAGCGATTGGACTTTTATTTCGTTAGAAAATTTAAAAATACATGGTTTTGCCATTTCCTGCAATTTTTACCGTTTAGCCTGTGCTAAAAATTAAGCAAAAATATTAATTTTAATGTTTTAATCTTTTGTATTAATAGTCTATGTAACGAATAAAAATGATTATCCACGCGAAATATTACAGCGATTGGACTATTATTTCGTTAGAAAAATGAAAAATACATGGTTTTGCCATTTCCTGCAATTTTTACCTTTAGGCTGTGCTAAAAATTAGACAAAAATATTAATTTTGTATTTTTTAATCTTTTGTGTTAGTAATCGATGTAACGACTTAAAATGATTATACACGCGAAATATTACAGCGATTGGACGAGTATTTCGTTAGAAAATTTAAAAATACATGGTTTTGCCATTTCCTGCAATTTTTACCGTTTAGGCTGTGCTAAAAATTAGACAGAAATATTAATTTTGTATTTTTTAATCTTTTGTGTTGTTAATCGAAGAAACGACTTAAAATGATTATACACGGGAAATATTAACGCGATTGGACGAGTATTTCGTTAGAAAATTTAAAAATACATGGTTTTGCTATTTTCGGCAATTTTTACCGTTTAGGCTGGCTAAAAATTATATAAAAATTTTAATTTTGTATTTTTTAATCTTTTGTGTTGGTAATCGATGTAACGACTTAAAATGATTATACACGCGAAATAATAAGCGATTGGACTATTATTTCGTTAGAAAATTGAAAAATAAATGATTTTGCCATTTCCTGCAATTTTTACCGTTTAGGCTGTGCTAAAAATTAGACAAAAATATTAATTTTGTATTTTTTAATCTTTTGTATTAATAGTCTATGTAACGACTAAAAATGATTATCCACGCAAAATATTACAGCGATTGGACTATTATTTCGTTAGAATAATGAAAAATACATGGTTTTGCCATTTCCTGCAATTTTTACCGTTTAGGCTGTGCTAAAAATTAGACAGAAATATTAATTTTGTATTTTTTAATATCTTGTGTTGGTAATCGATGTAACGACTAAAAATAGTTATCCACGCGAAATATTACAGTGATTGGACGTGTAATTCGTTAGAAAATTTAAAAATACATGGTATTGCCATTTTCCGCAATTTTTACCGTTTAGGCTGGCTAAAAATTATATAAAAATATTAATTTTGTATTTTTTAATCTCTTGTGTTGGTAATCGATGTAACGACTTAAAATGATTATACACGTGAAATAATAAGCGATTGGACTATTATTTCGTTAGAAAATTGAAAAATAAATGATTTTGCCATTTCCTGCAATTTTTACCGTTTAGGCTGTGCTTAAAATTAGACAAAAATATTAATTTTGTATTTTTTAATCTTTTGTATTAATAGTCGATGTAACGACTAAAAATGATTATCCACGCGAAATATTACAGCGATTGGACTTTTATTTCGTTAGAAAATTTAAAAATACATGGTTTTGCCATTTTCCGCAATTTTTACCGTTTAGGCTGGCTAAAAATTATATAAAAATTTTAATTTTGTATATTTTAATCTTTTGTGTTGGTAATCGATGTAACGACTTAAAATGATTATACACGCGAAATAATAAGCGATTGGACTATTATTTCGTTAGAAAATTGAAAAATAAATGATTTTGCCATTTCCTGCAATTTTTACCGTTTAGGCTGTGCTAAAAATTAGACAAAAATATTAATTTTGTATTTTTTAATCTTTTGTATTAATAGTCTATGTAACGACTAAAAATGATTATCCACGCAAAATATTACAGCGATTGGACTATTATTTCGTTAGAAAAATGAAAAATACATGGTTTTGCCATTTCCTGCAATTTTTACCGTTTAGGCTGTGCTAAAAATTAGACAGAAATATTAATTTTGTATTTTTTAATATCTTGTGTTGGTAATCGATGTAACGACTAAATAGTTATCCACGCGAAATATTACAGTGATTGGACGTGTAATTCGTTAGAAAATTTAAAAATACATGGTATTGCCATTTTCCGCAATTTTTACCGTTTAGGCTGGCTAAAAATTATATAAAAATATTAATTTTGTATTTTTTAATCTCTTGTGTTGGTAATCGATGTAACGACTTAAAATGATTATACACGCGAAATAATAAGCGATTGGACTTTTATTTCGTTAGAAAATTTAAAAATACATGGTTTTGCCATTTCCTGCAATTTTTACCGTTTAGCCTGTGCTAAAAATTAAGCAAAAATATTAATTTTAATGTTTTAATCTTTTGTATTAATAGTCTATGTAACGAATAAAAATGATTATCCACGCGAAATATTACAGCGATTGGACTATTATTTCGTTAGAAAAATGAAAAATACATGGTTTTGCCATTTCCTGCAATTTTTACCTTTAGGCTGTGCTAAAAATTAGACAAAAATATTAATTTTGTATTTTTTAATCTTTTGTGTTAGTAATCGATGTAACGACTTAAAATGATTATACACGCGAAATATTACAGCGATTGGACGAGTATTTCGTTAGAAAATTTAAAAATACATAGTTTTGCCATTTCCTGCAATTTTTACCGTTTAGGCTGTGCTAAAAATTAGACAAAAATATTAATTTTGTATTTTTTAATCTTTTGTATTAATAGTCGATGTAACGACTAAAAATGATTATCCACGCGAAATATTACAGAGATTGGACTTTTATTTCGTTAGAAAATTGAAAAATACATGGTTTTGCCATTTTCCGCAATTTTTACGGTCAGGCTGTGCCAAAAATGAGACAAAAATTTTAATTTTGTATTTTATAATCTTTTGTGTTAGTAATCGATGTAACGACTTAAAATGATTATACACGCGAAATATTACAGCGATTGGACGAGTATTTCGTTAGAAAATTTAAAAATACATAATTTTGCTATTTTCGGCAATTTTTACCGTTTAGGCTGTGCTTAAAATTAGACAAAAATATTAATTTTGTATTTTTTAATCTTTTGTATTAATAGTCGATGTAACGACTAAAAATGATTATCCACGCGAAATATTACAGCGATTGGACTTTTATTTCGTTAGAAAATTTAAAAATACATGGTTTTGCCATTTTCCGCAATTTTTACCGTTTAGGCTGGCTAAAAATTATATAAAAATTTTAATTTTGTATTTTTTAATCTTTTGTGTTGGTAATCGATGTAACGACTTAAAATGATTATACACGCGAAATAATAAGCGATTGGACTATTATTTCGTTAGAAAATTGAAAAATAAATGATTTTGCCATTTCCTGCAATTTTTACCGTTTAGGCTGTGCTAAAAATTAGACAAAAATATTAATTTTGTATTTTTTATTCTTTTGTATTAATAGTCTATGTAACGACTAAAAATGATTATCCACGCAAAATATTACAGCGATTGGACTATTATTTCGTTAGAAAAATGAAAAATACATGGTTTTGCCATTTCCTGCAATTTTTACCGTTTAGGCTGTGCTAAAAATTAGACAAAAATATTAATTTTGTATTTTTTAATCTTTTGTATTAATAGTCTATGTAACGACTTAAAATGATTATACACGCGAAATAATAAGCGATTGGACTATTATTTCGTTAGAAAATTGAAAAATAAATGATTTTGCCATTTCCTGCAATTTTTACCGTTTAGGCTGTGCTAAAAATTAGACAAAAATATTAATTTTGTATTTTTTAATCTTTTGTATTAATAGTCTATGTAACGACTAAAAATGATTATCCACGCGAAATATTACAGAGATTGGACTTTTATTTCGTTAGAAAATTGAAAAATACATGGTTTTGCAATTTTCCGCAATTTTTACGGTCAGGCTGTGCCAAAAATGAGACAAAAATTTTAATTTTGTATTTTTTAATCTTTTGTGTTGGTAATCGATGTAACGACTTAAAATGATTATCCACGCGAAATATTACAGCGATTGGACTTTTATTTCGTTAGAAAATTTAAAAATACATGGTTTTGCCATTTCCCGCAATTTTTACGGTTCAGGCTGTGCCAAAAATGAGACAAAAATTTTAATTTTGTATTTTTTAATCTTTTGTGTTGGTAATCGATGTAACGACTTAAAATGATTATACACGCGAAATAATAAGCGATTGGACTATTATTTCGTTAGAAAATTGAAAAATAAATGATTTTGCCATATCCTGCAATTTTTACCGTTTAGGCTGTGCTAAAAATTAGACAAAAATATTAATTTTGTATTTTTTAATCTTTTGTATTAATAGTCTATGTAACGACTAAAAATGATTATCCACGCAAAATATTACAGCGATTGGACTATTATTTCGTTAGAAAAATGAAAAATACATGGTTTTGCCATTTCCTGCAATTTTTACCTTTAGGCTGTGCTAAAAATTAGACAAAAATATTAATTTTGTATTTTATAATCTTTTGTGTTAGTAATCGATGTAACGACTTAAAATGATTATACACGCGAAATATTACAGCGATTGGACGAGTATTTCGTTAGAAAATTTAAAAATACATAATTTTGCTATTTTCGGCAATTTTTACCGTTTAGGCTGTGCTTAAAATTAGACAAAAATATTAATTTTGTATTTTTTAATCTTTTGTATTAATAGTCGATGTAACGACTAAAAATGATTATCCACGCGAAATATTACAGCGATTGGACTTTTATTTCGTTAGAAAATTTAAAAATACATGGTTTTGCCATTTTCCGCAATTTTTACCGTTTAGGCTGGCTAAAAATTATATAAAAATTTTAATTTTGTATTTTTTAATCTTTTGTGTTGGTAATCGATGTAACGACTTAAAATGATTATACACGCGAAATAATAAGCGATTGGACTATTATTTCGTTAGAAAATTGAAAAATAAATGATTTTGCCATTTCCTGCAATTTTTACCGTTTAGGCTGTGCTAAAAATTAGACAAAAATATTAATTTTGTATTTTTTAATCTTTTGTATTAATAGTCTATGTAACGACTAAAAATGATTATCCACGCAAAATATTACAGCGATTGGACTATTATTTCGTTAGAAAAATGAAAAATACATGGTTTTGCCATTTCCTGCAATTTTTACCGTTTAGGCTGTGCTAAAAATTAGACAGAAATATTAATTTTGTATTTTTTAATATCTTGTGTTGGTAATCGATGTAACGACTAAAAATAGTTATCCACGCGAAATATTACAGTGATTGGACGTGTAATTCGTTAGAAAATTTAAAAATACATGGTATTGCCATTTTCCGCAATTTTTACCGTTTAGGCTGGCTAAAAATTATATAAAAATATTAATTTTGTATTTTTTAATCTCTTGTGTTGGTAATCGATGTAACGACTTAAAATGATTATACACGCGAAATAATAAGCGATTGGACTTTTATTTCGTTAGAAAATTTAAAAATACATGGTTTTGCCATTTCCTGCAATTTTTACCGTTTAGCCTGTGCTAAAAATTAAGCAAAAATATTAATTTTAATGTTTTAATCTTTTGTATTAATAGTCTATGTAACGAATAAAAATGATTATCCACGCGAAATATTACAGCGATTGGACTATTATTTCGTTAGAAAAATGAAAAATACATGGTTTTGCCATTTCCTGCAATTTTTACCTTTAGGCTGTGCTAAAAATTAGACAAAAATATTAATTTTGTATTTTTTAATCTTTTGTGTTAGTAATCGATGTAACGACTTAAAATGATTATACACGCGAAATATTACAGCGATTGGACGAGTATTTCGTTAGAAAATTTAAAAATACATGGTTTTGCCATTTCCTGCAATTTTTACCGTTTAGGCTGTGCTAAAAATTAGACAAAAATATTAATTTTGTATTTTTTAATCTTTTGTATTAATAGTCGATGTAACGACTAAAAATGATTATCCACGCGAAATATTACAGAGATTGGACTTTTATTTCGTTAGAAAATTGAAAAATACATGGTTTTGCCATTTTCCGCAATTTTTACGGTCAGGCTGTGCCAAAAATGAGACAAAAATTTTAATTTTGTATTTTATAATCTTTTGTGTTAGTAATCGATGTAACGACTTAAAATGATTATACAACCGAAATATTACAGCGATTGGACGAGTATTTCGTTAGAAAATTTAAAAATACATAATTTTGCTATTTTCGGCAATTTTTACCGTTTAGGCTGTGCTTAAAATTAGACAAAAATATTAATTTTGTATTTTTTAATCTTTTGTATTAATAGTCGATGTAACGACTAAAAATGATTATCCACGCGAAATATTACAGCGATTGGACTTTTATTTCGTTAGAAAATTTAAAAATACATGGTTTTGCCATTTTCCGCAATTTTTACCGTTTAGGCTGGCTAAAAATTATATAAAAATTTTAATTTTGTATTTTTTAATCTTTTGTGTTGGTAATCGATGTAACGACTTAAAATGATTATACACGCGAAATAATAAGCGATTGGACTATTATTTCCTTAGAAAATTGAAAAATAAATGATTTTGCCATTTCCTGCAATTTTTACCGTTTAGGCTGTGCTAAAAATTAGACAAAAATATTAATTTTGTATTTTTTAATCTTTTGTATTAATAGTCTATGTAACGACTAAAAATGATTATCCACGCAAAATATTACAGCGATTGGACTATTATTTCGTTAGAAAAATGAAAAATACATGGTTTTGCCATTTCCTGCAATTTTTACCGTTTAGGCTGTGCTAAAAATTAGACAGAAATATTAATTTTGTATTTTTTAATATCTTGTGTTGGTAATCGATGTAACGACTAAAAATAATTATCCACGCGAAATATTACAGTGATTGGACGTGTAATTCGTTAGAAAATTTAAAAATACATGGTATTGCCATTTTCCGCAATTTTTACCGTTTAGGCTGGCTAAAAATTATATAAAAATATTAATTTTGTATTTTTTAATCTCTTGTGTTGGTAATCGATGTAACGACTTAAAATGATTATACACGCGAAATAATAAGCGATTGGACTTTTATTTCGTTAGAAAATTTAAAAATACATGGTTTTGCCATTTCCTGCAATTTTTACCGTTTAGCCTGTGCTAAAAATTAAGCAAAAATATTAATTTTAATGTTTTAATCTTTTGTATTAATAGTCCATGTAACGAATAAAAATGATTATCCACGCGAAATATTACAGCGATTGGACTATTATTTCGTTAGAAAAATGAAAAATACATGGTTTTGCCATTTCCTGCAATTTTTACCTTTAGGCTGTGCTAAAAATTAGACAAAAATATTAATTTTGTATTTTTTAATCTTTTGTGTTAGTAATCGATGTAACGACTTAAAATGATTATACACGCGAAATATTACAGCGATTGGACGAGTATTTCGTTAGAAAATTTAAAAATACATGGTTTTGCCATTTCCTGCAATTTTTACCGTTTAGGCTGTGCTAAAAATTAGACAAAAATATTAATTTTGTATTTTTTAATCTTTTGTATTAATAGTCGATGTAACGACTAAAAATGATTATCCACGCGAAATATTACAGAGATTGGACTTTTATTTCGTTAGAAAATTGAAAAATACATGGTTTTGCCATTTTCCGCAATTTTTACGGTCAGGCTGTGCCAAAAATGAGACAAAAATTTTAATTTTGTATTTTTTAATCTTTTGTGTTGGTAATCGATGTAACGACTTAAAATGATTATCCACGCGAAATATTACAGCGATTGGACTTTTATTTCGTTAGAAAATTTAAAAATACATGGTTTTGCCATTTCCCGCAATTTTTACGGTTCAGGCTGTGCCAAAAATGAAACAAAAATTTTAATTTTGTATTTTTTAATCTTTTGTGTTGGTAATCGATGTAACGACTTAAAATGATTATCCACGCGAAATATTACAGCGATTGGACTTTTATTTCGTTAGAAAATTTAAAAATACATGGTTTTGCCATTTCCCGCAATTTTTACGGTTCAGGCTGTGCCAAAAATGAGACAAAAATTTTAATTTTGTATTTTTTAATCTTTTGTGTTGGTAATCGATGTAACGACTTAAAATGATTATACACGCGAAATAATAAGCGATTGGACTATTATTTCGTTAGAAAATTGAAAAATAAATGATTTTGCCATTTCCTGCAATTTTTACCGTTTAGGCTGTGCTAAAAATTAGACAAAAATATTAATTTTGTATTTTTTAATCTTTTGTATTAATAGTCTATGTAACGACTAAAAATGATTATCCACGCAAAATATTACAGCGATTGGACTATTATTTCGTTAGAAAAATGAAAAATACATGGTTTTGCCATTTCCTGCAATTTTTACCTTTAGGCTGTGCTAAAAATTAGACAAAAATATTAATTTTGTATTTTTTAATCTTTTGTGTTAGTAATCGATGTAACGACTTAAAATGATTATACACGCGAAATATTACAGCGATTGGACGAGTATTTCGTTAGAAAATTTAAAAATACATGGTTTTGCCATTTCCTGCAATTTTTACCGTTTAGGCTGTGCTAAAAATTAGACAAAAATATTAATTTTGTATTTTTTAATCTTTTGTATTAATAGTCGATGTAACGACTAAAAATGATTATCCACGCGAAATATTACAGAGATTGGACTTTTATTTCGTTAGAAAATTGAAAAATACATGGTTTTGCCATTTTCCGCAATTTTTACGGTTCAGGCTGTGCCAAAAATGAGACAAAAATTTTAATTTTGTATTTTTTAATCTTTTGTATTAATAGTCTATGTAACGACTAAAAATGATTATCCACGCAAAATATTACAGCGATTGGACTATTATTTCGTTAGAAAAATGAAAAATACATGGTTTTGCCATTTCCTGCAATTTTTACCGTTTAGGCTGTGCTAAAAATTAGACAGAAATATTAATTTTGTATTTTTTAATATCTTGTGTTGGTAATCGATGTAACGACTAAAAATAATTATCCACGCGAAATATTACAGTGATTGGACGTGTAATTCGTTAGAAAATTTAAAAATACATGGTATTGCCATTTTCCGCAATTTTTACCGTTTAGGCTGGCTAAAAATTATATAAAAATATTAATTTTGTATTTTTTAATCTCTTGTGTTGGTAATCGATGTAACGACTTAAAATGATTATACACGCGAAATAATAAGCGATTGGACTTTTATTTCGTTAGAAAATTTAAAAATACATGGTTTTGCCATTTCCTGCAATTTTTACCGTTTAGCCTGTGCTAAAAATTAAGCAAAAATATTAATTTTAATGTTTTAATCTTTTGTATTAATAGTCTATGTAACGAATAAAAATGATTATCCACGCGAAATATTACAGCGATTGGACTATTATTTCGTTAGAAAAATGAAAAATACATGGTTTTGCCATTTCCTGCAATTTTTACCTTTAGGCTGTGCTAAAAATTAGACAAAAATATTAATTTTGTATTTTTTAATCTTTTGTGTTAGTAATCGATGTAACGACTTAAAATGATTATACACGCGAAATATTACAGCGATTGGACGAGTATTTCGTTAGAAAATTTAAAAATACATGGTTTTGCCATTTCCTGCAATTTTTACCGTTTAGGCTGTGCTAAAAATTAGACAAAAATATTAATTTTGTATTTTTTAATCTTTTGTATTAATAGTCGATGTAACGACTAAAAATGATTATCCACGCGAAATATTACAGAGATTGGACTTTTATTTCGTTAGAAAATTGAAAAATACATGGTTTTGCCATTTTCCGCAATTTTTACGGTCAGGCTGTGCCAAAAATGAGACAAAAATTTTAATTTTGTATTTTTTAATCTTTTGTGTTGGTAATCGATGTAACGACTTAAAATGATTATCCACGCGAAATATTACAGCGATTGGACTTTTATTTCGTTAGAAAATTTAAAAATACATGGTTTTGCCATTTCCCGCAATTTTTACGGTTCAGGCTGTGCCAAAAATGAGACAAAAATTTTAATTTTGTATTTTTTAATCTTTTGTGTTGGTAATCGATGTAACGACTTAAAATGATTATCCACGCGAAATATTACAGCGATTGGACTTTTATTTCGTTAGAAAATTTAAAAATACATGGTTTTGCCATTTCCCGCAATTTTTACGGTTCAGGCTGTGCCAAAAATGAGACAAAAATTTTAATTTTGTATTTTTTAATCTTTTGTGTTGGTAATCGATGTAACGACTTAAAATGATTATACACGCGAAATAATAAGCGATTGGACTATTATTTCGTTAGAAAATTGAAAAATAAATGATTTTGCCATTTCCTGCAATTTTTACCGTTTAGGTTGTGCTAAAAATTAGACAAAAATATTAATTTTGTATTTTTTAATCTTTTTTATTAATAGTCTATGTAACGACTAAAAATGATTATCCACGCAAAATATTACAGCGATTGGACTATTATTTCGTTAGAAAAATGAAAAATACATGGTTTTGCCATTTCCTGCAATTTTTACCTTTAGGCTGTGCTAAAAATTAGACAAAAATATTAATTTTGTATTTTTTAATCTTTTGTGTTAGTAATCGATGTAACGACTTAAAATGATTATACACGCGAAATATTACAGCGATTGGACGAGTATTTCGTTAGAAAATTTAAAAATACATGGTTTTGCCATTTCCTGCAATTTTTACCGTTTAGGCTGTGCTAAAAATTAGACAAAAATATTAATTTTGTATTTTTTAATCTTTTGTATTAATAGTCGATGTAACGACTAAAAATGATTATCCACGCGAAATATTACAGAGATTGGACTTTTATTTCGTTAGAAAATTGAAAAATACATGGTTTTGCCATTTTCCGCAATTTTTACGGTCAGGCTGTGCCAAAAATGAGACAAAAATTTTAATTTTGTATTTTTTAATCTTTTGTGTTGGTAATCGATGTAACGACTTAAAATGATTATCCACGCGAAATATTACAGCGATTGGACTTTTATTTCGTTAGAAAATTTAAAAATACATGGTTTTGCCATTTCCCGCAATTTTTACGGTTCAGGCTGTGCCAAAAATGAGACAAAAATTTTAATTTTGTATTTTTTAATCTTTTGTGTTGGTAATCGATGTAACGACTTAAAATGATTATACACGCGAAATAATAAGCGATTGGACTATTATTTCGTTAGAAAATTGAAAAATAAATGATTTTGCCATTTCCTGCAATTTTTACCGTTTAGGCTGTGCTAAAAATTAGACAAAAATATTAATTTTGTATTTTTTAATCTTTTGTATTAATAGTCTATGTAACGACTAAAAATGATTATCCACGCAAAATATTACAGCGATTGGACTATTATTTCGTTAGAAAAATGAAAAATACATGGTTTTGCCATTTCCTGCAATTTTTACCTTTAGGCTGTGCTAAAAATTAGACAAAAATATTAATTTTGTATTTTTTAATCTTTTGTATTAATAGTCTATGTAACGACTAAAAATGATTATCCACGCAAAATATTACAGCGATTGGACTATTATTTCGTTAGAAAAATGAAAAATACATGGTATTGCCATTTTCCGCAATTTTTACTGTTTAGGCTGGCTAAAAATTATATAAAAATATTAATTTTGTATTTTTTAATCTCTTGTGTTGGTAATCGATGTAACGACTTAAAATGATTATACACGCGAAATATTACAGCGATTGGACGAGTATTTCGTTAGAAAATTTAAAAATACATGGTTTTGCCATTTCCTGCAATTTTTACCGTTTAGGCTGTGCTAAAAATTAGACAAAAATATTAATTTTGTATTTTTTAATCTTTTGTATTAATAGTCGATGTAACGACTAAAAATGATTATCCACGCGAAATATTACAGAGATTGGACTTTTATTTCGTTAGAAAATTGAAAAATACATGGTTTTGCCATTTTCCGCAATTTTTACGGTCAGGCTGTGCCAAAAATGAGACAAAAATTTTAATTTTGTATTTTTTAATCTTTTGTGTTGGTAATCGATGTAACGACTTAAAATGATTATCCACGCGAAATATTACAGCGATTGGACTTTTATTTCGTTAGAAAATTTAAAAATACATGGTTTTGCCATTTCCCGCAATTTTTACGGTTCAGGCTGTGCCAAAAATGAGACAAAAATTTTAATTTTGTATTTTTTAATCTTTTGTGTTGGTAATCGATGTAACGACTTAAAATGATTATCCACGCGAAATATTACAGCGATTGGACTTTTATTTCGTTAGAAAATTTAAAAATACATGGTTTTGCCATTTCCCGCAATTTTTACGGTTCAGGCTGTGCCAAAAATGAGACAAAAATTTTAATTTTGTATTTTTTAATCTTTTGTGTTGGTAATCGATGTAACGACTTAAAATGATTATACACGCGAAATAATAAGCGATTGGACTATTATTTCGTTAGAAAATTGAAAAATAAATGATTTTGCCATTTCCTGCAATTTTTACCGTTTAGGCTGTGCTAAAAATTATATAAAAATATTAATTTTGTATTTTTTAATCTCTTGTGTTGGTAATCGATGTAACGACTTAAAATGATTATACACGCGAAATAATAAGCGATTGGACTTTTATTTCGTTAGAAAATTTAAAAATACATGGTTTTGCCATTTCCTGCAATTTTTACCGTTTAGCCTGTGCTAAAAATTAAGCAAAAATATTAATTTTAATGTTTTAATCTTTTGTATTAATAGTCTATGTAACGACTAAAAATGATTATCCACGCGAAATATTACAGCGATTGGACTTTTATTTCGTTAGAAAATTGAAAAATACATGGTTTTGCCATTTCCTGCAATTTTTACCTTTAGGCTGTGCTAAAAATTAGACAAAAATATTAATTTTGTATTTTTTAATCTTTTGTGTTAGTAATCGATGTAACGACTTAAAATGATTATACACGCGAAATATTACAGCGATTGGACGAGTATTTCGTTAGAAAATTTAAAAATACATGGTTTTGCCATTTCCTGCAATTTTTACCGTTTAGGCTGTGCTAAAAATTAGACAAAAATATTAATTTTGTATTTTTTAATCTTTTGTATTAATAGTCGATGTAACGACTAAAAATGATTATCCACGCGAAATATTACAGAGATTGGACTTTTATTTCGTTAGAAAATTGAAAAATACATGGTTTTGCCATTTTCCGCAATTTTTACGGTCAGGCTGTGCCAAAAATGAGACAAAAATTTTAATTTTGTATTTTTTAATCTTTTGTGTTGGTAATCGATGTAACGACTTAAAATGATTATCCACGCGAAATATTACAGCGATTGGACTTTTATTTCGTTAGAAAATTTAAAAATACATGGTTTTGCCATTTCCCGCAATTTTTACGGTTCAGGCTGTGCCAAAAATGAGACAAAAATTTTAATTTTGTATTTTTTAATCTTTTGTGTTGGTAATCGATGTAACGACTTAAAATGATTATCCACGCGAAATATTACAGCGATTGGACTTTTATTTCGTTAGAAAATTTAAAAATACATGGTTTTGCCATTTCCCGCAATTTTTACGGTTCAGGCTGTGCCAAAAATGAGACAAAAATTTTAATTTTGTATTTTTTAATCTTTTGTGTTGGTAATCGATGTAACGACTTAAAATGATTATACACGCGAAATAATAAGCGATTGGACTATTATTTCGTTAGAAAATTTAAAAATACATGGTTTTGCTATTTTCGGCAATTTTTACCGTTTAGGCTGTGCTTAAAATTAGACAAAAAATATTAATTTTGTATTTTTTAATCTTTTGTATTAATAGTCGATGTAACGACTAAAAATGATTATCCACGCAAAATATTACAGCGATTGGACTATTATTTCGTTAGAAAAATGAAAAATACATGGTTTTGCCATTTCCTGCAATTTTTACCTTTAGGCTGTGCTAAAAATTAGACAAAAATATTAATTTTGTATTTTTTAATCTTTTGTGTTAGTAATCGATGTAACGACTTAAAATGATTATACACGCGAAATATTACAGCGATTGGACGAGTATTTCGTTAGAAAATTTAAAAATACATGGTTTTGCCATTTCCTGCAATTTTTACCGTTTAGGCTGTGCTAAAAATTAGACAAAAATATTAATTTTGTATTTTTTAATCTTTTGTATTAATAGTCGATGTAACGACTAAAAATGATTATCCACGCGAAATATTACAGAGATTGGACTTTTATTTCGTTAGAAAATTGAAAAATACATGGTTTTGCCATTTTCCGCAATTTTTACGGTCAGGCTGTGCCAAAAATGAGACAAAAATTTTAATTTTGTATTTTTTAATCTTTTGTGTTGGTAATCGATGTAACGACTTAAAATGATTATCCACGCGAAATATTACAGCGATTGGACTTTTATTTCGTTAGAAAATTTAAAAATACATGGTTTTGCCATTTCCCGCAATTTTTACGGTTCAGGCTGTGCCAAAAATGAGACAAAAATTTTAATTTTGTATTTTTTAATCTTTTGTGTTGGTAATCGATGTAACGACTTAAAATGATTATACACGCGAAATAATAAGCGATTGGACTATTATTTCGTTAGAAAATTGAAAAATAAATGATTTTGCCATTTCCTGCAATTTTTACCGTTTAGGCTGTGCTAAAAATTAGACAAAAATATTAATTTTGTATTTTTTAATCTTTTGTATTAATAGTCTATGTAACGACTAAAAATGATTATCCACGCAAAATATTACAGCGATTGGACTATTATTTCGTTAGAAAAATGAAAAATACATGGTTTTGCCATTTCCTGCAATTTTTACCTTTAGGCTGTGCTAAAAATTAGACAAAAATATTAATTTTGTATTTTTTAATCTTTTGTATTAATAGTCTATGTAACGACTAAAAATGATTATCCACGCAAAATATTACAGCGATTGGACTATTATTTCGTTAGAAAAATGAAAAATACATGGTATTGCCATTTTCCGCAATTTTTACTGTTTAGGCTGGCTAAAAATTATATAAAAATATTAATTTTGTATTTTTTAATCTCTTGTGTTGGTAATCGATGTAACGACTTAAAATGATTATACACGCGAAATATTACAGCGATTGGACGAGTATTTCGTTAGAAAATTTAAAAATACATGGTTTTGCCATTTCCTGCAATTTTTACCGTTTAGGCTGTGCTAAAAATTAGACAAAAATATTAATTTTGTATTTTTTAATCTTTTGTATTAATAGTCGATGTAACGACTAAAAATGATTATCCACGCGAAATATTACAGAGATTGGACTTTTATTTCGTTAGAAAATTGAAAAATACATGGTTTTGCCATTTTCCGCAATTTTTACGGTCAGGCTGTGCCAAAAATGAGACAAAAATTTTAATTTTGTATTTTTTAATCTTTTGTGTTGGTAATCGATGTAACGACTTAAAATGATTATCCACGCGAAATATTACAGCGATTGGACTTTTATTTCGTTAGAAAATTTAAAAATACATGGTTTTGCCATTTCCCGCAATTTTTACGGTTCAGGCTGTGCCAAAAATGAGACAAAAATTTTAATTTTGTATTTTTTAATCTTTTGTGTTGGTAATCGATGTAACGACTTAAAATGATTATCCACGCGAAATATTACAGCGATTGGACTTTTATTTCGTTAGAAAATTTAAAAATACATGGTTTTGCCATTTCCCGCAATTTTTACGGTTCAGGCTGTGCCAAAAATGAGACAAAAATTTTAATTTTGTATTTTTTAATCTTTTGTGTTGGTAATCGATGTAACGACTTAAAATGATTATACACGCGAAATAATAAGCGATTGGACTATTATTTCGTTAGAAAATTGAAAAATAAATGATTTTGCCATTTCCTGCAATTTTTACCGTTTAGGCTGTGCTAAAAATTATATAAAAATATTAATTTTGTATTTTTTAATCTCTTGTGTTGGTAATCGATGTAACGACTTAAAATGATTATACACGCGAAATAATAAGCGATTGGACTTTTATTTCGTTAGAAAATTTAAAAATACATGGTTTTGCCATTTCCTGCAATTTTTACCGTTTAGCCTGTGCTAAAAATTAAGCAAAAATATTAATTTTAATGTTTTAATCTTTTGTATTAATAGTCTATGTAACGAATAAAAATGATTATCCACGCGAAATATTACAGCGATTGGACTATTATTTCGTTAGAAAAATGAAAAATACATGGTTTTGCCATTTCCTGCAATTTTTACCTTTAGGCTGTGCTAAAAATTAGACAAAAATATTAATTTTGTATTTTTTAATCTTTTGTGTTAGTAATCGATGTAACGACTTAAAATGATTATACACGCGAAATATTACAGCGATTGGACGAGTATTTCGTTAGAAAATTTAAAAATACATGGTTTTGCCATTTCCTGCAATTTTTACCGTTTAGGCTGTGCTAAAAATTAGACAAAAATATTAATTTTGTATTTTTTAATCTTTTGTATTAATAGTCGATGTAACGACTAAAAATGATTATCCACGCGAAATATTACAGAGATTGGACTTTTATTTCGTTAGAAAATTGAAAAATACATGGTTTTGCCATTTTCCGCAATTTTTACGGTCAGGCTGTGCCAAAAATGAGACAAAAATTTTAATTTTGTATTTTTTAATCTTTTGTGTTGGTAATCGATGTAACGACTTAAAATGATTATCCACGCGAAATATTACAGCGATTGGACTTTTATTTCGTTAGAAAATTTAAAAATACATGGTTTTGCCATTTCCCGCAATTTTTACGGTTCAGGCTGTGCCAAAAATGAGACAAAAATTTTAATTTTGTATTTTTTAATCTTTTGTGTTGGTAATCGATGTAACGACTTAAAATGATTATCCACGCGAAATATTACAGCGATTGGACTTTTATTTCGTTAGAAAATTTAAAAATACATGGTTTTGCCATTTCCCGCAATTTTTACGGTTCAGGCTGTGCCAAAAATGAGACAAAAATTTTAATTTTGTATTTTTTAATCTTTTGTGTTGGTAATCGATGTAACGACTTAAAATGATTATACACGCGAAATAATAAGCGATTGGACTATTATTTCGTTAGAAAATTGAAAAATAAATGATTTTGCCATTTCCTGCAATTTTTACCGTTTAGGTTGTGCTAAAAATTAGACAAAAATATTAATTTTGTATTTTTTAATCTTTTGTATTAATAGTCTATGTAACGACTAAAAATGATTATCCACGCAAAATATTACAGCGATTGGACTATTATTTCGTTAGAAAAATGAAAAATACATGGTTTTGCCATTTCCTGCAATTTTTACCTTTAGGCTGTGCTAAAAATTAGACAAAAATATTAATTTTGTATTTTTTAATCTTTTGTGTTAGTAATCGATGTAACGACTTAAAATGATTATACACGCGAAATATTACAGCGATTGGACGAGTATTTCGTTAGAAAATTTAAAAATACATGGTTTTGCCATTTCCTGCAATTTTTACCGTTTAGGCTGTGCTAAAAATTAGACAAAAATATTAATTTTGTATTTTTTAATCTTTTGTATTAATAGTCGATGTAACGACTAAAAATGATTATCCACGCGAAATATTACAGAGATTGGACTTTTATTTCGTTAGAAAATTGAAAAATACATGGTTTTGCCATTTTCCGCAATTTTTACGGTCAGGATGTGCCAAAAATGAGACAAAAATTTTAATTTTGTATTTTTTAATCTTTTGTGTTGGTAATCGATGTAACGACTTAAAATGATTATCCACGCGAAATATTACAGCGATTGGACTTTTATTTCGTTAGAAAATTTAAAAATACATGGTTTTGCCATTTCCCGCAATTTTTACGGTTCAGGCTGTGCCAAAAATGAGACAAAAATTTTAATTTTGTATTTTTTAATCTTTTGTGTTGGTAATCGATGTAACGACTTAAAATGATTATCCACGCGAAATATTACAGCGATTGGACTTTTATTTCGTTAGAAAATTTAAAAATACATGGTTTTGCCATTTCCCGCAATTTTTACGGTTCAGGCTCTGCCAAAAATGAGACAAAAATTTTAATTTTGTATTTTTTAATCTTTTGTGTTGGTAATCGATGTAACGACTTAAAATGATTATACACGCGAAATAATAAGCGATTGGACTATTATTTCGTTAGAAAATTGAAAAATAAATGATTTTGCCATTTCCTGCAATTTTTACCGTTTAGGCTGTGCTAAAAATTAGACAAAAATATTAATTTTGTATTTTTTAATCTTTTGTATTAATAGTCTATGTAACGACTAAAAATGATTATCCACGCAAAATATTACAGCGATTGGACTATTATTTCGTTAGAAAAATGAAAAATACATGGTTTTGCCATTTCCTGCAATTTTTACCTTTAGGCTGTGCTAAAAATTAGACAAAAATATTAATTTTGTATTTTTTAATCTTTTGTATTAATAGTCTATGTAACGACTAAAAATGATTATCCACGCAAAATATTACAGCGATTGGACTATTATTTCGTTAGAAAAATGAAAAATACATGGTATTGCCATTTTCCGCAATTTTTACTGTTTAGGCTGGCTAAAAATTATATAAAAATATTAATTTTGTATTTTTTAATCTCTTGTGTTGGTAATCGATGTAACGACTTAAAATGATTATACACGCGAAATATTACAGCGATTGGACGAGTATTTCGTTAGAAAATTTAAAAATACATGGTTTTGCCATTTCCTGCAATTTTTACCGTTTAGGCTGTGCTAAAAATTAGACAAAAATATTAATTTTGTATTTTTTAATCTTTTGTATTAATAGTCGATGTAACGACTAAAAATGATTATCCACGCGAAATATTACAGAGATTGGACTTTTATTTCGTTAGAAAATTGAAAAATACATGGTTTTGCCATTTTCCGCAATTTTTACGGTCAGGCTGTGCCAAAAATGAGACAAAAATTTTAATTTTGTATTTTTTAATCTTTTGTGTTGGTAATCGATGTAACGACTTAAAATGATTATCCACGCGAAATATTACAGCGATTGGACTTTTATTTCGTTAGAAAATTTAAAAATACATGGTTTTGCCATTTCCCGCAATTTTTACGGTTCAGGCTGTGCCAAAAATGAGACAAAAATTTTAATTTTGTATTTTTTAATCTTTTGTGTTGGTAATCGATGTAACGACTTAAAATGATTATCCACGCGAAATATTACAGCGATTGGACTTTTATTTCGTTAGAAAATTTAAAAATACATGGTTTTGCCATTTCCCGCAATTTTTACGGTTCAGGCTGTGCCAAAAATGAGACAAAAATTTTAATTTTGTATTTTTTAATCTTTTGTGTTGGTAATCGATGTAACGACTTAAAATGATTATACACGCGAAATAATAAGCGATTGGACTATTATTTCGTTAGAAAATTGAAAAATAAATGATTTTGCCATTTCCTGCAATTTTTACCGTTTAGGCTGTGCTAAAAATTAGACAAAAATATTAATTTTGTATTTTTTAATCTTTTGTATTAATAGTCTATGTAACGACTAAAAATGATTATCCACGCAAAATATTACAGCGATTGGACTATTATTTCGTTAGAAAAATGAAAAATACATGGTTTTGCCATTTCCTGCAATTTTTACCTTTAGGGTGTGCTAAAAATTAGACAAAAATATTAATTTTGTATTTTTTAATCTTTTGTGTATTACAGTGATTGGACGTGTAATTCGTTAGAAAATTTAAAAATACATGGTATTGCCATTTTCCGCAATTTTTACTGTTTAGGCTGGCTAAAAATTATATAAAAATATTAATTTTGTATTTTTTAATCTCTTGTGTTGGTAATCGATGTAACGACTTAAAATGATTATACACGCGAAATAATAAGCGATTGGACTTTTATTTCGTTAGAAAATTTAAAAATACATGGTTTTGCCATTTCCTGCAATTTTTACCGTTTAGCCTGTGCTAAAAATTAAGCAAAAATATTAATTTTAATGTTTTAATCTTTTGTATTAATAGTCTATGTAACGAATAAAAATGATTATCCACGCGAAATATTACAGCGATTGGACTATTATTTCGTTAGAAAAATGAAAAATACATGGTTTTGCCATTTCCTGCAATTTTTACCTTTAGGCTGTGCTAAAAATTAGACAAAAATATTAATTTTGTATTTTTTAATCTTTTGTGTTAGTAATCGATGTAACGACTTAAAATGATTATACACGCGAAATATTACAGCGATTGGACGAGTATTTCGTTAGAAAATTTAAAAATACATGGTTTTGCCATTTCCTGCAATTTTTACCGTTTAGGCTGTGCTAAAAATTAGACAAAAATATTAATTTTGTATTTTTTAATCTTTTGTATTAATAGTCGATGTAACAACTAAAAATGATTATCCACGCGAAATATTACAGAGATTGGACTTTTATTTCGTTAGAAAATTGAAAAATACATGGTTTTGCCATTTTCCGCAATTTTTACGGTCAGGCTGTGCCAAAAATGAGACAAAAATTTTAATTTTGTATTTTTTAATCTTTTGTGTTGGTAATCGATGTAAAGACTTAAAATGATTATCCACGCGAAATATTACAGCGATTGGACTTTTATTTCGTTAGAAAATTTAAAAATACATGGTTTTGCCATTTCCCGCAATTTTTTACGGTTCAGGCTGTGCCAAAAATGAGACAAAAATTTTAATTTTGTATTTTTTAATCTTTTGTATTAATAGTCTATGTAACGACTAAAAATGATTATCCACGCAAAATATTACAGCGATTGGACTATTATTTCGTTAGAAAAATGAAAAATACATGGTTTTGCCATTTCCTGCAATTTTTACCGTTTAGGCTGTGCTAAAAATTAGACAGAAATATTAATTTTGTATTTTTTAATATCTTGTGTTGGTAATCGATGTAACGACTAAAAATAATTATCCACGCGAAATATTACAGTGATTGGACGTGTAATTCGTTAGAAAATTTAAAAATACATGGTATTGCCATTTCCTGCAATTTTTACCGTTTAGGCTGTGCTAAAAATTAGACAGAAATATTAATTTTGTATTTTTTAATATCTTGTGTTGGTAATCGATGTAACGACTTAAAATGATTATACACGCGAAATAATAAGCGATTGGACTTTTATTTCGTTAGAAAATTTAAAAATACATGGTTTTGCCATTTCCTGCAATTTTTACCGTTTAGCCTGTGCTAAAAATTAAGCAAAAATATTAATTTTAATGTTTTAATCTTTTGTATTAATAGTCTATGTAACGAATAAAAATGATTATCCACGCGAAATATTACAGCGATTGGACTATTATTTCGTTAGAAAAATGAAAAATACATGGTTTTGCCATTTCCTGCAATTTTTACCGTTTAGGCTGTGCTAAAAATTAGACAGAAATATTAATTTTGTATTTTTTAATCTTTTGTGTTGTTAATCGAAGAAACGACTTAAAATGATTATACACGGGAAATATTAACGCGATTGGACGAGTATTTCGTTAGAAAATTTAAAAATACATGGTTTTGCTATTTTCGGCAATTTTTACCGTTTAGGCTGTGCTTAAAATTAGACAAAAATATTAATTTTGTATTTTTTAATCTTTTGTATTAATAGTCTATGTAACGACTAAAAATGATTATCCACGCAAAATATTACAGCGATTGGACTATTATTTCGTTAGAAAAATGAAAAATACATGGTTTTGCCATTTCCCGCAATTTTTACGGTTCAGGCTGTGCCAAAAATGAGACAAAAATTTTAATTTTGTATTTTTTAATCTTTTGTGTTGGTAATCGATGTAACGACTTAAAATGATTATACACGCGAAATAATAAGCGATTGGACTATTATTTCGTTAGAAAATTGAAAAATAAATGATTTTGCCATTTCCTGCAATTTTTACCGTTTAGGCTGTGCTAAAAATTAGACAAAAATATTAATTTTGTATTTTTTAATCTTTTGTATTAATAGTCTATGTAACGACTAAAAATGATTATCCACGCAAAATATTACAGCGATTGGACTATTATTTCGTTAGAAAAATGAAAAATACATGGTTTTGCCATTTCCTGCAATTTTTACCGTTTAGGCTGTGCTAAAAATTAGACAGAAATATTAATTTTGTATTTTTTAATCTTTTGTGTTGTTAATCGAAGAAACGACTTAAAATGATTATACACGGGAAATATTAACGCGATTGGACGAGTATTTCGTTAGAAAATTTAAAAATACATGGTTTTGCTATTTTCGGCAATTTTTACCGTTTAGGCTGTGCTTAAAATTAGACAAAAATATTAATTTTGTATTTTTTAATCTTTTGTATTAATAGTCGATGTAACGACTAAAAATGATTATCCACGCGAAATATTACAGCGATTGGACTTTTATTTCGTTAGAAAAATGAAAAATACATGGTTTTGCCATTTCCTGCAATTTTTACCTTTAGGCTGTAGACAAAAATATTAATTTTGTATTTTATAATCTTTTGTGTTAGTAATCGATGTAACGACTTAAAATGATTATACACGCGAAATATTACAGCGATTGGACGAGTATTTCGTTAGAAAATTTAAAAATACATAATTTTGCTATTTTCGGCAATTTTTACCGTTTAGGCTGTGCTTAAAATTAGACAAAAATATTAATTTTGTATTTTTTAATCTTTTGTATTAATAGTCGATGTAACGACTAAAAATGATTATCCACGCGAAATATTACAGCGATTGGACTTTAATTTCGTTAGAAAATTTAAAAATACATGGTTTTGCCATTTTCCGCAATTTTTACCGTTTAGGCTGGCTAAAAATTATATAAAAATTTTAATTTTGTATTTTTTAATCTTTTGTGTTGGTAATCGATGTAACGACTTAAAATGATTATACACGCGAAATAATAAGCGATTGGACTATTATTTCGTTACAAAATTGAAAAATAAATGATTTTGCCATTTCCTGCAATTTTTACCGTTTAGGCTGTGCTAAAAATTAGACAAAAATATTAATTTTGTATTTTTTAATCTTTTGTATTAATAGTCTATGTAACGACTAAAAATGATTATCCACGCAAAATATTACAGCGATTGGACTATTATTACGTTAGAAAATTTAAAAATACATGGTTTTGCCATTTCCTGCAATTTTTACCGTTTAGGCTGTGCTAAAAATATTAATTTTGTATTTTTTAATCTTTTGTATTAATAGTCGATGTAACAACTAAAAATGATTATCCACGCGAAATATTACAGAGATTGGACTTTTATTTCGTTAGAAAATTGAAAAATACATGGTTTTGCCATTTTCCGCAATTTTTACGGTCAGGCTGTGCCAAAAATGAGACAAAAATTTTAATTTTGTATTTTTTAATCTTTTGTGTTGGTAATCGATGTAACGACTTAAAATGATTATCCACGCGAAATATTACAGCGATTGGACTTTTATTTCGTTAGAAAATTTAAAAATACATGGTTTTGCCATTTCCCGCAATTTTTACGGTTCAGGCTGTGCCAAAAATGAGACAAAAATTTTAATTTTGTATTTTTTAATCTTTTGTGTTGGTAATCGATGTAACGACTTAAAATGATTATACACGCGAAATAATAAGCGATTGGACTATTATTTCGTTAGAAAATTGAAAAATAAATGATTTTGCCATTTCCTGCAATTTTTACCGTTTAGGCTGTGCTAAAAATTAGACAAAAATATTAATTTTGTATTTTTTAATCTTTTGTGTTGTTAATCGAAGAAACGACTTAAAATGATTATACACGGGAAATATTAACGCGATTGGACGAGTATTTCGTTAGAAAATTTAAAAATACATGGTTTTGCTATTTTCGGCAATTTTTACCGTTTAGGCTGTGCTTAAAATTAGACAAAAATATTAATTTTGTATTTTTTAATCTTTTGTATTAATAGTCGATGTAACGACTAAAAATGATTATCCACGCGAAATATTACAGCGATTGGACTTTTATTTCGTTAGAAAAATGAAAAATACATGGTTTTGCCATTTCCTGCAATTTTTACCTTTAGGCTGTAGACAAAAATATTAATTTTGTATTTTATAATCTTTTGTGTTAGTAATCGATGTAACGACTTAAAATGATTATACACGCAAAATATTACAGCGATTGGACGAGTATTTCGTTAGAAAATTTAAAAATACATAATTTTGCTATTTTCGGCAATTTTTACCGTTTAGGCTGTGCTTAAAATTAGACAAAAATATTAATTTTGTATTTTTTAATCTTTTGTATTAATAGTCAATGTAACGACTAAAAATGATTATCCACGCGAAATATTACAGCGATTGGACTTTAATTTCGTTAGAAAATTTAAAAATACATGGTTTTGCCATTTTCCGCAATTTTTACCGTTTAGGCTGGCTAAAAATTATATAAAAATTTTAATTTTGTATTTTTTTATCTTTTGTGTTGGTAATCGATGTAACGACTTAAAATGATTATACACGCGAAATAATAAGCGATTGGACTATTATTTCGTTACAAAATTGAAAAATAAATGATTTTGCCATTTCCTGCAATTTTTACCGTTTAGGCTGTGCTAAAAATTAGACAAAAATATTAATTTTGTATTTTTTAATCTTTTGTATTAATAGTCTATGTAACGACTAAAAATAATTATCCACGCGAAATATTACAGTGATTGGACGTGTAATTCGTTAGAAAATTTAAAAATACATGGTATTGCCATTTTCCGCAATTTTTACCGTTTAGGCTGGCTAAAAATTATATAAAAATATTAATTTTGTATTTTTTAATCTCTTGTGTTGGTAATCGATGTAACGACTTAAAATGATTATACACGCGAAATAATAAGCGATTGGACTTTTATTTCGTTACAAAATTGAAAAATAAATGATTTTGCCATTTCCTGCAATTTTTACCGTTTAGGCTGTGCTAAAAATTAGACAAAAATATTAATTTTGTATTTTTTAATCTTTTGTATTAATAGTCTATGTAACGACTAAAAATGATTATCCACGCAAAATATTACAGCGATTGGACTATTATTTCGTTAGAAAAATGAAAAATACATGGTTTTGCCATTTCCTGCAATTTTTACCGTTTAGGCTGTGCTAAAAATTAGACAGAAATATTAATTTTGTATTTTTTAATATCTTGTGTTGGTAATCGATGTAACGACTAAAAATAATTATCCACGCGAAATATTACAGTGATTGGACGTGTAATTCGTTAGAAAATTTAAAAATACATGGTATTGCCATTTTCCGCAATTTTTACCGTTTAGGCTGGCTAAAAATTATATAAAAATATTAATTTTGTATTTTTTAATCTCTTGTGTTGGTAATCGATGTAACGACTTAAAATGATTATATACGCGAAATAATAAGCGATTGGACTTTTATTTCGTTAGAAAATTTAAAAATACATGGTTTTGCCATTTCCTGCAATTTTTACCGTTTAGCCTGTGCTAAAAATTAAGCAAAAATATTAATTTTAATGTTTTAATCTTTTGTATTAATAGTCTATGTAACGAATAAAAATGATTATCCACGCGAAATATTACAGCGATTGGACTATTATTTCGTTAGAAAAATGAAAAATACATGGTTTTGCCATTTCCTGCAATTTTTACCGTTTAGGCTGTGCTAAAAATTAGACAGAAATATTAATTTTGTATTTTTTAATCTTTTGTGTTGTTAATCGAAGAAACGACTTAAAATGATTATACACGGGAAATATTAACGCGATTGGACGAGTATTTCGTTAGAAAATTTAAAAATACATGGTTTTGCTATTTTCGGCAATTTTTACCGTTTAGGCTGTGCTTAAAATTAGACAAAAATATTAATTTTGTATTTTTTAATCTTTTGTATTAATAGTCTATGTAACGACTAAAAATGATTATCCACGCAAAATATTACAGCGATTGGACTATTATTTCGTTAGAAAAATGAAAAATACATGGTTTTGCCATTTCCCGCAATTTTTACGGTTCAGGCTGTGCCAAAAATGAGACAAAAATTTTAATTTTGTATTTTTTAATCTTTTGTGTTGGTAATCGATGTAACGACTTAAAATGATTATACACGCGAAATAATAAGCGATTGGACTATTATTTCGTTAGAAAATTGAAAAATAAATGATTTTGCCATTTCCTGCAATTTTTACCGTTTAGGCTGTGCTAAAAATTAGACAAAAATATTAATTTTGTATTTTTTAATCTTTTGTATTAATAGTCTATGTAACGACTAAAAATGATTATCCACGCAAAATATTACAGCGATTGGACTATTATTTCGTTAGAAAAATGAAAAATACATGGTTTTGCCATTTCCTGCAATTTTTACCGTTTAGGCTGTGCTAAAAATTAGACAGAAATATTAATTTTGTATTTTTTAATCTTTTGTGTTGTTAATCGAAGAAACGACTTAAAATGATTATACACGGGAAATATTAACGCGATTGGACGAGTATTTCGTTAGAAAATTTAAAAATACATGGTTTTGCTATTTTCGGCAATTTTTACCGTTTAGGCTGTGCTAAAAATTAGACAGAAATATTAATTTTGTATTTTTTAATCTTTTGTGTTGTTAATCGAAGAAACGACTTAAAATGATTATACACGGGAAATATTAACGCGATTGGACGAGTATTTCGTTAGAAAATTTAAAAATACATGGTTTTGCTATTTTCGGCAATTTTTACCGTTTAGGCTGTGCTTAAAATTAGACAAAAATATTAATTTTGTATTTTTTAATCTTTTGTATTAATAGTCGATGTAACGACTAAAAATGATTATCCACGCGAAATATTACAGCGATTGGACTTTTATTTCGTTAGAAAAATGAAAAATACATGGTTTTGCCATTTCCTGCAATTTTTACCTTTAGGCTGTAGACAAAAATATTAATTTTGTATTTTATAATCTTTTGTGTTAGTAATCGATTTAACGACTTAAAATGATTATACACGCGAAATATTACAGCGATTGGACGAGTATTTCGTTAGAAAATTTAAAAATACATAATTTTGCTATTTTCGGCAATTTTTACCGTTTAGGCTGTGCTTAAAATTAGACAAAAATATTAATTTTGTATTTTTTAATCTTTTGTATTAATAGTCGATGTAACGACTAAAAATGATTATCCACGCGAAATATTACAGCGATTGGACTTTAATTTCGTTAGAAAATTTAAAAATACATGGTTTTGCCATTTTCCGCAATTTTTACCGTTTAGGCTGGCTAAAAATTATATAAAAATTTTAATTTTGTATTTTTTAATCTTTTGTGTTGGTAATCGATGTAACGACTTAAAATGATTATACACGCGAAATAATAAGCGATTGGACTATTATTTCGTTACAAAATTGAAAAATAAATGATTTTGCCATTTCCTGCAATTTTTACCGTTTAGGCTGTGCTAAAAATTAGACAAAAATATTAATTTTGTATTTTTTAATCTTTTGTATTAATAGTCTATGTAACGACTAAAAATGATTATCCACGCAAAATATTACAGCGATTGGACTATTATTACGTTACAAAAATGAAAAATACATGGTTTTGCCATTTCCTGCAATTTTTACCGTTTAGGCTGTGCTAAAAATTAGACAGAAATATTAATTTTGTATTTTTTAATATCTTGTGTTGGTAATCGATGTAACGACTAAAAATAATTATCCACGCGAAATATTACAGTGATTGGACGTGTAATTCGTTAGAAAATTTAAAAATACATGGTATTGCCATTTCCTGCAATTTTTACCTTTAGGCTGTAGACAAAAATATTAATTTTGTATTTTATAATCTTTTGTGTTAGTAATCGATTTAACGACTTAAAATGATTATACACGCGAAATATTACAGCGATTGGACGAGTATTTCGTTAGAAAATTTAAAAATACATAATTTTGCTATTTTCGGCAATTTTTACCGTTTAGGCTGTGCTTAAAATTAGACAAAAATATTAATTTTGTATTTTTTAATCTTTTGTATTAATAGTCGATGTAACGACTAAAAATGATTATCCACGCGAAATATTACAGCGATTGGACTTTAATTTCGTTAGAAAATTTAAAAATACATGGTTTTGCCATTTTCCGCAATTTTTACCGTTTAGGCTGGCTAAAAATTATATAAAAATTTTAATTTTGTATTTTTTAATCTTTTGTGTTGGTAATCGATGTAACGACTTAAAATGATTATACACGCGAAATAATAAGCGATTGGACTATTATTTCGTTACAAAATTGAAAAATAAATGATTTTGCCATTTCCTGCAATTTTTACCGTTTAGGCTGTGCTAAAAATTAGACAAAAATATTAATTTTGTATTTTTTAATCTTTTGTATTAATAGTCTATGTAACGACTAAAAATGATTATCCACGCAAAATATTACAGCGATTGGACTATTATTACGTTAGAAAAATGAAAAATACATGGTTTTGCCATTTCCTGCAATTTTTACCGTTTAGGCTGTGCTAAAAATTAGACAGAAATATTAATTTTGTATTTTTTAATATCTTGTGTTGGTAATCGATGTAACGACTAAAAATAATTATCCACGCGAAATATTACAGTGATTGGACGTGTAATTCGTTAGAAAATTTAAAAATACATGGTATTGCCATTTTCCGTAATTTTTACCGTTTAGGCTGGCTAAAAATTATATAAAAATATTAATTTTGTATTTTTTAATCTCTTGTGTTGGTAATCGATGTAACGACTTAAAATGGCTGACTTCCAAAACGTCAATTGCTTTGTGTTTGAACAAAGCATCACATTTCATAACGCCGCAGTACAATAATTGTACAATGCATACCATTTCAAAACGCCGCCGCCAAGTATTTTTAACGCAGTAAGAAAGAAAACACGGCATCGGTTTTATAGTTGTTGCATTGCTTCGGAACTTTGCATATGTATGTGATTTAAATACAGTAGCAATACTGTATACAAACTTTGTATACGAACGTTTTGGAAGTCAGCCAATGATTATACACGCGAAATAATAAGCGATTGGACTTTTATTTCGTTACAAAATTGAAAAATAAATGATTTTGCCATTTCCTGCAATTTTTACCGTTTAGGCTGTGCTAAAAATTAGACAAAAATATTAATTTTGTATTTTTTAATCTTTTGTATTAATAGTCTATGTAACGACTAAAAATGATTATCCACGCAAAATATTACAGCGATTGGACTATTATTTCGTTAGAAAAATGAAAAATACATGGTTTTGCCATTTCCTGCAATTTTTACCGTTTAGGCTGTGCTAAAAATTAGACAGAAATATTAATTTTGTATTTTTTAATATCTTGTGTTGGTAATCGATGTAACGACTAAAAATAATTATCCACGCGAAATATTACAGTGATTGGACGTGTAATTCGTTAGAAAATTTAAAAATACATGGTATTGCCATTTTCCGCAATTTTTACCGTTTAGGCTGGCTAAAAATTATATAAAAATATTAATTTTGTATTTTTTAATCTCTTGTGTTGGTAATCGATGTAACGACTTAAAATGATTATACACGCGAAATAATAAGCGATTGGACTTTTATTTCGTTAGAAAATTTAAAAATACATGGTTTTGCCATTTCCTGCAATTTTTACCGTTTAGCCTGTGCTAAAAATTAAGCAAAAATATTAATTTTAATGTTTTAATCTTTTGTATTAATAGTCTATGTAACGAATAAAAATGATTATCCACGCGAAATATTACAGCGATTGGACTATTATTTCGTTAGAAAAATGAAAAATACATGGTTTTGCCATTTCCTGCAATTTTTACCGTTTAGGCTGTGCTAAAAATTAGACAGAAATATTAATTTTGTATTTTTTAATCTTTTGTGTTGTTAATCGAAGAAACGACTTAAAATGATTATACACGGGAAATATTAACGCGATTGGACGAGTATTTCGTTAGAAAATTTAAAAATACATGGTTTTGCTATTTTCGGCAATTTTTACCGTTTAGGCTGTGCTTAAAATTAGACAAAAATATTAATTTTGTATTTTTTAATCTTTTGTATTAATAGTCTATGTAACGACTAAAAATGATTATCCACGCAAAATATTACAGCGATTGGACTATTATTTCGTTAGAAAAATGAAAAATACATGGTTTTGCCATTTCCCGCAATTTTTACGGTTCAGGCTGTGCCAAAAAAGAGACAAAAAATTTTAATTTTGTATTTTTTAATCTTTTGTGTTGGTAATCGATGTAACGACTTAAAATGATTATACACGCGAAATAATAAGCGATTGGACTATTATTTCGTTAGAAAATTGAAAAATAAATGATTTTGCCATTTCCTGCAATTTTTACCGTTTAGGCTGTGCTAAAAATTAGACAAAAATATTAATTTTGTATTTTTTAATCTTTTGTATTAATAGTCTATGTAACGACTAAAAATGATTATCCACGCAAAATATTACAGCGATTGGACTATTATTTCGTTAGAAAAATGAAAAATACATGGTTTTGCCATTTCCTGCAATTTTTACCGTTTAGGCTGTGCTAAAAATTAGACAGAAATATTAATTTTGTATTTTTTAATCTTTTGTGTTGTTAATCGAAGAAACGACTTAAAATGATTATACACGTGAAATATTAACGCGATTGGACGAGTATTTCGTTAGAAAATTTAAAAATACATGGTTTTGCTATTTTCGGCAATTTTTACCGTTTAGGCTGTGCTTAAAATTAGACAAAAATATTAATTTTGTATTTTTTAATCTTTTGTATTAATAGTCGATGTAACGACTAAAAATGATTATCCACGCGAAATATTACAGCGATTGGACTTTTATTTCGTTAGAAAAATGAAAAATACATGGTTTTGCCATTTCCTGCAATTTTTACCTTTAGGCTGTAGACAAAAATATTAATTTTGTATTTTATAATCTTTTGTGTTAGTAATCGATGTAACGACTTAAAATGATTATACACGCGAAATATTACAGCGATTGGACGAGTATTTCGTTAGAAAATTTAAAAATACATAATTTTGCTATTTTCGGCAATTTTTACCGTTTAGGCTGTGCTTAAAATTAGACAAAAATATTAATTTTGTATTTTTTAATCTTTTGTATTAATAGTCGATGTAACGACTAAAAATGATTATCCACGCGAAATTTTACAGCGATTGGACTTTAATCTCGTTAGAAAATTTAAAAATACATGGTTTTGCCATTTTCCGCAATTTTTACCGTTTAGGCTGGCTAAAAATTATATAAAAATTTTAATTTTGTATTTTTTAATCTTTTGTGTTGGTAATCGATGTAACGACTTAAAATGATTATACACGCGAAATAATAAGCGATTGGACTATTATTTTGTTACAAAATTGAAAAATAAATGATTTTGCCATTTCCTGCAATTTTTACCGTTTAGGCTGTGCTAAAAATTAGACAAAAATATTAATTTTGCATTTTTTAATCTTTTGTATTAATAGTCTATGTAACGACTAAAAATGATTATCCACGCAAAATATTACAGCGATTGGACTATTATTACGTTAGAAAAATGAAAAATACATGGTTTTGCCATTTCCTGCAATTTTTACCGTTTAGGCTGTGCTAAAAATTAGACAGAAATATTAATTTTGTATTTTTTAATATCTTGTGTTGGTAATCGATGTAACGACTAAAAATAATTATCCACGCGAAATATTACAGTGATTGGACGTGTAATTCGTTAGAAGATTTAAAAATACATGGTATTGCCATTTTCCGCAATTTTTACCGTTTAGGCTGGCTAAAAATTATATAAAAATATTAATTTTGTATTTTTTAATCTCTTGTGTTGGTAATCGATGTAACGACTTAAAATGATTATACACGCGAAATAATAAGCGATTGGACTTTTATTTCGTTACAAAATTGAAAAATAAATGATTTTGCCATTTCCTGCAATTTTTACCGTTTAGGCTGTGCTAAAAATTTAACAAAAATATTAATTTTGTATTTTTTAATCTTTTGTATTAATAGTCTATGTAACGACTAAAAATGATTATCCACGCAAAATATTACAGCGATTGGACTATTATTTCGTTAGAAAAATGAAAAATACATGGTTTTGCCATTTCCTGCAATTTTTACCGTTTAGGCTGTGCTAAAAATTAGACAGAAATATTAATTTTGTATTTTTTAATATCTTGGTTTGGTAATCGATGTAACGACTAAAAATAATTATCCACGCGAAATATTACAGTGATTGGACGTGTAATTCGTTAGAAAATTTAAAAATACATGGTATTGCCATTTTCCGCAATTTTTACCGTTTAGGCTGGCTAAAAATTATATAAAAATATTAATTTTGTATTTTTTAATCTCTTGTGTTGGTAATCGATGTAACGACTTAAAATGATTATACACGCGAAATAATAAGCGATTGGACTTTTATTTCGTTAGAAAATTTAAAAATACATGGTTTTGCCATTTCCTGCAATTTTTACCGTTTAGCCTGTGCTAAAAATTAAGCAAAAATATTAATTTTAATGTTTTAATCTTTTGTATTAATAGTCTATGTAACGAATAAAAATGATTATCCACGCGAAATATTACAGCGATTGGACTATTATTTCGTTAGAAAAATGAAAAATACATGGTTTTGCCATTTCCTGCAATTTTTACCGTTTAGGCTGTGCTAAAAATTAGACAGAAATATTAATTTTGTATTTTTTAATCTTTTGTGTTGTTAATCGAAGAAACGACTTAAAATGATTATACACGGGAAATATTAACGCGATTGGACGAGTATTTCGTTAGAAAATTTAAAAATACATGGTTTTGCTATTTTCGGCAATTTTTACGGTTCAGGCTGTGCCAAAAATGAGACAAAAATTTTAATTTTGTATTTTTTAATCTTTTGTGTTGGTAATCGATGTAACGACTTAAAATGATTATACACGCGAAATAATAAGCGATTGGACTATTATTTCGTTAGAAAATTGAAAAATAAATGATTTTGCCATTTCCTGCAATTTTTACCGTTTAGGCTGTGCTAAAAATTAGACAAAAATATTAATTTTGTATTTTTTAATCTTTTGTATTAATAGTCTATGTAACGACTAAAAATGATTATACACGCGAAATATTACAGCGATTGGACGAGTATTTCGTTAGAAAATTTAAAAATACATAATTTTGCTATTTTCGGCAATTTTTACCGTTTAGGCTGTGCTTAAAATTAGACAGAAATATTAATTTTGTATTTTTTAATCTTTTGTGTTGTTAATCGAAGAAACGACTTAAAATGATTATACACGGGAAATATTAACGCGATTGGACGAGTATTTCGTTAGAAAATTTAAAAATACATGGTTTTGCTATTTTCGGCAATTTTTACGGTTCAGGCTGTGCCAAAAATGAGACAAAAATTTTAATTTTGTATTTTTTAATCTTTTGTGTTGGTAATCGATGTAACGACTTAAAATGATTATACACGCGAAATAATAAGCGATTGGACTATTATTTCGTTAGAAAATTGAAAAATAAATGATTTTGCCATTTCCTGCAATTTTTACCGTTTAGGCTGTGCAAAAAATGAGACAAAAATATTAATTTTGTATTTTTTAATCTTTTGTGTTGGTAATCGATGTAACGACTTAAAATGATTATACACGCGAAATAATAAGCGATTGGACTATTATTTCGTTAGAAAATTGAAAAATAAATGATTTTGCCATTTCCTGCAATTTTTACCGTTTAGGCTGTGCTAAAAATTAGACAAAAATATTAATTTTGTATTTTTTAATCTTTTGTATTAATAGTCTATGTAACGACTAAAAATGATTATCCACGCAAAATATTACAGCGATTGGACTATTATTTCGTTAGAAAAATGAAAAATACATGGTTTTGCCATTTCCTGCAATTTTTACCGTTTAGGCTGTGCTAAAAATTAGACAGAAATATTAATTTTGTATTTTTTAATCTTTTGTGTTGTTAATCGAAGAAACGACTTAAAATGATTATACACGGGAAATATTACAGAGATTGGACTTTTATTTGGTTAGAAAATTGAAAAATACATGGTTTTGCCATTTTCCGCAATTTTTACGGTCAGGCTGTGCAAAAAATGAGACAAAAATTTTAATTTTGTATTTTTTAATCTTTTGTGTTGGTAATCGATGTAACGGCTTAAAATGATTATCCACGCGAAATATTACAGAGATTGGACTTTTATTTGGTTAGAAAATTGAAAAATACATGGTTTTGCCATTTCCTGCAATTTTTACCGTTTAGGCTGTGCTAAAAATTAGACAGAAATATTAATTTTGTATTTTTTAATCTTTTGTGTTGTTAATCGAAGAAACGACTTAAAATGATTATACACGGGAAATATTAACGCGATTGGACGAGTATTTCGTTAGAAAATTTAAAAATACATGGTTTTGCTATTTTCGGCAATTTTTACGGTTCAGGCTGTGCCAAAAATGAGACAAAAATTTTAATTTTGTATTTTTTAATCTTTTGTGTTGGTAATCGATGTAACGACTTAAAATGATTATACACGCGAAATAATAAGCGATTGGACTATTATTTCGTTAGAAAATTGAAAAATAAATGATTTTGCCATTTCCTGCAATTTTTACCGTTTAGGCTGTGCAAAAAATGAGACAAAAATATTAATTTTGTATTTTTTAATCTTTTGTGTTGGTAATCGATGTAACGACTTAAAATGATTATACACGCGAAATAATAAGCGATTGGACTATTATTTCGTTAGAAAATTGAAAAATAAATGATTTTGCCATTTCCTGCAATTTTTACCGTTTAGGCTGTGCTAAAAATTAGACAAAAATATTAATTTTGTATTTTTTAATCTTTTGTATTAATAGTCTATGTAACGACTAAAAATGATTATCCACGCAAAATATTACAGCGATTGGACTATTATTTCGTTAGAAAAATGAAAAATACATGGTTTTGCCATTTCCTGCAATTTTTACCGTTTAGCCTGTGCTAAAAATTAAGCAAAAATATTAATTTTAATGTTTTAATCTTTTGTATTAATAGTCTATGTAACGAATAAAAATGATTATCCACGCGAAATATTACAGCGATTGGACTATTATTTCGTTAGAAAAATGAAAAATACATGGTTTTGCCATTTCCTGCAATTTTTACCGTTTAGGCTGTGCTAAAAATTAGACAGAAATATTAATTTTGTATTTTTTAATCTTTTGTGTTGTTAATCGAAGAAACGACTTAAAATGATTATACACGGGAAATATTAACGCGATTGGACGAGTATTTCGTTAGAAAATTTAAAAATACATGGTTTTGCTATTTTCGGCAATTTTTACGGTTCAGGCTGTGCCAAAAATGAGACAAAAATTTTAATTTTGTATTTTTTAATCTTTTGTGTTGGTAATCGATGTAACGACTTAAAATGATTATACACGCGAAATAATAAGCGATTGGACTATTATTTCGTTAGAAAATTGAAAAATAAATGATTTTGCCATTTCCTGCAATTTTTACCGTTTAGGCTGTGCTAAAAATTAGACAAAAATATTAATTTTGTATTTTTTAATCTTTTGTATTAATAGTCTATGTAACGACTAAAAATGATTATACACGCGAAATATTACAGCGATTGGACGAGTATTTCGTTAGAAAATTTAAAAATACATAATTTTGCTATTTTCGGCAATTTTTACCGTTTAGGCTGTGCTTAAAATTAGACAGAAATATTAATTTTGTATTTTTTAATCTTTTGTGTTGTTAATCGAAGAAACGACTTAAAATGATTATACACGGGAAATATTAACGCGATTGGACGAGTATTTCGTTAGAAAATTTAAAAATACATGGTTTTGCTATTTTCGGCAATTTTTACGGTTCAGGCTGTGCCAAAAATGAGACAAAAATTTTAATTTTGTATTTTTTAATCTTTTGTGTTGGTAATCGATGTAACGACTTAAAATGATTATACACGCGAAATAATAAGCGATTGGACTATTATTTCGTTAGAAAATTGAAAAATAAATGATTTTGCCATTTCCTGCAATTTTTACCGTTTAGGCTGTGCAAAAAATGAGACAAAAATATTAATTTTGTATTTTTTAATCTTTTGTGTTGGTAATCGATGTAACGACTTAAAATGATTATACACGCGAAATAATAAGCGATTGGACTATTATTTCGTTAGAAAATTGAAAAATAAATGATTTTGCCATTTCCTGCAATTTTTACCGTTTAGGCTGTGCTAAAAATTAGACAAAAATATTAATTTTGTATTTTTTAATCTTTTGTATTAATAGTCTATGTAACGACTAAAAATGATTATCCACGCAAAATATTACAGCGATTGGACTATTATTTCGTTAGAAAAATGAAAAATACATGGTTTTGCCATTTCCTGCAATTTTTACCGTTTAGGCTGTGCTAAAAATTAGACAGAAATATTAATTTTGTATTTTTTAATCTTTTGTGTTGTTAATCGAAGAAACGACTTAAAATGATTATACACGGGAAATATTACAGAGATTGGACTTTTATTTGGTTAGAAAATTGAAAAATACATGGTTTTGCCATTTTCCGCAATTTTTACGGTCAGGCTGTGCAAAAAATGAGACAAAAATTTTAATTTTGTATTTTTTAATCTTTTGTGTTGGTAATCGATGTAACGGCTTAAAATGATTATCCACGCGAAATATTACAGAGATTGGACTTTTATTTGGTTAGAAAATTGAAAAATACATGGTTTTGCCATTTTCCGCAATTTTTACGGTCAGGCTGTGCAAAAAATGAGACAAAAATTTTAATTTTGTATTTTTTAATCTTTTGTGTTGGTAATCGATGTAACGGCTTAAAATGATTATCCACGCGAAATATTACAGCGATTGGACTTTTATTTCGTTAGAAAATTTAAAAATACATGGTTTTGCCATTTCCCGCAATTTTTACGGTTCAGGCTGTGCCAAAAATGAGACAAAAATTTTAATTTTGTATTTTTTAATCTTTTGTGTTGGTAATCGATGTAACGACTTAAAATGATTATACACGCGAAATAATAAGCGATTGGACTATTATTTCGTTAGAAAATTGAAAAATAAATGATTTTGCCATTTCCTGCAATTTTTACCGTTTAGGCTGTGCTAAAAATTAGACAGAAATATTAATTTTGTATTTTTTAATCTTTTGTGTTGGTAATCGATGTAACGGCTTAAAATGATTATCCACGCGAAATATTACAGAGATTGGACTTTTATTTGGTTAGAAAATTGAAAAATACATGGTTTTGCCATTTTCCGCAATTTTTACGGTCAGGCTGTGCAAAAAATGAGACAAAAATTTTAATTTTGTATTTTTTAATCTTTTGTGTTGGTAATCGATGTAACGGCTTAAAATGATTATCCACGCGAAATATTACAGCGATTGGACTTTTATTTCGTTAGAAAATTTAAAAATACATGGTTTTGCCATTTCCCGCAATTTTTACGGTTCAGGCTGTGCCAAAAATGAGACAAAAATTTTAATTTTGTATTTTTTAATCTTTTGTGTTGGTAATCGATGTAACGACTTAAAATGATTATACACGCGAAATAATAAGCGATTGGACTATTATTTCGTTAGAAAATTGAAAAATAAATGATTTTGCCATTTCCTGCAATTTTTACCGTTTAGGCTGTGCTAAAAATTAGACAAAAATATTAATTTTGTATTTTTTAATCTTTTGTATTAATAGTCTATGTAACGACTAAAAATGATTATCCACGCAAAATATTACAGCGATTGGACTATTATTTCGTTAGAAAAATGAAAAATACATGGTTTTGCCATTTCCTGCAATTTTTACCGTTTAGGCTGTGCTAAAAATTAGACAGAAATATTAATTTTGTATTTTTTAATCTTTTGTGTTGTTAATCGAAGAAACGACTTAAAATGATTATACACGGGAAATATTAACGCGATTGGACGAGTATTTCGTTAGAAAATTTAAAAATACATGGTTTTGCTATTTTCGGCAATTTTTACCGTTTAGGCTGTGCTTAAAATTAGACAAAAATATTAATTTTGTATTTTTTAATCTTTTGTATTAATAGTCGATGTAACGACTAAAAATGATTATCCACGCGAAATATTACAGCGATTGGACTTTTATTTCGTTAGAAAAATGAAAAATACATGGTTTTGCCATTTCCTGCAATTTTTACCTTTAGGCTGTAGACAAAAATATTAATTTTGTATTTTATAATCTTTTGTGTTAGTAATCGATTTAACGACTTAAAATGATTATACACGCGAAATATTACAGCGATTGGACGAGTATTTCGTTAGAAAATTTAAAAATACATAATTTTGCTATTTTCGGCAATTTTTACCGTTTAGGCTGTGCTTAAAATTAGACAAAAATATTAATTTTGTATTTTTTAATCTTTTGTATTAATAGTCGATGTAACGACTAAAAATGATTATCCACGCGAAATATTACAGCGATTGGACTTTAATTTCGTTAGAAAATTTAAAAATACATGGTTTTGCCATTTTCCGCAATTTTTACCGTTTAGGCTGGCTAAAAATTATATAAAAATTTTAATTTTGTATTTTTTAATCTTTTGTGTTGGTAATCGATGTAACGACTTAAAATGATTATACACGCGAAATAATAAGCGATTGGACTATTATTTCGTTACAAAATTGAAAAATAAATGATTTTGCCATTTCCTGCAATTTTTACCGTTTAGGCTGTGCTAAAAATTAGACAAAAATATTAATTTTGTATTTTTTAATCTTTTGTATTAATAGTCTATGTAACGACTAAAAATGATTATCCACGCAAAATATTACAGCGATTGGACTATTATTACGTTAGAAAAATGAAAAATACATGGTTTTGCCATTTCCTGCAATTTTTACCGTTTAGGCTGTGCTAAAAATTAGACAGAAATATTAATTTTGTATTTTTTAATATCTTGTGTTGGTAATCGATGTAACGACTAAAAATAATTATCCACGCGAAATATTACAGTGATTGGACGTGTAATTCGTTAGAAAATTTAAAAATACATGGTATTGCCATTTTCCGCAATTTTTACCGTTTAGGCTGGCTAAAAATTATATAAAAATATTAATTTTGTATTTTTTAATCTCTTGTGTTGGTAATCGATGTAACGACTTAAAATGATTATACACGCGAAATAATAAGCGATTGGACTTTTATTTCGTTACAAAATTGAAAAATAAATGATTTTGCCATTTCCTGCAATTTTTACCGTTTAGGCTGTGCTAAAAATTAGACAAAAATATTAATTTTGTATTTTTTAATCTTTTGTATTAATAGTCTATGTAACGACTAAAAATGATTATCCACGCAAAATATTACAGCGATTGGACTATTATTTCGTTAGAAAAATGAAAAATACATGGTTTTGCCATTTCCTGCAATTTTTACCGTTTAGGCTGTGCTAAAAATTAGACAGAAATATTAATTTTGTATTTTTTAATATCTTGTGTTGGTAATCGATGTAACGACTAAAAATAATTATCCACGCGAAATATTACAGTGATTGGACGTGTAATTCGTTAGAAAATTTAAAAATACATGGTATTGCCATTTTCCGCAATTTTTACCGTTTAGGCTGGCTAAAAATTATATAAAAATATTAATTTTGTATTTTTTAATCTCTTGTGTTGGTAATCGATGTAACGACTTAAAATGATTATACACGCGAAATAATAAGCGATTGGACTTTTATTTCGTTAGAAAATTTAAAAATACATGGTTTTGCCATTTCCTGCAATTTTTACCGTTTAGCCTGTGCTAAAAATTAAGCAAAAATATTAATTTTAATGTTTTAATCTTTTGTATTAATAGTCTATGTAACGAATAAAAATGATTATCCACGCGAAATATTACAGCGATTGGACTATTATTTCGTTAGAAAAATGAAAAATACATGGTTTTGCCATTTCCTGCAATTTTTACCGTTTAGGCTGTGCTAAAAATTAGACAGAAATATTAATTTTGTATTTTTTTAATCTTTTGTGTTGTTAATCGAAGAAACGACTTAAAATGATTATACACGGGAAATATTAACGCGATTGGACGAGTATTTCGTTAGAAAATTTAAAAATACATGGTTTTGCTATTTTCGGCAATTTTTACCGTTTAGGCTGTGCTTAAAATTAGACAAAAATATTAATTTTGTATTTTTTAATCTTTTGTATTAATAGTCTATGTAACGACTAAAAATGATTATCCACGCAAAATATTACAGCGATTGGACTATTATTTCGTTAGAAAAATGAAAAATACATGGTTTTGCCATTTCCCGCAATTTTTACGGTTCAGGCTGTGCCAAAAATGAGACAAAAAATTTTAATTTTGTATTTTTTAATCTTTTGTGTTGGTAATCGATGTAACGACTTAAAATGATTATACACGCGAAATAATAAGCGATTGGACTATTATTTCGTTAGAAAATTGAAAAATAAATGATTTTGCCATTTCCTGCAATTTTTACCGTTTAGGCTGTGCTAAAAATTAGACAAAAATATTAATTTTGTATTTTTTAATCTTTTGTATTAATAGTCTATGTAACGACTAAAAATGATTATCCACGCAAAATATTACAGCGATTGGACTATTATTTCGTTAGAAAAATGAAAAATACATGGTTTTGCCATTTCCTGCAATTTTTACCGTTTAGGCTGTGCTAAAAATTAGACAGAAATATTAATTTTGTATTTTTTAATCTTTTGTGTTGTTAATCGAAGAAACGACTTAAAATGATTATACACGGGAAATATTAACGCGATTGGACGAGTATTTCGTTAGAAAATTTAAAAATACATGGTTTTGCTATTTTCGGCAATTTTTACCGTTTAGGCTGTGCTTAAAATTAGACAAAAATATTAATTTTGTATTTTTTAATCTTTTGTATTAATAGTCGATGTAACGACTAAAAATGATTATCCACGCGAAATATTACAGCGATTGGACTTTTATTTCGTTAGAAAAATGAAAAATACATGGTTTTGCCATTTCCTGCAATTTTTACCTTTAGGCTGTAGACAAAAATATTAATTTTGTATTTTATAATCTTTTGTGTTAGTAATCGATGTAACGACTTAAAATGATTATACACGCGAAATATTACAGCGATTGGACGAGTATTTCGTTAGAAAATTTAAAAATACATAATTTTGCTATTTTCGGCAATTTTTACCGTTTAGGCTGTGCTTAAAATTAGACAAAAATATTAATTTTGTATTTTTTAATCTTTTGTATTAATAGTCGATGTAACGACTAAAAATGATTATCCACGCGAAATTTTACAGCGATTGGACTTTAATTTCGTTAGAAAATTTAAAAATACATGGTTTTGCCATTTTCCGCAATTTTTACCGTTTAGGCTGGCTAAAAATTATATAAAAATTTTAATTTTGTATTTTTTAATCTTTTGTGTTGGTAATCGATGTAAGGACTTAAAATGATTATACACGCGAAATAATAAGCGATTGGACTATTATTTCGTTACAAAATTGAAAAATAAATGATTTTGCCATTTCCTGCAATTTTTACCGTTTAGGCTGTGCTAAAAATTAGACAAAAATATTAATTTTGCATTTTTTAATCTTTTGTATTAATAGTCTATGTAACGACTAAAAATGATTATCCACGCAAAATATTACAGCGATTGGACTATTATTACGTTAGAAAAATGAAAAATACATGGTTTTGCCATTTCCTGCAATTTTTACCGTTTAGGCTGTGCTAAAAATTAGACAGAAATATTAATTTTGTATTTTTTAATATCTTGTGTTGGTAATCGATGTAACGACTAAAAATAATTATCCACGCGAAATATTACAGTGATTGGACGTGTAATTCGTTAGAAGATTTAAAAATACATGGTATTGCCATTTTCCGCAATTTTTACCGTTTAGGCTGGCTAAAAATTATATAAAAATATTAATTTTGTATTTTTTAATCTCTTGTGTTGGTAATCGATGTAACGACTTAAAATGATTATACACGCGAAATAATAAGCGATTGGACTTTTATTTCGTTACAAAATTGAAAAATAAATGATTTTGCCATTTCCTGCAATTTTTACCGTTTAGGCTGTGCTAAAAATTAGACAAAAATATTAATTTTGTATTTTTTAATCTTTTGTATTAATAGTCTATGTAACGACTAAAAATGATTATCCACGCAAAATATTACAGCGATTGGACTATTATTTCGTTAGAAAAATGAAAAATACATGGTTTTGCCATTTCCTGCAATTTTTACCGTTTAGGCTGTGCTAAAAATTAGACAGAAATATTAATATTGTATTTTTTAATATCTTGGTTTGGTAATCGATGTAACGACTAAAAATAATTATCCACGCGAAATATTACAGTGATTGGACGTGTAATTCGTTAGAAAATTTAAAAATACATGGTATTGCCATTTTCCGCAATTTTTACCGTTTAGGCTGGCTAAAAATTATATAAAAATATTAATTTTGTATTTTTTAATCTCTTGTGTTGGTAATCGATGTAACGACTTAAAATGATTATACACGCGAAATAATAAGCGATTGGACTTTTATTTCGTTAGAAAATTTAAAAATACATGGTTTTGCCATTTCCTGCAATTTTTACCGTTTAGCCTGTGCTAAAAATTAAGCAAAAATATTAATTTTAATGTTTTAATCTTTTGTATTAATAGTCTATGTAACGAATAAAAATGATTATCCACGCGAAATATTACAGCGATTGGACTATTATTTCGTTAGAAAAATGAAAAATACATGGTTTTGCCATTTCCTGCAATTTTTACCGTTAAGGCTGTGCTAAAAATTAGACAGAAATATTAATTTTGTATTTTTTAATCTTTTGTGTTGGTAATCGATGTAACGACTTAAAATGATTATACACGCGAAATAATAAGCGATTGGACTATTATTTCGTTAGAAAATTGAAAAATAAATGATTTTGCCATTTCCTGCAATTTTTACCGTTTAGGCTGTGCTAAAAATTAGACAAAAATATTAATTTTGTATTTTTTAATCTTTTGTATTAATAGTCTATGTAACGACTAAAAATGATTATACACGCGAAATATTACAGCGATTGGACGAGTATTTCGTTAGAAAATTTAAAAATACATAATTTTGCTATTTTCGGCAATTTTTACCGTTTAGGCTGTGCTTAAAATTAGACAGAAATATTAATTTTGTATTTTTTAATCTTTTGTGTTGTTAATCGAAGAAACGACTTAAAATGATTATACACGGGAAATATTAACGCGATTGGACGAGTATTTCGTTAGAAAATTTAAAAATACATGGTTTTGCTATTTTCGGCAATTTTTACGGTTCAGGCTGTGCCAAAAATGAGACAAAAATTTTAATTTTGTATTTTTTAATCTTTTGTGTTGGTAATCGATGTAACGACTTAAAATGATTATACACGCGAAATAATAAGCGATTGGACTATTATTTCGTTAGAAAATTGAAAAATAAATGATTTTGCCATTTCCTGCAATTTTTACCGTTTAGGCTGTGCAAAAAATGAGACAAAAATTTTAATTTTGTATTTTTTAATCTTTTGTGTTGGTAATCGATGTAACGGCTTAAAATGATTATCCACGCGAAATATTACAGAGATTGGACTTTTATTTCGTTAGAAAATTGAAAAATACATGGTTTTGCCATTTTCCGCAATTTTTACGGTCAGGCTGTGCAAAAAATGAGACAAAAATTTTAATTTTGTATTTTTTAATCTTTTGTGTTGGTAATCGATGTAACGGCTTAAAATGATTATCCACGCGAAATATTACAGCGATTGGACTTTTATTTCGTTAGAAAATTTAAAAATACATGGTTTTGCCATTTCCCGCAATTTTTACGGTTCAGGCTGTGCCAAAAATGAGACAAAAATTTTAATTTTGTATTTTTTAATCTTTTGTGTTGGTAATCGATGTAACGACTTAAAATGATTATACACGCGAAATAATAAGCGATTGGACTATTATTTCGTTAGAAAATTGAAAAATAAATGATTTTGCCATTTCCTGCAATTTTTACCGTTTAGGCTGTGCTAAAAATTAGACAAAAATATTAATTTTGTATTTTTTAATCTTTTGTATTAATAGTCTATGTAACGACTAAAAATGATTATCCACGCAAAATATTACAGCGATTGGACTATTATTTCGTTAGAAAAATGAAAAATACATGGTTTTGCCATTTCCTGCAATTTTTACCGTTTAGGCTGTGCTAAAAATTAGACAGAAATATTAATTTTGTATTTTTTAATCTTTTGTGTTGTTAATCGAAGAAACGACTTAAAATGATTATACACGGGAAATATTAACGCGATTGGACGAGTATTTCGTTAGAAAATTTAAAAATACATGGTTTTGCTATTTTCGGCAATTTTTACCGTTTAGGCTGTGCTTAAAATTAGACAAAAATATTAATTTTGTATTTTTTAATCTTTTGTATTAATAGTCGATGTAACGACTAAAAATGATTATCCACGCGAAATATTACAGTGATTGGTCTTTTATTTCGTTAGAAAAATGAAAAATACATGGTTTTGCCATTTCCTGCAATTTTTACCTTTAGGCTGTAGACAAAAATATTAATTTTGTATTTTATAATCTTTTGTGTTAGTAATCGATTTAACGACTTAAAATGATTATACACGCGAAATATTACAGCGATTAGACGAGTATTTCGTTAGAAAATTTAAAAATACATAATTTTGCTATTTTCGGCAATTTTTACCGTTTAGGCTGTGCTTAAAATTAGACAAAAATATTAATTTTGTATTTTTTAATCTTTTGTATTAATAGTCGATGTAACGACTAAAAATGATTATCCACGCGAAATATTACAGCGATTGGACTTTAATTTCGTTAGAAAATTTAAAAATACATGGTTTTGCCATTTTCCGCAATTTTTACCGTTTAGGCTGGCTAAAAATTATATAAAAATTTTAATTTTGTATTTTTTAATCTTTTGTGTTGGTAATCGATGTAACGACTTAAAATGATTATACACGCGAAATAATAAGCGATTGGACTATTATTTCGTTACAAAATTGAAAAATAAATGATTTTGCCATTTCCTGCAATTTTTACCGTTTAGGCTGTGCTAAAAATTAGACAAAAATATTAATTTTGTATTTTTTAATCTTTTGTATTAATAGTCTATGTAACGACTAAAAATGATTATCCACGCAAAATATTACAGCGATTGGACTATTATTACGTTAGAAAATTTAAAAATACATGGTTTTGCCATTTCCTGCAATTTTTACCGTTTAGGCTGTGCTAAAAATTAGACAAAAATATTAATTTTGTATTTTTTAATCTTTTGTATTAATAGTCGATGTAACAACTAAAAATGATTATCCACGCGAAATATTACAGAGATTGGACTTTTATTTCGTTAGAAAATTGAAAAATACATGGTTTTGCCATTTTCCGCAATTTTTACGGTCAGGCTGTGCAAAAAATGAGACAAAAATTTTAATTTTGTATTTTTTAATCTTTTGTGTTGGTAATCGATGTAACGGCTTAAAATGATTATCCACGCGAAATATTACAGCGATTGGACTTTTATTTCGTTAGAAAATTTAAAAATACATGGTTTTGCCATTTCCCGCAATTTTTACGGTTCAGGCTGTGCCAAAAATGAGACAAAAATTTTAATTTTGTATTTTTTAATCTTTTGTGTTGGTAATCGATGTAACGACTTAAAATGATTATACACGCGAAATAATAAGCGATTGGACTATTATTTCGTTAGAAAATTGAAAAATAAATGATTTTGCCATTTCCTGCAATTTTTACCGTTTAGGCTGTGCTAAAAATTAGACAAAAATATTAATTTTGTATTTTTTAATCTTTTGTATTAATAGTCTATGTAACGACTAAAAATGATTATCCACGCAAAATATTACAGCGATTGGACTATTATTTCGTTAGAAAAATGAAAAATACATGGTTTTGCCATTTCCTGCAATTTTTACCGTTTAGGCTGTGCTAAAAATTAGACAGAAATATTAATTTTGTATTTTTTAATCTTTTGTGTTGTTAATCGAAGAAACGACTTAAAATGATTATACACGGGAAATATTAACGCGATTGGACGAGTATTTCGTTAGAAAATTTAAAAATACATGGTTTTGCTATTTTCGGCAATTTTTACCGTTTAGGCTGTGCTTAAAATTAGACAAAAATATTAATTTTGTATTTTTTAATCTTTTGTATTAATAGTCGATGTAACGACTAAAAATGATTATCCACGCGAAATATTACAGCGATTGGACTTTTATTTCGTTAGAAAAATGAAAAATACATGGTTTTGCCATTTCCTGCAATTTTTACCTTTAGGCTGTAGACAAAAATATTAATTTTGTATTTTATAATCTTTTGTGTTAGTAATCGATTTAACGACTTAAAATGATTATACACGCGAAATATTACAGCGATTGGACGAGTATTTCGTTAGAAAATTTAAAAATACATAATTTTGCTATTTTCGGCAATTTTTACCGTTTAGGCTGTGCTTAAAATTAGACAAAAATATTAATTTTGTATTTTTTAATCTTTTGTATTAATAGTCGATGTAACGACTAAAAATGATTATCCACGCGAAATATTACAGCGATTGGACTTTAATTTCGTTAGAAAATTTAAAAATACATGGTTTTGCCATTTTCCGCAATTTTTACCGTTTAGGCTGGCTAAAAATTATATAAAAATTTTAATTTTGTATTTTTTAATCTTTTGTGTTGGTAATCGATGTAACGACTTAAAATGATTATACACGCGAAATAATAAGCGATTGGACTATTATTTCGTTACAAAATTGAAAAATAAATGATTTTGCCATTTCCTGCAATTTTTACCGTTTAGGCTGTGCTAAAAATTAGACAAAAATATTAATTTTGTATTTTTTAATCTTTTGTATTAATAGTCTATGTAACGACTAAAAATGATTATCCACGCAAAATATTACAGCGATTGGACTATTATTACGTTAGAAAAATGAAAAATACATGGTTTTGCCATTTCCTGCAATTTTTACCGTTTAGGCTGTGCTAAAAATTAGACAGAAATATTAATTTTGTATTTTTTAATATCTTGTGTTGGTAATCGATGTAACGACTAAAAATAATTATCCACGCGAAATATTACAGTGATTGGACGTGTAATTCGTTAGAAAATTTAAAAATACATGGTATTGCCATTTTCCGCAATTTTTACCGTTTAGGCTGGCTAAAAATTATATAAAAATATTAATTTTGTATTTTTTAATCTCTTGTGTTGGTAATCGATGTAACGACTTAAAATGATTATACACGCGAAATAATAAGCGATTGGACTTTTATTTCGTTACAAAATTGAAAAATAAATGATTTTGCCATTTCCTGCAATTTTTACCGTTTAGGCTGTGCTAAAAATTAGACAAAAATATTAATTTTGTATTTTTTAATCTTTTGTATTAATAGTCTATGTAACGACTAAAAATGATTATCCACGCAAAATATTACAGCGATTGGACTATTATTTCGTTAGAAAAATGAAAAATACATGGTTTTGCCATTTCCTGCAATTTTTACCGTTTAGGCTGTGCTAAAAATTAGACAGAAATATTAATTTTGTATTTTTTAATATCTTGTGTTGGTAATCGATGTAACGACTAAAAATAATTATCCACGCGAAATATTACAGTGATTGGACGTGTAATTCGTTAGAAAATTTAAAAATACATGGTATTGCCATTTTCCGCAATTTTTACCGTTTAGGCTGGCTAAAAATTATATAAAAATATTAATTTTGTATTTTTTAATCTCTTGTGTTGGTAATCGATGTAACGACTTAAAATGATTATACACGCGAAATAATAAGCGATTGGACTTTTATTTCGTTAGAAAATTTAAAAATACATGGTTTTGCCATTTCCTGCAATTTTTACCGTTTAGCCTGTGCTAAAAATTAAGCAAAAATATTAATTTTAATGTTTTAATCTTTTGTATTAATAGTCTATGTAACGAATAAAAATGATTATCCACGCGAAATATTACAGCGATTGGACTATTATTTCGTTAGAAAAATGAAAAATACATGGTTTTGCCATTTCCTGCAATTTTTACCGTTTAGGCTGTGCTAAAAATTAGACAGAAATATTAATTTTGTATTTTTTAATCTTTTGTGTTGTTAATCGAAGAAACGACTTAAAATGATTATACACGGGAAATATTAACGCGATTGGACGAGTATTTCGTTAGAAAATTTAAAAATACATGGTTTTGCTATTTGCGGCAATTTTTACCGTTTAGGCTATGCTTAAAATTAGACAAAAATATTAATTTTGTATTTTTTAATCTTTTGTATTAATAGTCTATGTAACGACTAAAAATGATTATCCACGCAAAATATTACAGCGATTGGACTATTATTTCGTTAGAAAAATGAAAAATACATGGTTTTGCCATTTCCCGCAATTTTTACGGTTCAGGCTGTGCCAAAAATGAGACAAAAAATTTTAATTTTGTATTTTTTAATCTTTTGTGTTGGTAATCGATGTAACGACTTAAAATGATTATACACGCGAAATAATAAGCGATTGGACTATTATTTCGTTAGAAAATTGAAAAATAAATGATTTTGCCATTTCCTGCAATTTTTACCGTTTAGGCTGTGCTAAAAATTAGACAAAAATATTAATTTTGTATTTTTTAATCTTTTGTATTAATAGTCTATGTAACGACTAAAAATGATTATCCACGCAAAATATTACAGCGATTGGACTATTATTTCGTTAGAAAAATGAAAAATACATGGTTTTGCCATTTCCTGCAATTTTTACCGTTTAGGCTGTGCTAAAAATTAGACAGAAATATTAATTTTGTATTTTTTAATCTTTTGTGTTGTTAATCGAAGAAACGACTTAAAATGATTATACACGGGAAATATTAACGCGATTGGACGAGTATTTCGTTAGAAAATTTAAAAATACATGGTTTTGCTATTTTCGGCAATTTTTAGCGTTTAGGCTGTGCTTAAAATTAGACAAAAATATTAATTTTGTATTTTTTAATCTTTTGTATTAATAGTCGATGTAACGACTAAAAATGATTATCCACGCGAAATATTACAGCGATTGGACTTTTATTTCGTTAGAAAAATGAAAAATACATGGTTTTGCCATTTCCTGCAATTTTTACCTTTAGGCTGTAGACAAAAATATTAATTTTGTATTTTATAATCTTTTGTGTTAGTAATCGATGTAACGACTTAAAATGATTATACACGCGAAATATTACAGCGATTGGACGAGTATTTCGTTAGAAAATTTAAAAATACATAATTTTGCTATTTTCGGCAATTTTTACAGTTTAGGCTGTGCTTAAAATTAGACAAAAATATTAATTTTGTATTTTTTAATCTTTTGTATTAATAGTCGATGTAACGACTAAAAATGATTATCCACGCGAAATTTTACAGCGATTGGACTTTAATTTCGTTAGAAAATTTAAAAATACATGGTTTTGCCATTTTCCGCAATTTTTACCGTTTAGGCTGGCTAAAAATTATATAAAAATTTTAATTTTGTATTTTTTAATCTTTTGTGTTGGTAATCGATGTAACGACTTAAAATGATTATACACGCGAAATAATAAGCGATTGGACTATTATTTCGTTACAAAATTGAAAAATAAATGATTTTGCCATTTCCTGCAATTTTTACCGTTTAGGCTGTGCTAAAAATTAGACAAAAATATTAATTTTGCATTTTTTAATCTTTTGTATTAATAGTCTATGTAACGACTAAAAATGATTATCCACGCAAAATATTACAGCGATTGGACTATTATTACGTTAGAAAAATGAAAAATACATGGTTTTGCCATTTCCTGCAATTTTTACCGTTTAGGCTGTGCTAAAAATTAGACAGAAATATTAATTTTGTATTTTTTAATATCTTGTGTTGGTAATCGATGTAACGACTAAAAATAATTATCCACGCGAAATATTACAGTGATTGGACGTGTAATTCGTTAGAAGATTTAAAAATACATGGTATTGCCATTTTCCGCAATTTTTACCGTTTAGGCTGGCTAAAAATTATATAAAAATATTAATTTTGTATTTTTTAATCTCTTGTGTTGGTAATCGATGTAACGACTTAAAATGATTATACACGCGAAATAATAAGCGATTGGACTTTTATTTCGTTACAAAATTGAAAAATAAATGATTTTGCCATTTCCTGCAATTTTTACCGTTTAGGCTGTGCTAAAAATTAGACAAAAATATTAATTTTGTATTTTTAAATTTTTGTATTAATAGTCTATGTAACGACTAAAAATGATTATCCACGCAAAATATTACAGCGATTGGACTATTATTTCGTTAGAAAAATGAAAAATACATGGTTTTGCCATTTCCTGCAATTTTTACCGTTTAGGCTGTGCTAAAAATTAGACAGAAATATTAATTTTGTATTTTTTAATATCTTGGTTTGGTAATCGATGTAACGACTAAAAATAATTATCCACGCGAAATATTACAGTGATTGGACGTGTAATTCGTTAGAAAATTTAAAAATACATGGTATTGCCATTTTCCGCAATTTTTACCGTTTAGGCTGGCTAAAAATTATATAAAAATATTAATTTTGTATTTTTTAATCTCTTGTGTTGGTAATCGATGTAACGACTTAAAATGATTATACACGCGAAATAATAAGCGATTGGACTTTTATTTCGTTAGAAAATTTAAAAATACATGGTTTTGCCATTTCCTGCAATTTTTACCGTTTAGCCTGTGCTAAAAATTAAGCAAAAATATTAATTTTAATGTTTTAATCTTTTGTATTAATAGTCTATGTAACGAATAAAAATGATTATCCACGCGAAATATTACAGCGATTGGACTATTATTTCGTTAGAAAAATGAAAAATACATGGTTTTGCCATTTCCTGCAATTTTTACCGTTTAGGCTGTGCTAAAAATTAGACAGAAATATTAATTTTGTATTTTTTAATCTTTTGTGTTGTTAATCGAAGAAACGACTTAAAATGATTATACACGGGAAATATTAACGCGATTGGACGAGTATTTCGTTAGAAAATTTAAAAATACATGGTTTTGCTATTTTCGGCAATTTTTACCGTTTAGGCTGTGCTTAAAATTAGACAAAAATATTAATTTTGTATTTTTTAATCTTTTGTATTAATAGTCTATGTAACGACTAAAAATGATTATCCACGCAAAATATTACAGCGATTGGACTATTATTTCGTTAGAAAAATGAAAAATACATGGTTTTGCCATTTCCCGCAATTTTTACGGTTCAGGCTGTGCCAAAAATGAGACAAAAATTTTAATTTTGTATTTTTTAATCTTTTGTGTTGGTAATCGATGTAACGACTTAAAATGATTATACACGCGAAATAATAAGCGATTGGACTATTATTTCGTTAGAAAATTGAAAAATAAATGATTTTGCCATTTCCTGCAATTTTTACCGTTTAGGCTGTGCTAAAAATTAGACAAAAATATTAATTTTGTATTTTTTAATCTTTTGTATTAATAGTCTATGTAACGACTAAAAATGATTATCCACGCAAAATATTACAGCGATTGGACTATTATTTCGTTAGAAAAATGAAAAATACATGGTTTTGCCATTTCCTGCAATTTTTACCGTTTAGGCTGTGCTAAAAATTAGACAGAAATATTAATTTTGTATTTTTTAATCTTTTGTGTTGTTAATCGAAGAAACGACTTAAAATGATTATACACGGGAAATATTAACGCGATTGGACGAGTATTTCGTTAGAAAATTTAAAAATACATGGTTTTGCTATTTTCGGCAATTTTTACCGTTTAGGCTGTGCTTAAAATTAGACAAAAATATTAATTTTGTATTTTTTAATCTTTTGTATTAATAGTCGATGTAACGACTAAAAATTATTATCCACGCGAAATATTACAGCGATTGGACTTTTATTTCGTTAGAAAAATGAAAAATACATGGTTTTGCCATTTCCTGCAATTTTTACCTTTAGGCTGTAGACAAAAATATTAATTTTGTATTTTATAATCTTTTGTGTTAGTAATCGATGTAACGACTTAAAATGATTATACACGCGAAATATTACAGCGATTGGACGAGTATTTCGTTAGAAAATTTAAAAATACATAATTTTGCTATTTTCGGCAATTTTTACCGTTTAGGCTGTGCTTAAAATTAGACAAAAATATTAATTTTGTATTTTTTAATCTTTTGTATTAATAGTCGATGTAACGACTAAAAATGATTATCCACGCGAAATATTACAGCGATTGGACTTTTATTTCGTTAGAAAAATGAAAAATACATGGTTTTGCCATTTCCTGCAATTTTTACCTTTAGGCTGTAGACAAAAATATTAATTTTGTATTTTATAATCTTTTGTGTTAGTAATCGATGTAACGACTTAAAATGATTATACACGCGAAATAATAAGCGATTGGACTATTATTTCGTTAGAAAATTGAAAAATAAATGATTTTGCCATTTCCTGCAATTTTTACCGTTTAGGCTGTGCTAAAAATTAGACAAAAATATTAATTTTGTATTTTTTAATCTTTTGTATTAATAGTCTATGTAACGACTAAAAATGATTATCCACGCAAAATATTACAGCGATTGGACTATTATTTCGTTAGAAAAATGAAAAATACATGGTTTTGCCATTTCCTGCAATTTTTACCGTTTAGGCTGTGCTAAAAATTAGACAGAAATATTAATTTTGTATTTTTTAATCTTTTGTGTTGTTAATCGAAGAAACGACTTAAAATGATTATACACGGGAAATATTAACGCGATTGGACGAGTATTTCGTTAGAAAATTTAAAAATACATGGTTTTGCTATTTTCGGCAATTTTTACCGTTTAGGCTGTGCTTAAAATTAGACAAAAATATTAATTTTGTATTTTTTAATCTTTTGTATTAATAGTCGATGTAACGACTAAAAATGATTATCCACGCGAAATATTACAGCGATTGGACTTTTATTTCGTTAGAAAAATGAAAAATACATGGTTTTGCCATTTCCTGCAATTTTTACCTTTAGGCTGTAGACAAAAATATTAATTTTGTATTTTATAATCTTTTGTGTTAGTAATCGATGTAACGACTTAAAATGATTATACACGCGAAATATTACAGCGATTGGACGAGTATTTCGTTAGAAAATTTAAAAATACATAATTTTGCTATTTTCGGCAATTTTTACAGTTTAGGCTGTGCTTAAAATTAGACAAAAATATTAATTTTGTATTTTTTAATCTTTTGTATTAATAGTCGATGTAACGACTAAAAATGATTATCCACGCGAAATATTACAGCGATTGGACTATTATTTCGTTAGAAAAATGAAAAATACATGGTTTTGCCATTTCCTGCAATTTTTACCGTTTAGGCTGTGCTAAAAATTAGACAGAAATATTAATTTTGTATTTTTTAATATCTTGGTTTGGTAATCGATGTAACGACTAAAAATAATTATCCACGCGAAATATTACAGTGATTGGACGTGTAATTCGTTAGAAAATTTAAAAATACATGGTATTGCCATTTTCCGCAATTTTTACCGTTTAGGCTGGCTAAAAATTATATAAAAATATTAATTTTGTATTTTTTAATCTCTTGTGTTGGTAATCGATGTAACGACTTAAAATGATTATACACGCGAAATAATAAGCGATTGGACTTTTATTTCGTTAGAAAATTTAAAAATACATGGTTTTGCCATTTCCTGCAATTTTTACCGTTTAGCCTGTGCTAAAAATTAAGCAAAAATATTAATTTTAATGTTTTAATCTTTTGTATTAATAGTCTATGTAACGAATAAAAATGATTATCCACGCGAAATATTACAGCGATTGGACTATTATTTCGTTAGAAAAATGAAAAATACATGGTTTTGCCATTTCCTGCAATTTTTACCGTTTAGGCTGTGCTAAAAATTAGACAGAAATATTAATTTTGTATTTTTTAATCTTTTGTGTTGTTAATCGAAGAAACGACTTAAAATGATTATACACGGGAAATATTAACGCGATTGGACGAGTATTTCGTTAGAAAATTTAAAAATACATGGTTTTGCTATTTTCGGCAATTTTTACCGTTTAGGCTGTGCTTAAAATTAGACAAAAATATTAATTTTGTATTTTTTAATCTTTTGTATTAATAGTCTATGTAACGACTAAAAATGATTATCCACGCAAAATATTACAGCGATTGGACTATTATTTCGTTAGAAAAATGAAAAATACATGGTTTTGCCATTTCCCGCAATTTTTACGGTTCAGGCTGTGCCAAAAATGAGACAAAAATTTTAATTTTGTATTTTTTAATCTTTTGTGTTGGTAATCGATGTAACGACTTAAAATGATTATACACGCGAAATAATAAGCGATTGGACTATTATTTCGTTAGAAAATTGAAAAATAAATGATTTTGCCATTTCCTGCAATTTTTACCGTTTAGGCTGTGCTAAAAATTAGACAAAAATATTAATTTTGTATTTTTTAATCTTTTGTATTAATAGTCTATGTAACGACTAAAAATGATTATCCACGCAAAATATTACAGCGATTGGACTATTATTTCGTTAGAAAAATGAAAAATACATGGTTTTGCCATTTCCTGCAATTTTTACCGTTTAGGCTGTGCTAAAAATTAGACAGAAATATTAATTTTGTATTTTTTAATCTTTTGTGTTGTTAATCGAAGAAACGACTTAAAATGATTATACACGGGAAATATTAACGCGATTGGACGAGTATTTCGTTAGAAAATTTAAAAATACATGGTTTTGCTATTTTCGGCAATTTTTACCGTTTAGGCTGTGCTTAAAATTAGACAAAAATATTAATTTTGTATTTTTTAATCTTTTGTATTAATAGTCGATGTAACGACTAAAAATTATTATCCACGCGAAATATTACAGCGATTGGACTTTTATTTCGTTAGAAAAATGAAAAATACATGGTTTTGCCATTTCCTGCAATTTTTACCTTTAGGCTGTAGACAAAAATATTAATTTTGTATTTTATAATCTTTTGTGTTAGTAATCGATGTAACGACTTAAAATGATTATACACGCGAAATATTACAGCGATTGGACGAGTATTTCGTTAGAAAATTTAAAAATACATAATTTTGCTATTTTCGGCAATTTTTACCGTTTAGGCTGTGCTTAAAATTAGACAAAAATATTAATTTTGTATTTTTTAATCTTTTGTATTAATAGTCGATGTAACGACTAAAAATGATTATCCACGCGAAATATTACAGCGATTGGACTTTTATTTCGTTAGAAAAATGAAAAATACATGGTTTTGCCATTTCCTGCAATTTTTACCTTTAGGCTGTAGACAAAAATATTAATTTTGTATTTTATAATCTTTTGTGTTAGTAATCGATGTAACGACTTAAAATGATTATACACGCGAAATAATAAGCGATTGGACTATTATTTCGTTAGAAAATTGAAAAATAAATGATTTTGCCATTTCCTGCAATTTTTACCGTTTAGGCTGTGCTAAAAATTAGACAAAAATATTAATTTTGTATTTTTTAATCTTTTGTATTAATAGTCTATGTAACGACTAAAAATGATTATCCACGCAAAATATTACAGCGATTGGACTATTATTTCGTTAGAAAAATGAAAAATACATGGTTTTGCCATTTCCAGCAATTTTTACCGTTTAGGCTGTGCTAAAAATTAGACAGAAATATTAATTTTGTATTTTTTAATCTTTTGTGTTGTTAATCGAAGAAACGACTTAAAATGATTATACACGGGAAATATTAACGCGATTGGACGAGTATTTCGTTAGAAAATTTAAAAATACATGGTTTTGCTATTTTCGGCAATTTTTACCGTTTAGGCTGTGCTTAAAATTAGACAAAAATATTAATTTTGTATTTTTTAATCTTTTGTATTAATAGTCGATGTAACGACTAAAAATGATTATCCACGCGAAATATTACAGCGATTGGACTTTTATTTCGTTAGAAAAATGAAAAATACATGGTTTTGCCATTTCCTGCAATTTTTACCTTTAGGCTGTAGACAAAAATATTAATTTTGTATTTTATAATCTTTTGTGTTAGTAATCGATGTAACGACTTAAAATGATTATACACGCGAAATATTACAGCGATTGGACGAGTATTTCGTTAGAAAATTTAAAAATACATAATTTTGCTATTTTCGGCAATTTTTACAGTTTAGGCTGTGCTTAAAATTAGACAAAAATATTAATTTTGTATTTTTTAATCTTTTGTATTAATAGTCGATGTAACGACTAAAAATGATTATCCACGCGAAATTTTACAGCGATTGGACTTTAATTTCGTTAGAAAATTTAAAAATACATGGTTTTGCCATTTTCCGCAATTTTTACCGTTTAGGCTGGCTAAAAATTATATAAAAATTTTAATTTTGTATTTTTTAATCTTTTGTGTTGGTAATCGATGTAACGACTTAAAATGATTATACACGCGAAATAATAAGCGATTGGACTATTATTTCGTTACAAAATTGAAAAATAAATGATTTTGCCATTTCCTGCAATTTTTACCGTTTAGGCTGTGCTAAAAATTAGACAAAAATATTAATTTTGCATTTTTTAATCTTTTGTATTAATAGTCTATGTAACGACTAAAAATGATTATCCACGCAAAATATTACAGCGATTGGACTATTATTACGTTAGAAAAATGAAAAATACATGGTTTTGCCATTTCCTGCAATTTTTACCGTTTAGGCTGTGCTAAAAATTAGACAGAAATATTAATTTTGTATTTTTTAATATCTTGTGTTGGTAATCGATGTAACGACTAAAAATAATTATCCACGCGAAATATTACAGTGATTAGACGTGTAATTCGTTAGAAGATTTAAAAATACATGGTATTGCCATTTTCCGCAATTTTTACCGTTTAGGCTGGCTAAAAATTATATAAAAATATTAATTTTGTATTTTTTAATCTCTTGTGTTGGTAATCGATGTAACGACTTAAAATGATTATACACGCGAAATAATAAGCGATTGGACTTTTATTTCGTTACAAAATTGAAAAATAAATGATTTTGCCATTTCCTGCAATTTTTACCGTTTAGGCTGTGCTAAAAATTAGACAAAAATATTAATTTTGTATTTTTTAATCTTTTGTATTAATAGTCTATGTAACGACTAAAAATGATTATCCACGCAAAATATTACAGCGATTGGACTATTATTTCGTTAGAAAAATGAAAAATACATGGTTTTGCCATTTCCTGCAATTTTTACCGTTTAGGCTGTGCTAAAAATTAGACAGAAATATTAATTTTGTATTTTTTAATATCTTGGTTTGGTAATCGATGTAACGACTAAAAATAATTATCCACGCGAAATATTACAGTGATTGGACGTGTAATTCGTTAGAAAATTTAAAAATACATGGTATTGCAATTTTCCGCAATTTTTACCGTTTAGGCTGGCTAAAAATTATATAAAAATATTAATTTTGTATTTTTTAATCTCTTGTGTTGGTAATCGATGTAACGACTTAAAATGATTATACACGCGAAATAATAAGCGATTGGACTTTTATTTCGTTAGAAAATTTAAAAATACATGGTTTTGCCATTTCCTGCAATTTTTACCGTTTAGCCTGTGCTAAAAATTAAGCAAAAATATTAATTTTAATGTTTTAATCTTTTGTATTAATAGTCTATGTAACGAATAAAAATGATTATCCACGCGAAATATTACAGCGATTGGACTATTATTTCGTTAGAAAAATGAAAAATACATGGTTTTGCCATTTCCTGCAATTTTTACCGTTTAGGCTGTGCTAAAAATTAGACAGAAATATTAATTTTGTATTTTTTAATCTTTTGTGTTGTTAATCGAAGAAACGACTTAAAATGATTATACACGGGAAATATTAACGCGATTGGACGAGTATTTCGTTAGAAAATTTAAAAATACATGGTTTTGCTATTTTCGGCAATTTTTACCGTTTAGGCTGTGCTTAAAATTAGACAAAAATATTAATTTTGTATTTTTTAATCTTTTGTATTAATAGTCGATGTAACGACTAAAAATTATTATCCACGCGAAATATTACAGCGATTGGACTTTTATTTCGTTAGAAAAATGAAAAATACATGGTTTTGCCATTTCCTGCAATTTTTACCTTTAGGCTGTAGACAAAAATATTAATTTTGTATTTTATAATCTTTTGTGTTAGTAATCGATGTAACGACTTAAAATGATTATACACGCGAAATATTACAGCGATTGGACGAGTATTTCGTTAGAAAATTTAAAAATACATAATTTTGCTATTTTCGGCAATTTTTACCGTTTAGGCTGTGCTTAAAATTAGACAAAAATATTAATTTTGTATTTTTTAATCTTTTGTATTAATAGTCGATGTAACGACTAAAAATGATTATCCACGCGAAATATTACAGCGATTGGACTTTTATTTCGTTAGAAAAATGAAAAATACATGGTTTTGCCATTTCCTGCAATTTTTACCTTTAGGCTGTAGACAAAAATATTAATTTTGTATTTTATAATCTTTTGTGTTAGTAATCGATGTAACGACTTAAAATGATTATACACGCGAAATAATAAGCGATTGGACTATTATTTCGTTAGAAAATTGAAAAATAAATGATTTTGCCATTTCCTGCAATTTTTACCGTTTAGGCTGTGCTAAAAATTAGACAAAAATATTAATTTTGTATTTTTTAATCTTTTGTATTAATAGTCTATGTAACGACTAAAAATGATTATCCACGCAAAATATTACAGCGATTGGACTATTATTTCGTTAGAAAAATGAAAAATACATGGTTTTGCCATTTCCAGCAATTTTTACCGTTTAGGCTGTGCTAAAAATTAGACAGAAATATTAATTTTGTATTTTTTAATCTTTTGTGTTGTTAATCGAAGAAACGACTTAAAATGATTATACACGGGAAATATTAACGCGATTGGACGAGTATTTCGTTAGAAAATTTAAAAATACATGGTTTTGCTATTTTCGGCAATTTTTACCGTTTAGGCTGTGCTTAAAATTAGACAAAAATATTAATTTTGTATTTTTTAATCTTTTGTATTAATAGTCGATGTAACGACTAAAAATGATTATCCACGCGAAATATTACAGCGATTGGACTTTTATTTCGTTAGAAAAATGAAAAATACATGGTTTTGCCATTTCCTGCAATTTTTACCTTTAGGCTGTAGACAAAAATATTAATTTTGTATTTTATAATCTTTTGTGTTAGTAATCGATGTAACGACTTAAAATGATTATACACGCGAAATATTACAGCGATTGGACGAGTATTTCGTTAGAAAATTTAAAAATACATAATTTTGCTATTTTCGGCAATTTTTACAGTTTAGGCTGTGCTTAAAATTAGACAAAAATATTAATTTTGTATTTTTTAATCTTTTGTATTAATAGTCGATGTAACGACTAAAAATGATTATCCACGCGAAATTTTACAGCGATTGGACTTTAATTTCGTTAGAAAATTTAAAAATACATGGTTTTGCCATTTTCCGCAATTTTTACCGTTTAGGCTGGCTAAAAATTATATAAAAATTTTAATTTTGTATTTTTTAATCTTTTGTGTTGGTAATCGATGTAACGACTTAAAATGATTATACACGCGAAATAATAAGCGATTGGACTATTATTTCGTTACAAAATTGAAAAATAAATGATTTTGCCATTTCCTGCAATTTTTACCGTTTAGGCTGTGCTAAAAATTAGACAAAAATATTAATTTTGCATTTTTTAATCTTTTGTATTAATAGTCTATGTAACGACTAAAAATGATTATCCACGCAAAATATTACAGCGATTGGACTATTATTACGTTAGAAAAATGAAAAATACATGGTTTTGCCATTTCCTGCAATTTTTACCGTTTAGGCTGTGCTAAAAATTAGACAGAAATATTAATTTTGTATTTTTTAATATCTTGTGTTGGTAATCGATGTAACGACTAAAAATAATTATCCACGCGAAATATTACAGTGATTAGACGTGTAATTCGTTAGAAGATTTAAAAATACATGGTATTGCCATTTTCCGCAATTTTTACCGTTTAGGCTGGCTAAAAATTATATAAAAATATTAATTTTGTATTTTTTAATCTCTTGTGTTGGTAATCGATGTAACGACTTAAAATGATTATACACGCGAAATAATAAGCGATTGGACTTTTATTTCGTTACAAAATTGAAAAATAAATGATTTTGCCATTTCCTGCAATTTTTACCGTTTAGGCTGTGCTAAAAATTAGACAAAAATATTAATTTTGTATTTTTTAATCTTTTGTATTAATAGTCTATGTAACGACTAAAAATGATTATCCACGCAAAATATTACAGCGATTGGACTATTATTTCGTTAGAAAAATGAAAAATACATGGTTTTGCCATTTCCTGCAATTTTTACCGTTTAGGCTGTGCTAAAAATTAGACAGAAATATTAATTTTGTATTTTTTAATATCTTGGTTTGGTAATCGATGTAACGACTAAAAATAATTATCCACGCGAAATATTACAGTGATTGGACGTGTAATTCGTTAGAAAATTTAAAAATACATGGTATTGCAATTTTCCGCAATTTTTACCGTTTAGGCTGGCTAAAAATTATATAAAAATATTAATTTTGTATTTTTTAATCTCTTGTGTTGGTAATCGATGTAACGACTTAAAATGATTATACACGCGAAATAATAAGCGATTGGACTTTTATTTCGTTAGAAAATTTAAAAATACATGGTTTTGCCATTTCCTGCAATTTTTACCGTTTAGCCTGTGCTAAAAATTAAGCAAAAATATTAATTTTAATGTTTTAATCTTTTGTATTAATAGTCTATGTAACGAATAAAAATGATTATCCACGCGAAATATTACAGCGATTGGACTATTATTTCGTTAGAAAAATGAAAAATACATGGTTTTGCCATTTCCTGCAATTTTTACCGTTTAGGCTGTGCTAAAAATTAGACAGAAATATTAATTTTGTATTTTTTAATCTTTTGTGTTGTTAATCGAAGAAACGACTTAAAATGATTATACACGGGAAATATTAACGCGATTGGACGAGTATTTCGTTAGAAAATTTAAAAATACATGGTTTTGCTATTTTCGGCAATTTTTACCGTTTAGGCTGTGCTTAAAATTAGACAAAAATATTAATTTTGTATTTTTTAATCTTTTGTATTAATAGTCTATGTAACGACTAAAAATGATTATCCACGCAAAATATTACAGCGATTGGACTATTATTTCGTTAGAAAAATGAAAAATACATGGTTTTGCCATTTCCCGCAATTTTTACGGTTCAGGCTGTGGCAAAAATGAGACAAAAATTTTAATTTTGTATTTTTTAATCTTTTGTGTTGGTAATCGATGTAACGACTTAAAATGATTATACACGCGAAATAATAAGCGATTGGACTATTATTTCGTTAGAAAATTGAAAAATAAATGATTTTGCCATTTCCTGCAATTTTTACCGTTTAGGCTGTGCTAAAAATTAGACAAAAATATTAATTTTGTATTTTTTAATCTTTTGTATTAATAGTCTATGTAACGACTAAAAATGATTATCCACGCAAAATATTACAGCGATTGGACTATTATTTCGTTAGAAAAATGAAAAATACATGGTTTTGCCATTTCCTGCAATTTTTACCGTTTAGGCTGTGCTAAAAATTAGACAGAAATATTAATTTTGTATTTTTTAATCTTTTGTGTTGTTAATCGAAGAAACGACTTAAAATGATTATACACGGGAAATATTAACGCGATTGGACGAGTATTTCGTTAGAAAATTTAAAAATACATGGTTTTGCTATTTTCGGCAATTTTTACCGTTTAGGCTGTGCTTAAAATTAGACAAAAATATTAATTTTGTATTTTTTAATCTTTTGTATTAATAGTCGATGTAACGACTAAAAATTATTATCCACGCGAAATATTACAGCGATTGGACTTTTATTTCGTTAGAAAAATGAAAAATACATGGTTTTGCCATTTCCTGCAATTTTTACCTTTAGGCTGTAGACAAAAATATTAATTTTGTATTTTATAATCTTTTGTGTTAGTAATCGATGTAACGACTAAAAATGATTATCCACGCGAAATATTACAGCGATTGGACTTTAATTTCGTTAGAAAATTTAAAAATACATGGTTTTGCCATTTTCCGCAATTTTTACCGTTTAGGCTGGCTAAAAATTATATAAAAATTTTAATTTTGTATTTTTTAATCTTTTGTGTTGGTAATCGATGTAACGACTTAAAATGATTATACACGCGAAATAATAAGCGATTGGACTATTATTTCGTTACAAAATTGAAAAATAAATGATTTTGCCATATCCTGCAATTTTTACCGTTAAGGCTGTGCTAAAAATTAGACAAAAATATTAATTTTGTATTTTTTAATCTTTTGTATTAATAGTCTATGTAACGACTAAAAATGATTATCCACGCAAAATATTACAGCGATTGGACTATTATTACGTTAGAAAAATGAAAAATACATGGTTTTGCCATTTCCTGCAATTTTTACCGTTTAGGCTGTGCTAAAAATTAGACAGAAATATTAATTTTGTATTTTTTAATATCTTGTGTTGGTAATCGATGTAACGACTAAAAATAATTATCCACGCGAAATATTACAGTGATTGGACGTGTAATTCGTTAGAAAATTTAAAAATACATGGTATTGCCATTTTCCGCAATTTTTACCGTTTAGGCTGGCTAAAAATTATATAAAAATATTAATTTTGTATTTTTTAATCTCTTGTGTTGGTAATCGATGTAACGACTTAAAATGATTATACACGCGAAATAATAAGCGATTGGACTTTTATTTCGTTACAAAATTGAAAAATAAATGATTTTGCCATTTCCTGCAATTTTTACCGTTTAGGCTGTGCTAAAAATTAGACAAAAATATTAATTTTGTATTTTTTAATCTTTTGTATTAATAGTCTATGTAACGACTAAAAATGATTATCCACGCAAAATATTACAGCGATTGGACTATTATTTCGTTAGAAAAATGAAAAATACATGGTTTTGCCATTTCCCGCAATTTTTACGGTTCAGGCTGTGCCAAAAATGAGACAAAAATTTTAATTTTGTATTTTTTAATCTTTTGTGTTGGTAATCGATGTAACGACTTAAAATGATTATACACGCGAAATAATAAGCGATTGGACTTTTATTTCGTTACAAAATTGAAAAATAAATGATTTTACCATTTCCTGCAATTTTTACCGTTTAGGCTGTGCTAAAAATTAGACAAAAATATTAATTTTGTATTTTTTAATCTTTTGTATTAATAGTCTATGTTTCGACTAAAAATGATTATCCACGCAAAATATTACAGCGATTGGACTATTATTACGTTAGAAAAATGAAAAATACATGGTTTTGCCATTTCCTGCAATTTTTACCGTTTAGGCTGTGCTAAAAATTAGACAGAAATATTAATTTTGTATTTTTTAATATCTTGTGTTGGTAATCGATGTAACGACTAAAAATAATTATCCACGCGAAATATTACAGTGATTGGACGTGTAATTCGTTAGAAAATTTAAAAATACATGGTATTGCCATTTTCCGCAATTTTTACCGTTTAGGCTGGCTAAAAATTATATAAAAATATTAATTTTGTATTTTTTAATCTCTTGTGTTGGTAATCGATGTAACGACTTAAAATGATTATACACGCGAAATAATAAGCGATTGGACTTTTATTTCGTTACAAAATTGAAAAATAAATGATTTTGCCATTTCCTGCAATTTTTACCGTTTAGGCTGTGCTAAAAATTAGACAAAAATATTAATTTTGTATTTTTTAATCTTTTGTATTAATAGTCTATGTAACGACTAAAAATGATTATCCACGCAAAATATTACAGCGATTGGACTATTATTTCGTTAGAAAAATGAAAAATACATGGTTTTGCCATTTCCTGCAATTTTTACCGTTTAGGCTGTGCTAAAAATTAGACAGAAATATTAATTTTGTATTTTTTAATATCTTGTGTTGGTAATCGATGTAACGACTAAAAATAATTATCCACGCGAAATATTACAGTGATTGGACGTGTAATTCGTTAGAAAATTTAAAAATACATGGTATTGCCATTTTCCGCAATTTTTACCGTTTAGGCTGGCTAAAAATTATATAAAAATATTAATTTTGTATTTTTTAATCTCTTGTGTTGGTAATCGATGTAACGACTTAAAATGATTATACACGCGAAATAATAAGCGATTGGACTTTTATTTCGTTAGAAAATTTAAAAATACATGGTTTTGCCATTTCCTTCAATTTTTACCGTTTAGCCTGTGCTAAAAATTAAGCAAAAATATTAATTTTAATGTTTTAATCTTTTGTATTAATAGTCTATGTAACGAATAAAAATGATTATCCACGCGAAATAATAAGCGATTGGACTTTTATTTCGTTAGAAAATTTAAAAATACATGGTATTGCCATTTTCCGCAATTTTTACCGTTTAGGCTGGCTAAAAATTATATAAAAATATTAATTTTGTATTTTTTAATCTCTTGTGTTGTTAATCGAAGAAACGACTTAAAATGATTATACACGGGAAATATTAACGCGATTGGACGAGTATTTCGTTAGAAAATTTAAAAATACATGGTTTTGCTATTTTCGGCAATTTTTACCGTTTAGGCTGTGCTTAAAATTAGACAAAAATATTAATTTTGTATTTTTTAATATCTTGTGTTGGTAATCGATGTAACGACTTAAAATGATTATACACGGGAAATATTAACGCGATTGGACGAGTATTTCGTTAGAAAATTTAAAAATACATGGTTTTGCTATTTTCGGCAATTTTTACCGTTTAGGCTGTGCTTAAAATTAGACAAAAATATTAATTTTGTATTTTTTAATCTTTTGTATTAATAGTCTATGTAACGACTAAAAATGATTATCCACGCAAAATATTACAGCGATTGGACTATTATTTCGTTAGAAAAATGAAAAATACATGGTTTTGCCATTTCCCGCAATTTTTACGGTTCAGGCTGTGCCAAAAATGAGACAAAAATTTTAATTTTGTATTTTTTAATCTTTTGTGTTGGTAATCGATGTAACGACTTAAAATGATTATACACGCGAAATAATAAGCGATTGGACTATTATTTCGTTAGAAAATTGAAAAATAAATGATTTTGCCATTTCCTGCAATTTTTACCGTTTAGGCTGTGCTAAAAATTAGACAAAAATATTAATTTTGTATTTTTTAATCTTTTGTATTAATAGTCTATGTAACGACTAAAAATGATTATCCACGCAAAATATTACAGCGATTGGACTATTATTTCGTTAGAAAAATGAAAAATACATGGTTTTGCCATTTCCTGCAATTTTTACCGTTTAGGCTGTGCTAAAAATTAGACAGAAATATTAATTTTGTATTTTTTAATCTTTTGTGTTGTTAATCGAAGAAACGACTTAAAATGATTATACACGGGAAATATTAACGCGATTGGACGAGTATTTCGTTAGAAAATTTAAAAATACATGGTTTTGCTATTTTCGGCAATTTTTACCGTTTAGGCTGTGCTTAAAATTAGACAAAAATATTAATTTTGTATTTTTTAATCTTTTGTATTAATAGTCGATGTAACGACTAAAAATGATTATCCACGCGAAATATTACAGCGATTGGACTTTTATTTCGTTAGAAAAATGAAAAATACATGGTTTTGCCATTTCCTGCAATTTTTACCTTTAGGCTGTAGACAAAAATATTAATTTTGTATTTTATAATCTTTTGTGTTAGTAATCGATGTAACGACTTAAAATGATTATACACGCGAAATATTACAGCGATTGGACGAGTATTTCGTTAGAAAATTTAAAAATACATAATTTTGCTATTTTCGGCAATTTTTACCGTTTAGGCTGTGCTTAAAATTAGACAAAAATATTAATTTTGTATTTTTTAATCTTTTGTATTAATAGTCGATGTAACGACTAAAAATGATTATCCACGCGAAATATTACAGCGATTGGACTTTAATTTCGTTAGAAAATTTAAAAATACATGGTTTTGCCATTTTCCGCAATTTTTACCGTTTAGGCTGGCTAAAAATTATATAAAAATTTTAATTTTGTATTTTTTAATCTTTTGTGTTGGTAATCGATGTAACGACTTAAAATGATTATACACGCGAAATAATAAGCGATTGGACTATTATTTCGTTACAAAATTGAAAAATAAATGATTTTGCCATTTCCTGCAATTTTTACCGTTTAGGCTGTGCTAAAAATTAGACAAAAATATTAATTTTGTATTTTTTAATCTTTTGTATTAATAGTCTATGTAACGACTAAAAATGATTATCCACGCAAAATATTACAGCGATTGGACTATTATTACGTTAGAAAAATGAAAAATACATGGTTTTGCCATTTCCTGCAATTTTTACCGTTTAGGCTGTGCTAAAAATTAGACAGAAATATTAATTTTGTATTTTTTAATATCTTGTGTTGGTAATCGATGTAACGACTAAAAATAATTATCCACGCGAAATATTACAGTGATTGGACGTGTAATTCGTTAGAAAATTTAAAAATACATGGTATTGCCATTTTCCGCAATTTTTACCGTTTAGGCTGGCTAAAAATTATATAAAAATATTAATTTTGTATTTTTTAATCTCTTGTGTTGGTAATCGATGTAACGACTTAAAATGATTATACACGCGAAATAATAAGCGATTGGACTTTTATTTCGTTACAAAATTGAAAAATAAATGATTTTGCCATTTCCTGCTATTTTTACCGTTTAGGCTGTGCTAAAAATTAGACAAAAATATTAATTTTGTATTTTTTAATCTTTTGTATTAATAGTCTATGTAACGACTAAAAATGATTATCCACGCAAAATATTACAGCGATTGGACTATTATTTCGGTAGAAAAATGAAAAATACATGGTTTTGCCATTTCCCGCAATTTTTACGGTTCAGGCTGTGCCAAAAATGAGACAAAAATTTTAATTTTGTATTTTTTAATCTTTTGTGTTGGTAATCGATGTAACGACTTAAAATGATTATACACGCGAAATAATAAGCGATTGGACTTTTATTTCGTTACAAAATTGAAAAATAAATGATTTTGCCATTTCCTGCAATTTTTACCGTTTAGGCTGTGCTAAAAATTAGACAAAAATATTAATTTTGTATTTTTTAATCTTTTGTATTAATAGTCTATGTAACGACTAAAAATGATTATCCACGCAAAATATTACAGCGATTGGACTATTATTACGTTAGAAAAATGAAAAATACATGGTTTTGCCATTTCCTGCAATTTTTACCGTTTAGGCTGTGCTAAAAATTAGACAGAAATATTAATTTTGTATTTTTTAATATCTTGTGTTGGTAATCGATGTAACGACTAAAAATAATTATCCACGCGAAATATTACAGTGATTGGACGTGTAATTCGTTAGAAAATTTAAAAATACATGGTATTGCCATTTTCCGCAATTTTTACCGTTTAGGCTGGCTAAAAATTATATAAAAATATTAATTTTGTATTTTTTAATCTCTTGTGTTGGTAATCGATGTAACGACTTAAAATGATTATACACGCGAAATAATAAGCGATTGGACTTTTATTTCGTTACAAAATTGAAAAATAAATGATTTTGCCATTTCCTGCAATTTTTACCGTTTAGGCTGTGCTAAAAATTAGACAAAAATATTAATTTTGTATTTTTTAATCTTTTGTATTAATAGTCTATGTAACGACTAAAAATGATTATCCACGCAAAATATTACAGCGATTGGACTATTATTTCGTTAGAAAAATGAAAAATACATGGTTTTGCCATTTCCTGCAATTTTTACCGTTTAGGCTGTGCTAAAAATTAGACAGAAATATTAATTTTGTATTTTTTAATATCTTGTGTTGGTAATCGATGTAACGACTAAAAATAATTATCCACGCGAAATATTACAGTGATTGGACGTGTAATTCGTTAGAAAATTTAAAAATACATGGTATTGCCATTTTCCGCAATTTTTACCGTTTAGGCTGGCTAAAAATTATATAAAAATATTAATTTTGTATTTTTTAATCTCTTGTGTTGGTAATCGATGTAACGACTTAAAATGATTATACACGCGAAATAATAAGCGATTGGACTTTTATTTCGTTAGAAAATTTAAAAATACATGGTTTTGCCATTTCCTGCAATTTTTACCGTTTAGCCTGTGCTAAAAATTAAGCAAAAATATTAATTTTAATGTTTTAATCTTTTGTATTAATAGTCTATGTAACGAATAAAAATGATTATCCACGCGAAATAATAAGCGATTGGACTTTTATTTCGTTAGAAAATTTAAAAATACATGGTATTGCCATTTTCCGCAATTTTTACCGTTTAGGCTGGCTAAAAATTATATAAAAATATTAATTTTGTATTTTTTAATCTCTTGTGTTGTTAATCGAAGAAACGACTTAAAATGATTATACACGGGAAATATTAACGCGATTGGACGAGTATTTCGTTAGAAAATTTAAAAATACATGGTTTTGCTATTTTCGGCAATTTTTACCGTTTAGGCTGTGCTTAAAATTAGACAAAAATATTAATTTTGTATTTTTTAATCTTTTGTATTAATAGTCGATGTAACGACTAAAAATGATTATACACGCGAAATATTACAGCGATTGGACGAGTATTTCGTTAGAAAATTTAAAAATACATAATTTTGCTATTTTCGGCAATTTTTACCGTTTAGGCTGTGCTTAAAATTAGACAAAAATATTAATTTTGTATTTTTTAATCTTTTGTATTAATAGTCGATGTAACGACTAAAAATGATTATCCACGCGAAATATTACAGCGATTGGACTTTAATTTCGTTAGAAAATTTAAAAATACATGGTTTTGCCATTTTCCGCAATTTTTACCGTTTAGGCTGTGCCAAAAATGAGACAAAAATTTTAATTTTGTATTTTTTAATCTTTTGTGTTGGTAATCGATGTAACGACTTAAAATGATTATCCACGCGAAATATTACAGCGATTGGACTTTTATTTCGTTAGAAAATTTAAAAATACATGGTTTTGCCATTTCCCGCAATTTTTACGGTTCAGGCTGTGCCAAAAATGAGACAAAAATTTTAATTTTGTATTTTTTAATCTTTTGTGTTGGTAATCGATGTAACGACTTAAAATGATTATACACGCGAAATAATAAGCGATTGGACTATTATTTCGTTAGAAAATTGAAAAATAAATGATTTTGCCATTTCCTGCAATTTTTACCGTTTAGGCTGTGCTAAAAATTAGACAAAAATATTAATTTTGTATTTTTTAATCTTTTGTATTAATAGTCTATGTAACGACTAAAAATGATTATCCACGCAAAATATTACAGCGATTGGACTATTATTTCGTTAGAAAAATGAAAAATACATGGTTTTGCCATTTCCTGCAATTTTTACCGTTTAGGCTGTGCTAAAAATTAGACAGAAATATTAATTTTGTATTTTTTAATCTTTTGTGTTGTTAATCGAAGAAACGACTTAAAATGATTATACACGGGAAATATTAACGCGATTGGACGAGTATTTCGTTAGAAAATTTAAAAATACATGGTTTTGCTATTTTCGGCAATTTTTACCGTTTAGGCTGTGCTTAAAATTAGACAAAAATATTAATTTTGTATTTTTTAATCTTTTGTATTAATAGTCGATGTAACGACTAAAAATGATTATCCACGCGAAATATTACAGCGATTGGACTTTTATTTCGTTAGAAAAATGAAAAATACATGGTTTTGCCATTTCCTGCAATTTTTACCTTTAGGCTGTAGACAAAAATATTAATTTTGTATTTTATAATCTTTTGTGTTAGTAATCGTTGTAACGACTTAAAATGATTATACACGCGAAATATTACAGCGATTGGACTTTAATTTCGTTAGAAAATTTAAAAATACATGGTTTTGCCATTTTCCGCAATTTTTACCGTTTAGGCTGGCTAAAAATTATATAAAAATTTTAATTTTGTATTTTTTAATCTTTTGTGTTGGTAATCGATGTAACGACTTAAAATGATTATACACGCGAAATAATAAGCGATTGGACTATTATTTCGTTACAAAATTGAAAAATAAATGATTTTGCCATTTCCTGCAATTTTTACCGTTTAGGCTGTGCTAAAAATTAGACAAAAATATTAATTTTGTATTTTTTAATCTTTTGTATTAATAGTCTATGTAACGACTAAATATGATTATCCACGCAAAATATTACAGCGATTGGACTATTATTACGTTAGAAAAATGAAAAATACATGGTTTTGCCATTTCCTGCAATTTTTACCGTTTAGGCTGTGCTAAAAATTAGACAGAAATATTAATTTTGTATTTTTTAATATCTTGTGTTGGTAATCGATGTAACGACTAAAAATAATTATCCACGCGAAATATTACAGTGATTGGACGTGTAATTCGTTAGAAAATTTAAAAATACATGGTATTGCCATTTTCCGCAATTTTTACCGTTTAGGCTGGCTAAAAATTATATAAAAATATTAATTTTGTATTTTTTAATCTCTTGTGTTGGTAATCGATGTAACGACTTAAAATGATTATACACGCGAAATAATAAGCGATTGGACTTTTATTTCGTTACAAAATTGAAAAATAAATGATTTTGCCATTTCCTGCTATTTTTACCGTTTAGGCTGTGCTAAAAATTAGACAAAAATATTAATTTTGTATTTTTTAATCTTTTGTATTAATAGTCTATGTAACGACTAAAAATGATTATCCACGCAAAATATTACAGCGATTGGACTATTATTTCGGTAGAAAAATGAAAAATACATGGTTTTGCCATTTCCCGCAATTTTTACGGTTCAGGCTGTGCCAAAAATGAGACAAAAATTTTAATTTTGTATTTTTTAATCTTTTGTGTTGGTAATCGATGTAACGACTTAAAATGATTATACACGCGAAATAATAAGCGATTGGACTTTTATTTCGTTACAAAATTGAAAAATAAATGATTTTGCCATTTCCTGCAATTTTTACCGTTTAGGCTGTGCTAAAAATTAGACAAAAATATTAATTTTGTATTTTTTAATCTTTTGTATTAATAGTCTATGTAACGACTAAAAATGATTATCCACGCAAAATATTACAGCGATTGGACTATTATTACGTTAGAAAAATGAAAAATACATGGTTTTGCCATTTCCTGCAATTTTTACCGTTTAGGCTGGCTAAAAATTAGACAGAAATATTAATTTTGTATTTTTTAATATCTTGTGTTGGTAATCGATGTAACGACTAAAAATAATTATCCACGCGAAATATTACAGTGATTGGACGTGTAATTCGTTAGAAAATTTAAAAATACATGGTATTGCCATTTTCCGCAATTTTTACCGTTTAGGCTGGCTAAAAATTATATAAAAATATTAATTTTGTATTTTTTAATCTCTTGTGTTGGTAATCGATGTAACGACTTAAAATGATTATACACGCGAAATAATAAGCGATTGGACTTTTATTTCGTTACAAAATTGAAAAATAAATGATTTTGCCATTTCCTGCAATTTTTACCGTTTAGGCTGTGCTAAAAATTAGACAAAAATATTAATTTTGTATTTTTTAATCTTTTGTATTAATAGTCTATGTAACGACTAAAAATGATTATCCACGCAAAATATTACAGCGATTGGACTATTATTTCGTTAGAAAAATGAAAAATACATGGTTTTGCCATTTCCTGCAATTTTTACCGTTTAGGCTGTGCTAAAAATTAGACAGAAATATTAATTTTGTATTTTTTAATATCTTGTGTTGGTAATCGATGTAACGACTAAAAATAATTATCCACGCGAAATATTACAGTGATTGGACGTGTAATTCGTTAGAAAATTTAAAAATACATGGTATTGCCATTTTCCGCAATTTTTACCGTTTAGGCTGGCTAAAAATTATATAAAAATATTAATTTTGTATTTTTTAATCTCTTGTGTTGGTAATCGATGTAACGACTTAAAATGATTATACACGCGAAATAATAAGCGATTGGACTTTTATTTCGTTAGAAAATTTAAAAATACATGGTTTTGCCATTTCCTGCAATTTTTACCGTTTAGCCTGTGCTAAAAATTAAGCAAAAATATTAATTTTAATGTTTTAATCTTTTGTATTAATAGTCTATGTAACGAATAAAAATGATTATCCACGCGAAATAATAAGCGATTGGACTTTTATTTCGTTAGAAAATTTAAAAATACATGGTATTGCTATTTTCGGCAATTTTTACCGTTTAGGCTGTGCTTAAAATTAGACAAAAATATTAATTTTGTATTTTTTAATCTTTTGTATTAATAGTCGATGTAACGACTAAAAATGATTATACACGCGAAATATTACAGCGATTGGACGAGTATTTCGTTAGAAAATTTAAAAATACATAATTTTGCTATTTTCGGCAATTTTTACCGTTTAGGCTGTGCTTAAAATTAGACAAAAATATTAATTTTGTATTTTTTAATCTTTTGTATTAATAGTCGATGTAACGACTAAAAATGATTATACACGCGAAATATTACAGCGATTGGACGAGTATTTCGTTAGAAAATTTAAAAATACATAATTTTGCTATTTTCGGCAATTTTTACCGTTTAGGCTGTGCTTAAAATTAGACAAAAATATTAATTTTGTATTTTTTAATCTTTTGTATTAATAGTCGATGTAACGACTAAAAATGATTATCCACGCGAAATATTACAGCGATTGGACTTTAATTTCGTTAGAAAATTTAAAAATACATGGTTTTGCCATTTTCCGCAATTTTTACCGTTTAGGCTGTGCCAAAAATGAGACAAAAATTTTAATTTTGTATTTTTTAATCTTTTGTGTTGGTAATCGATGTAACGACTTAAAATGATTATCCACGCGAAATATTACAGCGATTGGACTTTTATTTCGTTAGAAAATTTAAAAATACATGGTTTTGCCATTTCCCGCAATTTTTACGGTTCAGGCTGTGCTAAAAATTAAGCAAAAATATTAATTTTAATGTTTTAATCTTTTGTATTAATAGTCTATGTAACGAATAAAAATGATTATCCACGCGAAATAATAAGCGATTGGACTTTTATTTCGTTAGAAAATTTAAAAATACATGGTATTGCCATTTTCCGCAATTTTTACCGTTTAGGCTGGCTAAAAATTATATAAAAATATTAATTTTGTATTTTTTAATCTCTTGTGTTGTTAATCGAAGAAACGACTTAAAATGATTATACACGGGAAATATTAACGCGATTGGACGAGTATTTCGTTAGAAAATTTAAAAATACATGGTTTTGCTATTTTCGGCAATTTTTACCGTTTAGGCTGTGCTTAAAATTAGACAAAAATATTAATTTTGTATTTTTTAATCTTTTGTATTAATAGTCGATGTAACGACTAAAAATGATTATACACGCGAAATATTACAGCGATTGGACGAGTATTTCGTTAGAAAATTTAAAAATACATAATTTTGCTATTTTCGGCAATTTTTACCGTTTAGGCTGTGCTTAAAATTAGACAAAAATATTAATTTTGTATTTTTTAATCTTTTGTATTAATAGTCGATGTAACGACTAAAAATGATTATCCACGCGAAATATTACAGCGATTGGACTTTAATTTCGTTAGAAAATTTAAAAATACATGGTTTTGCCATTTTCCGCAATTTTTACCGTTTAGGCTGTGCCAAAAATGAGACAAAAATTTTAATTTTGTATTTTTTAATCTTTTGTGTTGGTAATCGATGTAACGACTTAAAATGATTATCCACGCGAAATATTACAGCGATTGGACTTTTATTTCGTTAGAAAATTTAAAAATACATGGTTTTGCTATTTTCGGCAATTTTTACCGTTTAGCCTGTGCTAAAAATTAAGCAAAAATATTAATTTTAATGTTTTAATCTTTTGTATTAATAGTCTATGTAACGAATAAAAATGATTATCCACGCGAAATAATAAGCGATTGGACTTTTATTTCGTTAGAAAATTTAAAAATACATGGTATTGCCATTTTCCGCAATTTTTACCGTTTAGGCTGGCTAAAAATTATATAAAAATATTAATTTTGTATTTTTTAATCTCTTGTGTTGTTAATCGAAGAAACGACTTAAAATGATTATACACGGGAAATATTAACGCGATTGGACGAGTATTTCGTTAGAAAATTTAAAAATACATGGTTTTGCTATTTTCGGCAATTTTTACCGTTTAGGCTGTGCTTAAAATTAGACAAAAATATTAATTTTGTATTTTTTAATCTTTTGTATTAATAGTCGATGTAACGACTAAAAATGATTATACACGCGAAATATTACAGCGATTGGACGAGTATTTCGTTAGAAAATTTAAAAATACATAATTTTGCTATTTTCGGCAATTTTTACCGTTTAGGCTGTGCTTAAAATTAGACAAAAATATTAATTTTGTATTTTTTAATCTTTTGTATTAATAGTCGATGTAACGACTAAAAATGATTATCCACGCGAAATATTACAGCGATTGGACTTTAATTTCGTTAGAAAATTTAAAAATACATGGTTTTGCCATTTTCCGCAATTTTTACCGTTTAGGCTGTGCCAAAAATGAGACAAAAATTTTAATTTTGTATTTTTTAATCTTTTGTGTTGGTAATCGATGTAACGACTTAAAATGATTATCCACGCGAAATATTACAGCGATTGGACTTTTATTTCGTTAGAAAATTTAAAAATACATGGTTTTGCCATTTCCCGCAATTTTTACGGTTCAGGCTGTGCCAAAAATGAGACAAAAATTTTAATTTTGTATTTTTTAATCTTTTGTGTTGGTAATCGATGTAACGACTTAAAATGATTATACACGCGAAATAATAAGCGATTGGACTATTATTTCGTTAGAAAATTGAAAAATAAATGATTTTGCCATTTCCTGCAATTTTTACCGTTTAGGCTGTGCTAAAAATTAGACAAAAATATTAATTTTGTATTTTTTAATCTTTTGTATTAATAGTCTATGTAACGACTAAAAATGATTATCCACGCAAAATATTACAGCGATTGGACTATTATTTCGTTAGAAAAATGAAAAATACATGGTTTTGCCATTTCCTGCAATTTTTACCGTTTAGGCTGTGCTAAAAATTAGACAGAAATATTAATTTTGTATTTTTTAATCTTTTGTGTTGTTAATCGAAGAAACGACTTAAAATGATTATACACGGGAAATATTAACGCGATTGGACGAGTATTTCGTTAGAAAATTTAAAAATACATGGTTTTGCTATTTTCGGCAATTTTTACCGTTTAGGCTGTGCTTAAAATTAGACAAAAATATTAATTTTGTATTTTTTAATCTTTTGTATTAATAGTCGATGTAACGACTAAAAATGATTATCCACGCGAAATATTACAGCGATTGGACTTTTATTTCGTTAGAAAAATGAAAAATACATGGTTTTGCCATTTCCTGCAATTTTTACCTTTAGGCTGTAGACAAAAATATTAATTTTGTATTTTATAATCTTTTGTGTTAGTAATCGTTGTAACGACTTAAAATGATTATACACGCGAAATATTACAGCGATTGGACTTTAATTTCGTTAGAAAAATGAAAAATACATGGTTTTGCCATTTCCTGCAATTTTTACCTTTAGGCTGTAGACAAAAATATTAATTTTGTATTTTATAATCTTTTGTGTTAGTAATCGTTGTAACGACTTAAAATGATTATACACGCGAAATATTACAGCGATTGGACTTTAATTTCGTTAGAAAATTTAAAAATACATGGTTTTGCCATTTTCCGCAATTTTTACCGTTTAGGCTGTGCTAAAAATTAGACAGAAATATTAATTTTGTATTTTTTAATATCTTGTGTTGGTAATCGATGTAACGACTAAAAATAATTATCCACGCGAAATATTACAGTGATTAGACGTGTAATTCGTTAGAAGATTTAAAAATACATGGTATTGCCATTTTCCGCAATTTTTACCGTTTAGGCTGGCTAAAAATTATATAAAAATATTAATTTTGTATTTTTTAATCTCTTGTGTTGGTAATCGATGTAACGACTTAAAATGATTATACACGCGAAATAATAAGCGATTGGACTTTTATTTCGTTACAAAATTGAAAAATAAATGATTTTGCCATTTCCTGCAATTTTTACCGTTTAGGCTGTGCTAAAAATTAGACAAAAATATTAATTTTGTATTTTTTAATCTTTTGTATTAATAGTCTATGTAACGACTAAAAATGATTATCCACGCAAAATATTACAAAATACATGGTATTGCCATTTTCCGCAATTTTTACCGTTTAGGCTGGCTAAAAATTATATAAAAATATTAATTTTGTATTTTTTAATCTCTTGTGTTGGTAATCGATGTAACGACTTAAAATGATTATACACGCGAAATAATAAGCGATTGGACTTTTATTTCGTTAGAAAATTTAAAAATACATGGTTTTGCCATTTCCTGCAATTTTTACCGTTTAGCCTGTGCTAAAAATTAAGCAAAAATATTAATTTTAATGTTTTAATCTTTTGTATTAATAGTCTATGTAACGAATAAAAATGATTATCCACGCGAAATAATAAGCGATTGGACTTTTATTTCGTTAGAAAATTTAAAAATACATGGTATTGCCATTTTCCGCAATTTTTACCGTTTAGGCTGGCTAAAAATTATATAAAAATATTAATTTTGTATTTTTTAATCTCTTGTGTTGTTAATCGAAGAAACGACTTAAAATGATTATACACGGGAAATATTAACGCGATTGGACGAGTATTTCGTTAGAAAATTTAAAAATACATGGTTTTGCTATTTTCGGCAATTTTTACCGTTTAGGCTGTGCTTAAAATTAGACAAAAATATTAATTTTGTATTTTTTAATCTTTTGTATTAATAGTCGATGTAACGACTAAAAATGATTATACACGCGAAATATTACAGCGATTGGACGAGTATTTCGTTAGAAAATTTAAAAATACATAATTTTGCTATTTTCGGCAATTTTTACCGTTTAGGCTGTGCTTAAAATTAGACAAAAATATTAATTTTGTATTTTTTAATCTTTTGTATTAATAGTCGATGTAACGACTAAAAATGATTATCCACGCGAAATATTACAGCGATTGGACTTTAATTTCGTTAGAAAATTTAAAAATACATGGTTTTGCCATTTTCCGCAATTTTTACCGTTTAGGCTGTGCCAAAAATGAGACAAAAATTTTAATTTTGTATTTTTTAATCTTTTGTGTTGGTAATCGATGTAACGACTTAAAATGATTATCCACGCGAAATATTACAGCGATTGGACTTTTATTTCGTTAGAAAATTTAAAAATACATGGTTTTGCCATTTCCCGCAATTTTTACGGTTCAGGCTGTGCCAAAAATGAGACAAAAATTTTAATTTTGTATTTTTTAATCTTTTGTGTTGGTAATCGATGTAACGACTTAAAATGATTATACACGCGAAATAATAAGCGATTGGACTATTATTTCGTTAGAAAATTGAAAAATAAATGATTTTGCCATTTCCTGCAATTTTTACCGTTTAGGCTGTGCTAAAAATTAGACAAAAATATTAATTTTGTATTTTTTAATCTTTTGTATTAATAGTCTATGTAACGACTAAAAATGATTATCCACGCAAAATATTACAGCGATTGGACTATTATTTCGTTAGAAAAATGAAAAATACATGGTTTTGCCATTTCCTGCAATTTTTACCGTTTAGGCTGTGCTAAAAATTAGACAGAAATATTAATTTTGTATTTTTTAATCTTTTGTGTTGTTAATCGAAGAAACGACTTAAAATGATTATACACGGGAAATATTAACGCGATTGGACGAGTATTTCGTTAGAAAATTTAAAAATACATGGTTTTGCTATTTTCGGCAATTTTTACCGTTTAGGCTGTGCTTAAAATTAGACAAAAATATTAATTTTGTATTTTTTAATCTTTTGTATTAATAGTCGATGTAACGACTAAAAATGATTATCCACGCGAAATATTACAGCGATTGGACTTTTATTTCGTTAGAAAAATGAAAAATACATGGTTTTGCCATTTCCTGCAATTTTTACCTTTAGGCTGTAGACAAAAATATTAATTTTGTATTTTATAATCTTTTGTGTTAGTAATCGTTGTAACGACTTAAAATGATTATACACGCGAAATATTACAGCGATTGGACTTTAATTTCGTTAGAAAATTTAAAAATACATGGTTTTGCCATTTTCCGCAATTTTTACCGTTTAGGCTGGCTAAAAATTATATAAAAATTTTAATTTTGTATTTTTTAATCTTTTGTGTTGGTAATCGATGTAACGACTTAAAATGATTATACACGCGAAATAATAAGCGATTGGACTATTATTTCGTTACAAAATTGAAAAATAAATGATTTTGCCATTTCCTGCAATTTTTACCGTTTAGGCTGTGCTAAAAATTAGACAAAAATATTAATTTTGTATTTTTTAATCTTTTGTATTAATAGTCTATGTAACGACTAAAAATGATTATCCACGCAAAATATTACAGCGATTGGACTATTATTACGTTAGAAAAATGAAAAATACATGGTTTTGCCATTTCCTGCAATTTTTACCGTTTAGGCTGTGCTAAAAATTAGACAGAAATATTAATTTTGTATTTTTTAATATCTTGTGTTGGTAATCGATGTAACGACTAAAAATAATTATCCACGCGAAATATTACAGTGATTGGACGTGTAATTCGTTAGAAAATTTTAAAATACATGGTATTGCCATTTTCCGCAATTTTTACCGTTTAGGCTGGCTAAAAATTATATAAAAATATTAATTTTGTATTTTTTAATCTCTTGTGTTGGTAATCGATGTAACGACTTAAAATGATTATACACGCGAAATAATAAGCGATTGGACTTTTATTTCGTTACAAAATTGAAAAATAAATGATTTTGCCATTTCCTGCAATTTTTACCGTTTAGGCTGTGCTAAAAATTAGACAAAAATATTAATTTTGTATTTTTTAATCTTTTGTATTAATAGTCTATGTAACGACTAAAAATGATTATCCACGCAAAATATTACAGCGATTGGACTATTATTTCGTTAGAAAAATGAAAAATACATGGTTTTGCCATTTCCTGCAATTTTTACCGTTTAGGCTGTGCTAAAAATTAGACAGAAATATTAATTTTGTATTTTTTAATATCTTGTGTTGGTAATCGATGTAACGACTAAAAATAATTATCCACGCGAAATATTACAGTGATTAGACGTGTAATTCGTTAGAAGATTTAAAAATACATGGTATTGCCATTTTCCGCAATTTTTACCGTTTAGGCTGCCTAAAAATTATATAAAAATATTAATTTTGTATTTTTTAATCTCTTGTGTTGGTAATCGATGTAACGACTTAAAATGATTATACACGCGAAATAATAAGCGATTGGACTTTTATTTCGTTACAAAATTGAAAAATAAATGATTTTGCCATTTCCTGCAATTTTTACCGTTTAGGCTGTGCTAAAAATTAGACAAAAATATTAATTTTGTATTTTTTAATCTTTTGTATTAATAGTCTATGTAACGACTAAAAATGATTATCCACGCAAAATATTACAAAATACATGGTATTGCCATTTTCCGCAATTTTTACCGTTTAGGCTGGCTAAAAATTATATAAAAATATTAATTTTGTATTTTTTAATCTCTTGTGTTGGTAATCGATGTAACGACTTAAAATGATTATACACGCGAAATAATAAGCGATTGGACTTTTATTTCGTTAGAAAATTTAAAAATACATGGTTTTGCCATTTCCTGCAATTTTTACCGTTTAGCCTGTGCTAAAAATTAAGCAAAAATATTAATTTTAATGTTTTAATCTTTTGTATTAATAGTCTATGTAACGAATAAAAATGATTATCCACGCGAAATAATAAGCGATTGGACTTTTATTTCGTTAGAAAATTTAAAAATACATGGTATTGCCATTTTCCGCAATTTTTACCGTTTAGGCTGGCTAAAAATTATATAAAAATATTAATTTTGTATTTTTTAATCTCTTGTGTTGTTAATCGAAGAAACGACTTAAAATGATTATACACGGGAAATATTAACGCGATTGGACGAGTATTTCGTTAGAAAATTTAAAAATACATGGTTTTGCTATTTTCGGCAATTTTTACCGTTTAGGCTGTGCTTAAAATTAGACAAAAATATTAATTTTGTATTTTTTAATCTTTTGTATTAATAGTCGATGTAACGACTAAAAATGATTATACACGCGAAATATTACAGCGATTGGACGAGTATTTCGTTAGAAAATTTAAAAATACATAATTTTGCTATTTTCGGCAATTTTTACCGTTTAGGCTGTGCTTAAAATTAGACAAAAATATTAATTTTGTATTTTTTAATCTTTTGTATTAATAGTCGATGTAACGACTAAAAATGATTATCCACGCGAAATATTACAGCGATTGGACTTTAATTTCGTTAGAAAATTTAAAAATACATGGTTTTGCCATTTTCCGCAATTTTTACCGTTTTGGCTGTGCCAAAAATGAGACAAAAATTTTAATTTTGTATTTTTTAATCTTTTGTGTTGGTAATCGATGTAACGACTTAAAATGATTATCCACGCGAAATATTACAGCGATTGGACTTTTATTTCGTTAGAAAATTTAAAAATACATGGTTTTGCCATTTCCCGCAATTTTTACGGTTCAGGCTGTGCCAAAAATGAGACAAAAATTTTAATTTTGTATTTTTTAATCTTTTGTGTTGGTAATCGATGTAACGACTTAAAATGATTATACACGCGAAATAATAAGCGATTGGACTATTATTTCGTTAGAAAATTGAAAAATAAATGATTTTGCCATTTCCTGCAATTTTTACCGTTTAGGCTGTGCTAAAAATTAGACAAAAATATTAATTTTGTATTTTTTAATCTTTTGTATTAATAGTCTATGTAACGACTAAAAATGATTATCCACGCAAAATATTACAGCGATTGGACTATTATTTCGTTAGAAAAATGAAAAATACATGGTTTTGCCATTTCCTGCAATTTTTACCGTTTAGGCTGTGCTAAAAATTAGACAGAAATATTAATTTTGTATTTTTTAATCTTTTGTGTTGTTAATCGAAGAAACGACTTAAAATGATTATACACGGGAAATATTAACGCGATTGGACGAGTATTTCGTTAGAAAATTTAAAAATACATGGTTTTGCTATTTTCGGCAATTTTTACCGTTTAGGCTGTGCTTAAAATTAGACAAAAATATTAATTTTGTATTTTTTAATCTTTTGTATTAATAGTCGATGTAACGACTAAAAATGATTATCCACGCGAAATATTACAGCGATTGGACTTTTATTTCGTTAGAAAAATGAAAAATACATGGTTTTGCCATTTCCTGCAATTTTTACCTTTAGGCTGTAGACAAAAATATTAATTTTGTATTTTATAATCTTTTGTGTTAGTAATCGTTGTAACGACTTAAAATGATTATACACGCGAAATATTACAGCGATTGGACTTTAATTTCGTTAGAAAATTTAAAAATACATGGTTTTGCCATTTTCCGCAATTTTTACCGTTTAGGCTGGCTAAAAATTATATAAAAATTTTAATTTTGTATTTTTTAATCTTTTGTGTTGGTAATCGATGTAACGACTTAAAATGATTATACACGCGAAATAATAAGCGATTGGACTATTATTTCGTTACAAAATTGAAAAATAAATGATTTTGCCATTTCCTGCAATTTTTACCGTTTAGGCTGTGCTAAAAATTAGACAAAAATATTAATTTTGTATTTTTTAATCTTTTGTATTAATAGTCTATGTAACGACTAAAAATGATTATCCACGCAAAATATTACAGCGATTGGACTATTATTACGTTAGAAAAATGAAAAATACATGGTTTTGCCATTTCCTGCAATTTTTACCGTTTAGGCTGTGCTAAAAATTAGACAGAAATATTAATTTTGTATTTTTTAATATCTTGTGTTGGTAATCGATGTAACGACTAAAAATAATTATCCACGCGAAATATTACAGTGATTGGACGTGTAATTCGTTAGAAAATTTAAAAATACATGGTATTGCCATTTTCCGCAATTTTTACCGTTTAGGCTGGCTAAAAATTATATAAAAATATTAATTTTGTATTTTTTAATCTCTTGTGTTGGTAATCGATGTAACGACTTAAAATGATTATACACGCGAAATAATAAGCGATTGGACTTTTATTTCGTTACAAAATTGAAAAATAAATGATTTTGCCATTTCCTGCAATTTTTACCGTTTAGGCTGTGCTAAAAATTAGACAAAAATATTAATTTTGTATTTTTTAATCTTTTGTATTAATAGTCTATGTAACGACTAAAAATGATTATCCACGCAAAATATTACAGCGATTGGACTATTATTTCGTTAGAAAAATGAAAAATACATGGTTTTGCCATTTCCTGCAATTTTTACCGTTTAGGCTGTGCTAAAAATTAGACAGAAATATTAATTTTGTATTTTTTAATATCTTGTGTTGGTAATCGATGTAACGACTAAAAATAATTATCCACGCGAAATATTACAGTGATTAGACGTGTAATTCGTTAGAAGATTTAAAAATACATGGTATTGCCATTTTCCGCAATTTTTACCGTTTAGGCTGGCTAAAAATTATATAAAAATATTAATTTTGTATTTTTTAATCTCTTGTGTTGGTAATCGATGTAACGACTTAAAATGATTATACACGCGAAATAATAAGCGATTGGACTTTTATTTCGTTACAAAATTGAAAAATAAATGATTTTGCCATTTCCTGCAATTTTTACCGTTTAGGCTGTGCTAAAAATTAGACAAAAATATTAATTTTGTATTTTTTAATCTTTTGTATTAATAGTCTATGTAACGACTAAAAATGATTATCCACGCAAAATATTACAGCGATTGGACTATTATTTCGTTAGAAAAATGAAAAATACATGGTTTTGCCATTTCCTGCAATTTTTACCGTTTAGGCTGTGCTAAAAATTAGACAGAAATATTAATTTTGTATTTTTTAATATCTTGGTTTGGTAATCGATGTAACGACTAAAAATAATTATCCACGCGAAATATTACAGTGATTGGACGTGTAATTCGTTAGAAAATTTAAAAATACATGGTATTGCCATTTTCCGCAATTTTTACCGTTTAGGCTGGCTAAAAATTATATAAAAATATTAATTTTGTATTTTTTAATCTCTTGTGTTGGTAATCGATGTAACGACTTAAAATGATTATACACGCGAAATAATAAGCGATTGGACTTTTATTTCGTTAGAAAATTTAAAAATACATGGTTTTGCCATTTCCTGCAATTTTTACCGTTTAGCCTGTGCTAAAAATTAAGCAAAAATATTAATTTTAATGTTTTAATCTTTTGTATTAATAGTCTATGTAACGAATAAAAATGATTATCCACGCAAAATATTACAGCGATTGGACTATTATTTCGTTAGAAAAATGAAAAATACATGGTTTTGCCATTTCCTGCAATTTTTACCGTTTAGGCTGTGCTAAAAATTAGACAGAAATATTAATTTTGTATTTTTTAATCTTTTGTGTTGTTAATCGAAGAAACGACTTAAAATGATTATCCACGCGAAATATTACAGCGATTGGACTTTTATTTCGTTAGAAAAATGAAAAATACATGGTTTTGCCATTTCCTGCAATTTTTACCTTTAGGCTGTAGACAAAAATATTAATTTTGTATTTTATAATCTTTTGTGTTAGTAATCGTTGTAACGACTTAAAATGATTATACACGCGAAATATTACAGCGATTGGACTTTAATTTCGTTAGAAAATTTAAAAATACATGGTTTTGCCATTTTCCGCAATTTTTACCGTTTAGGCTGGCTAAAAATTATATAAAAATTTTAATTTTGTATTTTTTAATCTTTTGTGTTGGTAATCGATGTAACGACTTAAAATGATTATACACGCGAAATAATAAGCGATTGGACTATTATTTCGTTACAAAATTGAAAAATAAATGATTTTGCCATTTCCTGCAATTTTTACCGTTTAGGCTGTGCTAAAAATTAGACAAAAATATTAATTTTGTATTTTTTAATCTTTTGTATTAATAGTCTATGTAACGACTAAAAATGATTATCCACGCAAAATATTACAGCGATTGGACTATTATTACGTTAGAAAAATGAAAAATACATGGTTTTGCCATTTCCTGCAATTTTTACCGTTTAGGCTGTGCTAAAAATTAGACAGAAATATTAATTTTGTATTTTTTAATATCTTGTGTTGGTAATCGATGTAACGACTAAAAATAATTATCCACGCGAAATATTACAGTGATTGGACGTGTAATTCGTTAGAAAATTTAAAAATACATGGTATTGCCATTTTCCGCAATTTTTACCGTTTAGGCTGGCTAAAAATTATATAAAAATATTAATTTTGTATTTTTTAATCTCTTGTGTTGGTAATCGATGTAACGACTTAAAATGATTATACACGCGAAATAATAAGCGATTGGACTTTTATTTCGTTACAAAATTGAAAAATAAATGATTTTGCCATTTCCTGCAATTTTTACCGTTTAGGCTGTGCTAAAAATTAGACAAAAATATTAATTTTGTATTTTTTAATCTTTTGTATTAATAGTCTATGTAACGACTAAAAATGATTATCCACGCAAAATATTACAGCGATTGGACTATTATTTCGTTAGAAAAATGAAAAATACATGGTTTTGCCATTTCCTGCAATTTTTACCGTTTAGGCTGTGCTAAAAATTAGACAGAAATATTAATTTTGTATTTTTTAATATCTTGTGTTGGTAATCGATGTAACGACTAAAAATAATTATCCACGCGAAATATTACAGTGATTAGACGTGTAATTCGTTAGAAGATTTAAAAATACATGGTATTGCCATTTTCCGCAATTTTTACCGTTTAGGCTGGCTAAAAATTATATAAAAATATTAATTTTGTATTTTTTAATCTCTTGTGTTGGTAATCGATGTAACGACTTAAAATGATTATACACGCGAAATAATAAGCGATTGGACTTTTATTTCGTTACAAAATTGAAAAATAAATGATTTTGCCATTTCCTGCAATTTTTACCGTTTAGGCTGTGCTAAAAATTAGACAAAAATATTAATTTTGTATTTTTTAATCTTTTGTATTAATAGTCTATGTAACGACTAAAAATGATTATCCACGCAAAATATTACAGCGATTGGACTATTATTTCGTTAGAAAAATGAAAAATACATGGTTTTGCCATTTCCTGCAATTTTTACCGTTTAGGCTGTGCTAAAAATTAGACAGAAATATTAATTTTGTATTTTTTAATATCTTGGTTTGGTAATCGATGTAACGACTAAAAATAATTATCCACGCGAAATATTACAGTGATTGGACGTGTAATTCGTTAGAAAATTTAAAAATACATGGTATTGCCATTTTCCGCAATTTTTACCGTTTAGGCTGGCTAAAAATTATATAAAAATATTAATTTTGTATTTTTTAATCTCTTGTGTTGGTAATCGATGTAACGACTTAAAATGATTATACACGCGAAATAATAAGCGATTGGACTTTTATTTCGTTAGAAAATTTAAAAATACATGGTTTTGCCATTTCCTGCAATTTTTACCGTTTAGCCTGTGCTAAAAATTAAGCAAAAATATTAATTTTAATGTTTTAATCTTTTGTATTAATAGTCTATGTAACGAATAAAAATGATTATCCACGCGAAATATTACAGCGATTGGACTATTATTTCGTTAGAAAAATGAAAAATACATGGTTTTGCCATTTCCTGCAATTTTTACCGTTTAGGCTGTGCTAAAAATTAGACAGAAATATTAATTTTGTATTTTTTAATCTTTTGTGTTGTTAATCGAAGAAACGACTTAAAATGATTATACACGGGAAATATTAACGCGATTGGACGAGTATTTCGTTAGAAAATTTAAAAATACATGGTTTTGCTATTTTCGGCAATTTTTACCGTTTAGGCTGTGCTTAAAATTAGACAAAAATATTAATTTTGTATTTTTTAATCTTTTGTATTAATAGTCTATGTAACGACTAAAAATGATTATCCACGCAAAATATTACAGCGATTGGACTATTATTTCGTTAGAAAAATGAAAAATACATGGTTTTGCCATTTCCTGCAATTTTTACCGTTTAGGCTGTGCTAAAAATTAGACAGAAATATTAATTTTGTATTTTTTAATATCTTGTGTTGGTAATCGATGTAACGACTAAAAATAATTATCCACGCGAAATATTACAGTGATTGGACGTGTAATTCGTTAGAAAATTTAAAAATACATGGTATTGCCATTTTCCGCAATTTTTACCGTTTAGGCTGGCTAAAAATTATATAAAAATATTAATTTTGTATTTTTTAATCTCTTGTGTTGGTAATCGATGTAACGACTTAAAATGATTATACACGCGAAATAATAAGCGATTGGACTTTTATTTCGTTACAAAATTGAAAAATAAATGATTTTGCCATTTCCTGCAATTTTTACCGTTTAGGCTGTGCTAAAAATTAGACAAAAATATTAATTTTGTATTTTTTAATCTTTTGTATTAATAGTCTATGTAACGACTAAAAATGATTATCCACGCAAAATATTACAGCGATTGGACTATTATTTCGTTAGAAAAATGAAAAATACATGGTTTTGCCATTTCCTGCAATTTTTACCGTTTAGGCTGTGCTAAAAATTAGACAGAAATATTAATTTTGTATTTTTTAATATCTTGTGTTGGTAATCGATGTAACGACTAAAAATAATTATCCACGCGAAATATTAACGCGATTGGACGAGTATTTCGTTAGAAAATTTAAAAATACATGGTTTTGCTATTTTCGGCAATTTTTACCGTTTAGGCTGTGCTTAAAATTAGACAAAAATATTAATTTTGTATTTTTTAATCTTTTGTATTAATAGTCGATGTAACGACTAAAAATGATTATCCACGCGAAATATTACAGCGATTGGACTTTTATTTCGTTAGAAAAATGAAAAATACATGGTTTTGCCATTTCCTGCAATTTTTACCGTTTAGGCTGTGCTAAAAATTAGACAGAAATATTAATTTTGTATTTTTTAATCTTTTGTGTTGTTAATCGAAGAAACGACTTAAAATGATTATACACGGGAAATATTAACGCGATTGGACGAGTATTTCGTTAGAAAATTTAAAAATACATGGTTTTGCTATTTTCGGCAATTTTTACCGTTTAGGCTGTGCCAAAAATGAGACAAAAATTTTAATTTTGTATTTTTTAATCTTTTGTGTTGGTAATCGATGTAACGACTTAAAATGATTATACACGCGAAATAATAAGCGATTGGACTATTATTTCGTTAGAAAATTGAAAAATAAATGATTTTGCCATTTCCTGCAATTTTTACCGTTTAGGCTGTGCTAAAAATTAGACAAAAATATTAATTTTGTATTTTTTAATCTTTTGTATTAATAGTCTATGTAACGACTAAAAATGATTATCCACGCAAAATATTACAGCGATTGGACTATTATTTCGTTAGAAAAATGAAAAATACATGGTTTTGCCATTTCCTGCAATTTTTACCGTTTAGGCTGTGCTAAAAATTAGACAGAAATATTAATTTTGTATTTTTTAATCTTTTGTGTTGTTAATCGAAGAAACGACTTAAAATGATTATACACGGGAAATATTAACGCGATTGGACGAGTATTTCGTTAGAAAATTGAAAAATACATGGTTTTGCTATTTTCGGCAATTTTTACCGTTTAGGCTGTGCTTAAAATTAGACAAAAATATTAATTTTGTATTTTTTAATCTTTTGTATTAATAGTCGATGTAACGACTAAAAATGATTATCCACGCGAAATATTACAGCGATTGGACTTTTATTTCGTTAGAAAAATGAAAAATACATGGTTTTGCCATTTCCTGCAATTTTTACCTTTAGGCTGTAGACAAAAATATTAATTTTGTATTTTATAATCTTTTGTGTTAGTAATCGATGTAACGACTTAAAATGATTATACACGCGAAATATTACAGCGATTGGACGAGTATTTCGTTAGAAAATTTAAAAATACATAATTTTGCTATTTTCGACAATTTTTACCGTTTAGGCTGTGCTTAAAATTAGACAAAAATATTAATTTTGTATTTTTTAATCTTTTGTATTAATAGTCGATGTAACGACTAAAAATGATTATCCACGCGAAATATTGCAGCGATTGGACTTTAATTTCGTTAGAAAATTTAAAAATACATGGTTTTGCCATTTTCCGCAATTTTTACCGTTTAGGCTGGCTAAAAATTATATAAAAATTTTAATTTTGTATTTTTTAATCTTTTGTGTTGGTAATCGATGTAACGACTTAAAATGATTATACACGCGAAATAATAAGCGATTGGACTATTATTTCGTTACAAAATTGAAAAATAAATGATTTTGCCATTTCCTGCAATTTTTACCGTTTAGGCTGTGCTAAAAATTAGACAAAAATATTAATTTTGTATTTTTTAATCTTTTGTATTAATAGTCTATGTAACGACTAAAAATGATTATCCACGCAAAATATTACAGCGATTGGACTATTATTACGTTAGAAAAATGAAAAATACATGGTTTTGCCATTTCCTGCAATTTTTACCGTTTAGGCTGTGCTAAAAATTAGACAGAAATATTAATTTTGTATTTTTTAATATCTTGTGTTGGTAATCGATGTAACGACTAAAAATAATTATCCACGCGAAATATTACAGTGATTGGACGTGTAATTCGTTAGAAAATTTAAAAATACATGGTATTGCCATTTTCCGCAATTTTTACCGTTTAGGCTGGCTAAAAATTATATAAAAATATTAATTTTGTATTTTTTAATCTCTTGTGTTGGTAATCGATGTAACGACTTAAAATGATTATACACGCGAAATAATAAGCGATTGGACTTTTATTTCGTTACAAAATTGAAAAATAAATGATTTTGCCATTTCCTGCAATTTTTACCGTTTAGGCTGTGCTAAAAATTAGACAAAAATATTAATTTTGTATTTTTTAATCTTTTGTATTAATAGTCTATGTAACGACTAAAAATGATTATCCACGCAAAATATTACAGCGATTGGACTATTATTTCGTTAGAAAAATGAAAAATACATGGTTTTGCCATTTCCTGCAATTTTTACCGTTTAGGCTGTGCTAAAAATTAGACAGAAATATTAATTTTGTATTTTTTAATATCTTGTGTTGGTAATCGATGTAACGACTAAAAATAATTATCCACGCGAAATATTACAGTGATTGGACGTGTAATTCGTTAGAAAATTTAAAAATACATGGTATTGCCATTTTCCGCAATTTTTACCGTTTAGGCTGGCTAAAAATTATATAAAAATATTAATTTTGTATTTTTTAATCTCTTGTGTTGGTAATCGATGTAACGACTTAAAATGATTATACACGCGAAATAATAAGCGATTGGACTTTTATTTCGTTAGAAAATTTAAAAATACATGGTTTTGCCATTTCCTGCAATTTTTACCGTTTAGCCTGTGCTAAAAATTAAGCAAAAATATTAATTTTAATGTTTTAATCTTTTGTATTAATAGTCTATGTAACGAATAAAAATGATTATCCACGCGAAATATTACAGCGATTGGACTATTATTTCGTTAGAAAAATGAAAAATACATGGTTTTGCCATTTCCTGCAATTTTTACCTTTAGGCTGTGCTAAAAATTAGACAAAAATATTAATTTTGTATTTTTTAATCTTTTGTGTTAGTAATCGATGTAACGACTTAAAATGATTATACACGCGAAATATTACAGCGATTGGACGAGTATTTCGTTAGAAAATTTAAAAATACATGGTTTTGCCATTTCCTGCAATTTTTACCGTTTAGGCTGTGCTAAAAATTAGACAGAAATATTAATTTTGTATTTTTTAATATCTTGTGTTGGTAATCGATGTAACGACTAAAAATAATTATCCACGCGAAATATTACAGTGATTGGACGTGTAATTCGTTAGAAAATTTAAAAATACATGGTATTGCCATTTTCCGCAATTTTTACCGTTTAGGCTGGCTAAAAATTATATAAAAATATTAATTTTGTATTTTTTAATCTTTTGTGTTAGTAATCGATGTAACGACTTAAAATGATTATACACGCGAAATATTACAGCGATTGGACGAGTATTTCGTTAGAAAATTTAAAAATACATGGTTTTGCCATTTCCTGCAATTTTTACCGTTTAGGCTGTGCTAAAAATTAGACAAAAATATTAATTTTGTATTTTTTAATCTTTTGTGTTAGTAATCGATGTAACGACTTAAAATGATTATACACGCGAAATATTACAGCGATTGGACGAGTATTTCGTTAGAAAATTTAAAAATACATGGTTTTGCCATTTCCTGCAATTTTTACCGTTTAGGCTGTGCTAAAAATTAGACAGAAATATTAATTTTGTATTTTTTAATATCTTGTGTTGGTAATCGATGTAACGACTAAAAATAATTATCCACGCGAAATATTACAGTGATTGGACGTGTAATTCGTTAGAAAATTTAAAAATACATGGTATTGCCATTTTCCGCAATTTTTACCGTTTAGGCTGGCTAAAAATTATATAAAAATATTAATTTTGTATTTTTTAATCTCTTGTGTTGGTAATCGATGTAACGACTTAAAATGATTATACACGCGAAATAATAAGCGATTGGACTTTTATTTCGTTAGAAAATTTAAAAATACATGGTTTTGCCATTTCCTGCAATTTTTACCGTTTAGCCTGTGCTAAAAATTAAGCAAAAATATTAATTTTAATGTTTTAATCTTTTGTATTAATAGTCTATGTAACGAATAAAAATGATTATCCACGCGAAATATTACAGCGATTGGACTATTATTTCGTTAGAAAAATGAAAAATAAATGATTTTGCCATTTCCTGCAATTTTTACCTTTAGGCTGTGCTAAAAATTAGACAAAAATATTAATTTTGTATTTTTTAATCTTTTGTATTAATAGTCTATGTAACGACTAAAAATGATTATCCACGCAAAATATTACAGCGATTGGACTATTATTACGTTAGAAAAATGAAAAATACATGGTTTTGCCATTTCCTGCAATTTTTACCGTTTAGGCTGTGCTAAAAATTAGACAGAAATATTAATTTTGTATTTTTTAATATCTTGTGTTGGTAATCGATGTAACGACTAAAAATAATTATCCACGCGAAATATTACAGTGATTGGACGTGTAATTCGTTAGAAAATTTAAAAATACATGGTATTGCCATTTTCCGCAATTTTTACCGTTTAGGCTGGCTAAAAATTATATAAAAATATTAATTTTGTATTTTTTAATCTCTTGTGTTGGTAATCGATGTAACGACTTAAAATGATTATACACGCGAAATAATAAGCGATTGGACTTTTATTTCGTTACAAAATTGAAAAATAAATGATTTTGCCATTTCCTGCAATTTTTACCGTTTAGGCTGTGCTAAAAATTAGACAAAAATATTAATTTTGTATTTTTTAATCTTTTGTATTAATAGTCTATGTAACGACTAAAAATGATTATCCACGCAAAATATTACAGCGATTGGACTATTATTTCGTTAGAAAAATGAAAAATACATGGTTTTGCCATTTCCTGCAATTTTTACCGTTTAGGCTGTGCTAAAAATTAGACAGAAATATTAATTTTGTATTTTTTAATATCTTGTGTTGGTAATCGATGTAACGACTAAAAATAATTATCCACGCGAAATATTACAGTGATTGGACGTGTAATTCGTTAGAAAATTTAAAAATACATGGTATTGCCATTTTCCGCAATTTTTACCGTTTAGGCTGGCTAAAAATTATATAAAAATATTAATTTTGTATTTTTTAATCTCTTGTGTTGGTAATCGATGTAACGACTTAAAATGATTATACACGCGAAATAATAAGCGATTGGACTTTTATTTCGTTAGAAAATTTAAAAATACATGGTTTTGCCATTTCCTGCAATTTTTACCGTTTAGCCTGTGCTAAAAATTAAGCAAAAATATTAATTTTAATGTTTTAATCTTTTGTATTAATAGTCTATGTAACGAATAAAAATGATTATCCACGCGAAATATTACAGCGATTGGACTATTATTTCGTTAGAAAAATGAAAAATACATGGTTTTGCCATTTCCTGCAATTTTTACCTTTAGGCTGTGCTAAAAATTAGACAAAAATATTAATTTTGTATTTTTTAATCTTTTGTGTTAGTAATCGATGTAACGACTTAAAATGATTATACACGCGAAATATTACAGCGATTGGACGAGTATTTCGTTAGAAAATTTAAAAATACATGGTTTTGCCATTTCCTGCAATTTTTACCGTTTAGGCTGTGCTAAAAATTAGACAGAAATATTAATTTTGTATTTTTTAATATCTTGTGTTGGTAATCGATGTAACGACTAAAAATAATTATCCACGCGAAATATTACAGTGATTGGACGTGTAATTCGTTAGAAAATTTAAAAATACATGGTATTGCCATTTTCCGCAATTTTTACCGTTTAGGCTGGCTAAAAATTATATAAAAATATTAATTTTGTATTTTTTAATCTCTTGTGTTGGTAATCGATGTAACGACTTAAAATGATTATACACGCGAAATAATAAGCGATTGGACTTTTATTTCGTTACAAAATTGAAAAATAAATGATTTTGCCATTTCCTGCAATTTTTACCGTTTAGGCTGTGCTAAAAATTAGACAAAAATATTAATTTTGTATTTTTTAATCTTTTGTATTAATAGTCGATGTAACGACTAAAAATGATTATCCACGCGAAATATTACAGCGATTGGACTTTAATTTCGTTAGAAAATTTAAAAATACATGGTTTTGCCATTTTCCGCAATTTTTACCGTTTAGGCTGTGCCAAAAATGAGACAAAAATTTTAATTTTGTATTTTTTAATCTTTTGTGTTGGTAATCGATGTAACGACTTAAAATGATTATCCACGCGAAATATTACAGCGATTGGACTTTTATTTCGTTAGAAAATTTAAAAATACATGGTTTTGCCATTTCCCGCAATTTTTACGGTTCAGGCTGTGCCAAAAATGAGACAAAAATTTTAATTTTGTATTTTTTAATCTTTTGTGTTGGTAATCGATGTAACGACTTAAAATGATTATACACGCGAAATAATAAGCGATTGGACTATTATTTCGTTAGAAAATTGAAAAATAAATGATTTTGCCATTTCCTGCAATTTTTACCGTTTAGGCTGTGCTAAAAATTAGACAAAAATATTAATTTTGTATTTTTTAATCTTTTGTATTAATAGTCTATGTAACGACTAAAAATGATTATCCACGCAAAATATTACAGCGATTGGACTATTATTTCGTTAGAAAAATGAAAAATACATGGTTTTGCCATTTCCTGCAATTTTTACCGTTTAGGCTGTGCTAAAAATTAGACAGAAATATTAATTTTGTATTTTTTAATCTTTTGTGTTGTTAATCGAAATGATTATACACGGGAAATATTAACGCGATTGGACGAGTATTTCGTTATAAAATTTAAAAATACATGGTTTTGCTATTTTCGGCAATTTTTACCGTTTAGGCTGTGCTTAAAATTAGACAAAAATATTAATTTTGTATTTTTTAATCTTTTGTATTAATAGTCGATGTAACGACTAAAAATGATTATCCACGCGAAATATTACAGCGATTGGACTTTTATTTCGTTAGAAAAATGAAAAATACATGGTTTTGCCATTTCCTGCAATTTTTACCTTTAGGCTGTAGACAAAAATATTAATTTTGTATTTTATAATCTTTTGTGTTAGTAATCGTTGTAACGACTTAAAATGATTATACACGCGAAATATTACAGCGATTGGACTTTAATTTCGTTAGAAAATTTAAAAATACATGGTTTTGCCATTTTCCGCAATTTTTACCGTTTAGGCTGGCTAAAAATTATATAAAAATTTTAATTTTGTATTTTTTAATCTTTTGTGTTGGTAATCGATGTAACGACTTAAAATGATTATACACGCGAAATAATAAGCGATTGAACTATTATTTCGTTACAAAATTGAAAAATAAATGATTTTGCCATTTCCTGCAATTTTTACCGTTTAGGCTGTGCTAAAAATTAGACAAAAATATTAATTTTGTATTTTTTAATCTTTTGTATTAATAGTCTATGTAACGACTAAAAATGATTATCCACGCAAAATATTACAGCGATTGGACTATTATTACGTTAGAAAAATGAAAAATACATGGTTTTGCCATTTCCTGCAATTTTTACCGTTTAGGCTGTGCTAAAAATTAGACAGAAATATTAATTTTGTATTTTTTAATATCTTGTGTTGGTAATCGATGTAACGACTAAAAATAATTATCCACGCGAAATATTACAGTGATTGGACGTGTAATTCGTTAGAAAATTTAAAAATACATGGTATTGCCATTTTCCGCAATTTTTACCGTTTAGGCTGGCTAAAAATTATATAAAAATATTAATTTTGTATTTTTTAATCTCTTGTGTTGGTAATCGATGTAACGACTTAAAATGATTATACACGCGAAATAATAAGCGATTGGACTTTTATTTCGTTACAAAATTGAAAAATAAATGATTTTGCCATTTCCTGCAATTTTTACCGTTTAGGCTGTGCTAAAAATTAGACAAAAATATTAATTTTGTATTTTTTAATCTTTTGTATTAATAGTCTATGTAACGACTAAAAATGATTATCCACGCAAAATATTACAGCGATTGGACTATTATTTCGTTAGAAAAATGAAAAATACATGGTTTTGCCATTTCCTGCAATTTTTACCGTTTAGGCTGTGCTAAAAATTAGACAGAAATATTAATTTTGTATTTTTTAATATCTTGGTTTGGTAATCGATGTAACGACTAAAAATAATTATCCACGCGAAATATTACAGTGATTGGACGTGTAATTCGTTAGAAAATTTAAAAATACATGGTATTGCCATTTTCCGCAATTTTTACCGTTTAGGCTGGCTAAAAATTATATAAAAATATTAATTTTGTATTTTTTAATCTCTTGTGTTGGTAATCGATGTAACGACTTAAAATGATTATACACGCGAAATAATAAGCGATTGGACTTTTATTTCGTTAGAAAATTTAAAAATACATGGTTTTGCCATTTCCTGCAATTTTTACCGTTTAGCCTGTGCTAAAAATTAAGCAAAAATATTAATTTTAATGTTTTAATCTTTTGTATTAATAGTCTATGTAACGACTAAAAATGATTATCCACGCAAAATATTACAGCGATTGGACTATTATTTCGTTAGAAAAATGAAAAATACATGGTTTTGCCATTTCCTGCAATTTTTACCGTTTAGGCTGTGCTAAAAATTAGACAGAAATATTAATTTTGTATTTTTTAATATCTTGTGTTGGTAATCGATGTAACGACTAAAAATAATTATCCACGCCAAATATTACAGTGATTGGACGTGTAATTCGTTAGAAAATTTAAAAATACATGGTATTGCCATTTTACGCAATTTTTACCGTTTAGGCTGGCTAAAAATTATATAAAAATATTAATTTTGTATTTTTTAATCTCTTGTGTTGGTAATCGATGTAACGACTTAAAATGATTATACACGCGAAATAATAAGCGATTGGACTTTTATTTCGTTACAAAATTGAAAAATAAATGATTTTGCCATTTCCTGCAATTTTTACCGTTTAGGCTGTGCTAAAAATTAGACAAAAATATTAATTTTGTATTTTTTAATCTTTTGTATTAATAGTCTATGTAACGACTAAAAATGATTATCCACGCAAAATATTACAGCGATTGGACTATTATTTCGTTAGAAAAATGAAAAATACATGGTTTTGCCATTTCCTGCAATTTTTACCGTTTAGGCTGTGCTAAAAATTAGACAGAAATATTAATTTTGTATTTTTTAATATCTTGTGTTGGTAATCGATGTAACGACTAAAAATAATTATCCACGCGAAATATTAACGCGATTGGACGAGTATTTCGTTAGAAAATTTAAAAATACATGGTTTTGCTATTTTCGGCAATTTTTACCGTTTAGGCTGTGCTTAAAATTAGACAAAAATATTAATTTTGTATTTTTTAATCTTTTGTATTAATAGTCGATGTAACGACTAAAAATGATTATCCACGCGAAATATTACAGCGATTGGACTTTTATTTCGTTAGAAAAATGAAAAATACATGGTTTTGCCATTTCCTGCAATTTTTACCGTTTAGGCTGTGCTAAAAATTAGACAGAAATATTAATTTTGTATTTTTTAATCTTTTGTGTTGTTAATCGAAGAAACGACTTAAAATGATTATACACGGGAAATATTAACGCGATTGGACGAGTATTTCGTTAGAAAATTTAAAAATACATGGTTTTGCTATTTTCGGCAATTTTTACCGTTTAGGCTGTGCCAAAAATGAGACAAAAATTTTAATTTTGTATTTTTTAATCTTTTGTGTTGGTAATCGATGTAACGACTTAAAATGATTATACACGCGAAATAATAAGCGATTGGACTATTATTTCGTTAGAAAATTGAAAAATAAATGATTTTGCCATTTCCTGCAATTTTTACCGTTTAGGCTGTGCTAAAAATTAGACAAAAATATTAATTTTGTATTTTTTAATCTTTTGTATTAATAGTCTATGTAACGACTAAAAATGATTATCCACGCAAAATATTACAGCGATTGGACTATTATTTCGTTAGAAAAATGAAAAATACATGGTTTTGCCATTTCCTGCAATTTTTACCGTTTAGGCTGTGCTAAAAATTAGACAGAAATATTAATTTTGTATTTTTTAATCTTTTGTGTTGTTAATCGAAGAAACGACTTAAAATGATTATACACGGGAAATATTAACGCGATTGGACGAGTATTTCGTTAGAAAATTGAAAAATACATGGTTGTGCTATTTCGGCAATTTTTACCGTTTAGGCTGTGCTTAAAATTAGACAAAAATATTAATTTTGTATTTTTTAATCTTTTGTATTAATAGTCGATGTAACGACTAAAAATGATTATCCACGCGAAATATTACAGCGATTGGACTTTTATTTCGTTAGAAAAATGAAAAATACATGGTTTTGCCATTTCCTGCAATTTTTACCTTTAGGCTGTAGACAAAAATATTAATTTTGTATTTTATAATCTTTTGTGTTAGTAATCGATGTAACGACTTAAAATGATTATACACGCGAAATATTACAGCGATTGGACGAGTATTTCGTTAGAAAATTTAAAAATACATAATTTTGCTATTTTCGGCAATTTTTACCGTTTAGGCTGTGCTTAAAATTAGACAAAAATATTAATTTTGTATTTTTTAATCTTTTGTATTAATAGTCGATGTAACGACTAAAAATGATTATCCACGCGAAATATTACAGCGATTGGACTTTAATTTCGTTAGAAAATTTAAAAATACATGGTTTTGCCATTTTCCGCAATTTTTACCGTTTAGGCTGGCTAAAAATTATATAAAAATTTTAATTTTGTATTTTTTAATCTTTTGTGTTGGTAATCGATGTAACGACTTAAAATGATTATACACGCGAAATAATAAGCGATTGGACTATTATTTCGTTACAAAATTGAAAAATAAATGATTTTGCCATTTCCTGCAATTTTTACCGTTTAGGCTGTGCTAAAAATTAGACAAAAATATTAATTTTGTATTTTTTAATCTTTTGTATTAATAGTCTATGTAACGACTAAAAATGATTATCCACGCAAAATATTACAGCGATTGGACTATTATTACGTTAGAAAAATGAAAAATACATGGTTTTGCCATTTCCTGCAATTTTTACCGTTTAGGCTGTGCTAAAAATTAGACAGAAATATTAATTTTGTATTTTTTAATATCTTGTGTTGGTAATCGATGTAACGACTAAAAATAATTATCCACGCGAAATATTACAGTGATTGGACGTGTAATTCGTTAGAAAATTTAAAAATACATGGTATTGCCATTTTCCGCAATTTTTACCGTTTAGGCTGGCTAAAAATTATATAAAAATATTAATTTTGTATTTTTTAATCTCTTGTGTTGGTAATCGATGTAACGACTTAAAATGATTATACACGCGAAATAATAAGCGATTGGACTTTTATTTCGTTACAAAATTGAAAAATAAATGATTTTGCCATTTCCTGCAATTTTTACCGTTTAGGCTGTGCTAAAAATTAGACAAAAATATTAATTTTGTATTTTTTAATCTTTTGTATTAATAGTCTATGTAACGACTAAAAATGATTATCCACGCAAAATATTACAGCGATTGGACTATTATTTCGTTAGAAAAATGAAAAATACATTGTTTTGCCATTTCCTGCAATTTTTACCGTTTAGGCTGTGCTAAAAATTAGACAGAAATATTAATTTTGTATTTTTTAATATCTTGTGTTGGTAATCGATGTAACGACTAAAAATGATTATCCACGCGAAATATTACAGTGATTGGACGTGTAATTCGTTAGAAAATTTAAAAATACATGGTATTGCCATTTTCCGCAATTTTTACCGTTTAGGCTGGCTAAAAATTATATAAAAATATTAATTTTGTATTTTTTAATCTCTTGTGTTGGTAATCGATGTAACGACTTAAAATGATTATACACGCGAAATAATAAGCGATTGGACTTTTATTTCGTTAGAAAATTTAAAAATACATGGTTTTGCCATTTCCTGCAATTTTTACCGTTTAGCCTGTGCTAAAAATTAAGCAAAAATATTAATTTTAATGTTTTAATCTTTTGTATTAATAGTCTATGTAACGAATAAAAATGATTATCCACGCGAAATATTACAGCGATTGGACTATTATTTCGTTAGAAAAATGAAAAATACATGGTTTTGCCATTTCCTGCAATTTTTACCTTTAGGCTGTGCTAAAAATTAGACAAAAATATTAATTTTGTATTTTTTAATCTTTTGTGTTAGTAATCGATGTAACGACTTAAAATGATTATACACGCGAAATATTACAGCGATTGGACGAGTATTTCGTTAGAAAATTTAAAAATACATGGTTTTGCCATTTTCCGCAATTTTTACCGTTTAGGCTGGCTAAAAATTATATAAAAATATTAATTTTGTATTTTTTAATCTCTTGTGTTGGTAATCGATGTAACGACTTAAAATGATTATACACGCGAAATAATAAGCGATTGGACTTTTATTTCGTTACAAAATTGAAAAATAAATGATTTTGCCATTTCCTGCAATTTTTACCGTTTAGGCTGTGCTAAAAATTAGACAAAAATATTAATTTTGTATTTTTTAATCTTTTGTATTAATAGTCTATGTAACGACTAAAAATGATTATCCACGCAAAATATTACAGCGATTGGACTATTATTTCGTTAGAAAAATGAAAAATACATGGTTTTGCCATTTCCTGCAATTTTTACCGTTTAGGCTGTGCTAAAAATTAGACAGAAATATTAATTTTGTATTTTTTAATATCTTGTGTTGGTAATCGATGTAACGACTAAAAATAATTATCCACGCGAAATATTACAGTGATTGGACGTGTAATTCGTTAGAAAATTTAAAAATACATGGTATTGCCATTTTCCGCAATTTTTACCGTTTAGGCTGGCTAAAAATTATATAAAAATATTAATTTTGTATTTTTTAATCTCTTGTGTTGGTAATCGATGTAACGACTTAAAATGATTATACACGCGAAATAATAAGCGATTGGACTTTTATTTCGTTACAAAATTGAAAAATAAATGATTTTGCCATTTCCTGCAATTTTTACCGTTTAGGCTGTGCTAAAAATTAGACAAAAATATTAATTTTGTATTTTTTAATCTTTTGTATTAATAGTCTATGTAACGACTAAAAATGATTATCCACGCAAAATATTACAGCGATTGGACTATTATTTCGTTAGAAAAATGAAAAATACATGGTTTTGCCATTTCCTGCAATTTTTACCGTTTAGGCTGTGCTAAAAATTAGACAGAAATATTAATTTTGTATTTTTTAATATCTTGTGTTGGTAATCGATGTAACGACTAAAAATAATTATCCACGCGAAATATTACAGTGATTGGACGTGTAATTCGTTAGAAAATTTAAAAATACATGGTATTGCCATTTTCCGCAATTTTTACCGTTTAGGCTGGCTAAAAATTATATAAAAATATTAATTTTGTATTTTTTAATCTCTTGTGTTGGTAATCGATGTAACGACTTAAAATGATTATACACGCGAAATAATAAGCGATTGGACTTTTATTTCGTTAGAAAATTTAAAAATACATGGTTTTGCCATTTCCTGCAATTTTTACCGTTTAGCCTGTGCTAAAAATTAAGCAAAAATATTAATTTTAATGTTTTAATCTTTTGTATTAATAGTCTATGTAACGACTAAAAATGATTATCCACGCAAAATATTACAGCGATTGGACTATTATTTCGTTAGAAAAATGAAAAATACATGGTTTTGCCATTTCCTGCAATTTTTACCGTTTAGGCTGTGCTAAAAATTAGACAGAAATATTAATTTTGTATTTTTTAATATCTTGTGTTGGTAATCGATGTAACGACTAAAAATAATTATCCACGCCAAATATTACAGTGATTGGACGTGTAATTCGTTAGAATATTTAAAAATACATGGTATTGCCATTTTCCGCAATTTTTACCGTTTAGGCTGGCTAAAAATTATATAAAAATATTAATTTTGTATTTTTTAATCTCTTGTGTTGGTAATCGATGTAACGACTTAAAATGATTATACACGCGAAATAATAAGCGATTGGACTTTTATTTCGTTAGAAAATTTAAAAATACATGGTTTTGCCATTTCCTGCAATTTTTACCGTTTAGCCTGTGCTAAAAATTAAGCAAAAATATTAATTTTAATGTTTTAATCTTTTGTATTAATAGTCTATGTAACGACTAAAAATGATTATCCACGCAAAATATTACAGCGATTGGACTATTATTTCGTTAGAAAAATGAAAAATACATGGTTTTGCCATTTCCTGCAATTTTTACCGTTTAGGCTGTGCTAAAAATTAGACAGAAATATTAATTTTGTATTTTTTAATATCTTGTGTTGGTAATCGATGTAACGACTAAAAATAATTATCCACGCCAAATATTACAGTGATTGGACGTGTAATTCGTTAGAAAATTTAAAAATACATGGTATTGCCATTTTCCGCAATTTTTACCGTTTAGGCTGGCTAAAAATTATATAAAAATATTAATTTTGTATTTTTTAATCTCTTGTGTTGGTAATCGATGTAACGACTTAAAATGATTATACACGCGAAATAATAAGCGATTGGACTTTTATTTCGTTACAAAATTGAAAAATAAATGATTTTGCCATTTCCTGCAATTTTTACCGTTTAGGCTGTGCTAAAAATTAGACAAAAATATTAATTTTGTATTTTTTAATCTTTTGTATTAATAGTCTATGTAACGACTAAAAATGATTATCCACGCAAAATATTACAGCGATTGGACTATTATTTCGTTAGAAAAATGAAAAATACATGGTTTTGCCATTTCCTGCAATTTTTACCGTTTAGGCTGTGCTAAAAATTAGACAGAAATATTAATTTTGTATTTTTTAATATCTTGTGTTGGTAATCGATGTAACGACTAAAAATAATTATCCACGCGAAATATTAACGCGATTGGACGAGTATTTCGTTAGAAAATTTAAAAATACATGGTTTTGCTATTTTCGGCAATTTTTACCGTTTAGGCTGTGCTTAAAATTAGACAAAAATATTAATTTTGTATTTTTTAATCTTTTGTATTAATAGTCGATGTAACGACTAAAAATGATTATCCACGCGAAATATTAACGCGATTGGACGAGTATTTCGTTAGAAAATTTAAAAATACATGGTTTTGCTATTTTCGGCAATTTTTACCGTTTAGGCTGTGCCAAAAATGAGACAAAAATTTTAATTTTGTATTTTTTAATCTTTTGTGTTGGTAATCGATGTAACGACTTAAAATGATTATACACGCGAAATAATAAGCGATTGGACTATTATTTCGTTAGAAAATTGAAAAATAAATGATTTTGCCATTTCCTGCAATTTTTACCGTTTAGGCTGTGCTAAAAATTAGACAAAAATATTAATTTTGTATTTTTTAATCTTTTGTATTAATAGTCTATGTAACGACTAAAAATGATTATCCACGCAAAATATTACAGCGATTGGACTATTATTTCGTTAGAAAAATGAAAAATACATGGTTTTGCCATTTCCTGCAATTTTTACCGTTTAGGCTGTGCTAAAAATTAGACAGAAATATTAATTTTGTATTTTTTAATCTTTTGTGTTGTTAATCGAAGAAACGACTTAAAATGATTATACACGGGAAATATTAACGCGATTGGACGAGTATTTCGTTAGAAAATTGAAAAATACATGGTTGTGCTATTTTCGGCAATTTTTACCGTTTAGGCTGTGCTTAAAATTAGACAAAAATATTAATTTTGTATTTTTTAATCTTTTGTATTAATAGTCGATGTAACGACTAAAAATGATTATCCACGCGAAATATTACAGCGATTGGACTTTTATTTCGTTAGAAAAATGAAAAATACATGGTTTTGCCATTTCCTGCAATTTTTACCTTTAGGCTGTAGACAAAAATATTAATTTTGTATTTTATAATCTTTTGTGTTAGTAATCGATGTAACGACTTAAAATGATTATACACGCGAAATATTACAGCGATTGGACGAGTATTTCGTTAGAAAATTTAAAAATACATAATTTTGCTATTTTCGGCAATTTTTACCGTTTAGGCTGTGCTTAAAATTAGACAAAAATATTAATTTTGTATTTTTTAATCTTTTGTATTAATAGTCGATGTAACGACTAAAAATGATTATCCACGCGAAATATTACAGCGATTGGACTTTAATTTCGTTAGAAAATTTAAAAATACATGGTTTTGCCATTTTCCGCAATTTTTACCGTTTAGGCTGGCTAAAAATTATATAAAAATTTTAATTTTGTATTTTTTAATCTTTTGTGTTGGTAATCGATGTAACGACTTAAAATGATTATACACGCGAAATAATAAGCGATTGGACTATTATTTCGTTACAAAATTTAAAAATAAATGATTTTGCCATTTCCTGCAATTTTTACCGTTTAGGCTGTGCTAAAAATTAGACAAAAATATTAATTTTGTATTTTTTAATCTTTTGTATTAATAGTCTATGTAACGACTAAAAATGATTATCCACGCAAAATATTACAGCGATTGGACTATTATTACGTTAGAAAAATGAAAAATACATGGTTTTGCCATTTCCTGCAATTTTTACCGTTTAGGCTGTGCTAAAAATTAGACAGAAATATTAATTTTGTATTTTTTAATATCTTGTGTTGGTAATCGATGTAACGACTAAAAATAATTATCCACGCGAAATATTACAGTGATTGGACGTGTAATTCGTTAGAAAATTTAAAAATACATGGTATTGCCATTTTCCGCAATTTTTACCGTTTAGGCTGGCTAAAAATTATATAAAAATATTAATTTTGTATTTTTTAATCTCTTGTGTTGGTAATCGATGTAACGACTTAAAATGATTATACACGCGAAATAATAAGCGATTGGACTTTTATTTCGTTACAAAATTGAAAAATAAATGATTTTGCCATTTCCTGCAATTTTTACCGTTTAGGCTGTGCTAAAAATTAGACAAAAATATTAATTTTGTATTTTTTAATCTTTTGTATTAATAGTCTATGTAACGACTAAAAATGATTATCCACGCAAAATATTACAGCGATTGGACTATTATTTCGTTAGAAAAATGAAAAATACATGGTTTTGCCATTTCCTGCAATTTTTACCGTTTAGGCTGTGCTAAAAATTAGACAGAAATATTAATTTTGTATTTTTTAATATCTTGTGTTGGTAATCGATGTAACGACTAAAAATGATTATCCACGCGAAATATTACAGTGATTGGACGTGTAATTCGTTAGAAAATTTAAAAATACATGGTATTGCCATTTTCCGCAATTTTTACCGTTTAGGCTGGCTAAAAATTATATAAAAATATTAATTTTGTATTTTTTAATCTCTTGTGTTGGTAATCGATGTAACGACTTAAAATGATTATACACGCGAAATAATAAGCGATTGGACTTTTATTTCGTTAGAAAATTTAAAAATACATGGTTTTGCCATTTCCTGCAATTTTTACCGTTTAGCCTGTGCTAAAAATTAAGCAAAAATATTAATTTTAATGTTTTAATCTTTTGTATTAATAGTCTATGTAACGAATAAAAATGATTATCCACGCGAAATATTACAGCGATTGGACTATTATTTCGTTAGAAAAATGAAAAATACATGGTTTTGCCATTTCCTGCAATTTTTACCTTTAGGCTGTGCTAAAAATTAGACAAAAATATTAATTTTGTATTTTTTAATCTTTTGTGTTAGTAATCGATGTAACGACTTAAAATGATTATACACGCGAAATATTACAGCGATTGGACGAGTATTTCGTTAGAAAATTTAAAAATACATGGTTTTGCCATTTCCTGCAATTTTTACCGTTTAGGCTGTGCTAAAAATTAGACAGAAATATTAATTTTGTATTTTTTAATATCTTGTGTTGGTAATCGATGTAACGACTAAAAATAATTATCCACGCGAAATATTACAGTGATTGGACGTGTAATTCGTTAGAAAATTTAAAAATACATGGTATTGCCATTTTCCGCAATTTTTACCGTTTAGGCTGGCTAAAAATTATATAAAAATATTAATTTTGTATTTTTTAATCTCTTGTGTTGGTAATCGATGTAACGACTTAAAATGATTATACACGCGAAATAATAAGCGATTGGACTTTTATTTCGTTACAAAATTGAAAAATAAATGATTTTGCCATTTCCTGCAATTTTTACCGTTTAGGCTGTGCTAAAAATTAGACAAAAATATTAATTTTGTATTTTTTAATCTTTTGTATTAATAGTCGATGTAACGACTAAAAATGATTATCCACGCGAAATATTACAGCGATTGGACTTTAATTTCGTTAGAAAATTTAAAAATACATGGTTTTGCCATTTTCCGCAATTTTTACCGTTTAGGCTGTGCCAAAAATGAGACAAAAATTGTAATTTTGTATTTTTTAATCTTTTGTGTTGGTAATCGATGTAACGACTTAAAATGATTATCCACGCGAAATATTACAGCGATTGGACTTTTATTTCGTTAGAAAATTTAAAAATACATGGTTGTGCTATTTTCGGCAATTTTTACCGTTTAGGCTGTGCTTAAAATTAGACAAAAATATTAATTTTGTATTTTTTAATCTTTTGTATTAATAGTCGATGTAACGACTAAAAATGATTATCCACGCGAAATATTACAGCGATTGGACTTTTATTTCGTTAGAAAAATGAAAAATACATGGTTTTGCCATTTCCTGCAATTTTTACCTTTAGGCTGTAGACAAAAATATTAATTTTGTATTTTATAATCTTTTGTGTTAGTAATCGATGTAACGACTTAAAATGATTATACACGCGAAATATTACAGCGATTGGACGAGTATTTCGTTAGAAAATTTAAAAATACATAATTTTGCTATTTTCGGCAATTTTTACCGTTTAGGCTGTGCTTAAAATTAGACAAAAATATTAATTTTGTATTTTTTAATCTTTTGTATTAATAGTCGATGTAACGACTAAAAATGATTATCCACGCGAAATATTACAGCGATTGGACTTTAATTTCGTTAGAAAATTTAAAAATACATGGTTTTGCCATTTTCCGCAATTTTTACCGTTTAGGCTGGCTAAAAATTATATAAAAATTTTAATTTTGTATTTTTTAATCTTTTGTGTTGGTAATCGATGTAACGACTTAAAATGATTATACACGCGAAATAATAAGCGATTGGACTATTATTTCGTTACAAAATTGAAAAATAAATGATTTTGCCATTTCCTGCAATTTTTACCGTTTAGGCTGTGCTAAAAATTAGACAAAAATATTAATTTTGTATTTTTTAATCTTTTGTATTAATAGTCTATGTAACGACTAAAAATGATTATCCACGCAAAATATTACAGCGATTGGACTATTATTACGTTAGAAAAATGAAAAATACATGGTTTTGCCATTTCCTGCAATTTTTACCGTTTAGGCTGTGCTAAAAATTAGACAGAAATATTAATTTTGTATTTTTTAATATCTTGTGTTGGTAATCGATGTAACGACTAAAAATAATTATCCACGCGAAATATTACAGTGATTGGACGTGTAATTCGTTAGAAAATTTAAAAATACATGGTATTGCCATTTTCCGCAATTTTTACCGTTTAGGCTGGCTAAAAATTATATAAAAATATTAATTTTGTATTTTTTAATCTCTTGTGTTGGTAATCGATGTAACGACTTAAAATGATTATACACGCGAAATAATAAGCGATTGGACTTTTATTTCGTTACAAAATTGAAAAATAAATGATTTTGCCATTTCCTGCAATTTTTACCGTTTAGGCTGTGCTAAAAATTAGACAAAAATATTAATTTTGTATTTTTTAATCTTTTGTATTAATAGTCTATGTAACGACTAAAAATGATTATCCACGCAAAATATTACAGCGATTGGACTATTATTTCGTTAGAAAAATGAAAAATACATGGTTTTGCCATTTCCTGCAATTTTTACCGTTTAGGCTGTGCTAAAAATTAGACAGAAATATTAATTTTGTATTTTTTAATATCTTGTGTTGGTAATCGATGTAACGACTAAAAATGATTATCCACGCGAAATATTACAGTGATTGGACGTGTAATTCGTTAGAAAATTTAAAAATTCATGGTATTGCCATTTTCCGCAATTTTTACCGTTTAGGCTGGCTAAAAATTATATAAAAATATTAATTTTGTATTTTTTAATCTCTTGTGTTGGTAATCGATGTAACGACTTAAAATGATTATACACGCGAAATAATAAGCGATTGGACTTTTATTTCGTTAGAAAATTTAAAAATACATGGTTTTGCCATTTCCTGCAATTTTTACCGTTTAGCCTGTGCTAAAAATTAAGCAAAAATATTAATTTTAATGTTTTAATCTTTTGTATTAATAGTCTATGTAACGAATAAAAATGATTATCCACGCGAAATATTACAGCGATTGGACTATTATTTCGTTAGAAAAATGAAAAATACATGGTTTTGCCATTTCCTGCAATTTTTACCTTTAGGCTGTGCTAAAAATTAGACAAAAATATTAATTTTGTATTTTTTAATCTTTTGTGTTAGTAATCGATGTAACGACTTAAAATGATTATACACGCGAAATATTACAGCGATTGGACGAGTATTTCGTTAGAAAATTTAAAAATACATGGTTTTGCCATTTCCTGCAATTTTTACCGTTTAGGCTGTGCTAAAAATTAGACAGAAATATTAATTTTGTATTTTTTAATATCTTGTGTTGGTAATCGATGTAACGACTAAAAATAATTATCCACGCGAAATATTACAGTGATTGGACGTGTAATTCGTTAGAAAATTTAAAAATACATGGTATTGCCATTTTCCGCAATTTTTACCGTTTAGGCTGGCTAAAAATTATATAAAACTATTATTTTTGTATTTTTTAATCTCTTGTGTTGGTAATCGATGTAACGACTTAAAATGATTATACACGCGAAATAATAAGCGATTGGACTTTTATTTCGTTACAAAATTGAAAAATAAATGATTTTGCCATTTCCTGCAATTTTTACCGTTTAGGCTGTGCTAAAAATTAGACAAAAATATTAATTTTGTATTTTTTAATCTTTTGTATTAATAGTCGATGTAACGACTAAAAATGATTATCCACGCGAAATATTACAGCGATTGGACTTTAATTTCGTTAGAAAATTTAAAAATACATGGTTTTGCCATTTTCCGCAATTTTTACCGTTTAGGCTGTGCCAAAAATGAGACAAAAATTGTAATTTTGTATTTTTTAATCTTTTGTGTTGGTAATCGATGTAACGACTTAAAATGATTATCCACGCGAAATATTACAGCGATTGGACTTTTATTTCGTTAGAAAATTTAAAAATACATGGTTTTGCCATTTCCCGCAATTTTTACGGTTCAGGCTGTGCCAAAAATGAGACAAAAATTTTAATTTTGTATTTTTTAATCTTTTGTGTTGGTAATCGATGTAACGACTTAAAATGATTATACACGCGAAATAATAAGCGATTGGACTATTATTTCGTTAGAAAATTGAAAAATAAATGATTTTGCCATTTCCTGCAATTTTTACCGTTTAGGCTGTGCTAAAAATTAGACAAAAATATTAATTTTGTATTTTTTAATCTTTTGTATTAATAGTCTATGTAACGACTAAAAATGATTATCCACGCAAAATATTACAGCGATTGGACTATTATTTCGTTAGAAAAATGAAAAATACATGGTTTTGCCATTTCCTGCAATTTTTACCGTTTAGGCTGTGCTAAAAATTAGACAGAAATATTAATTTTGTATTTTTTAATCTTTTGTGTTGTTAATCGAAGAAACGACTTAAAATGATTATACACGGGAAATATTAACGCGATTGGACGAGTATTTCGTTAGAAAATTTAAAAATACATGGTTTTGCTATTTTCGGCAATTTTTACCGTTTAGGCTGTGCTTAAAATTAGACAAAAATATTAATTTTGTATTTTTTAATCTTTTGTATTAATAGTCGATGTAACGACTAAAAATGATTATCCACGCGAAATATTACAGCGATTGGACTTTTTTTTCGTTAGAAAAATGAAAAATACATGGTTTTGCCATTTCCTGCAATTTTTACCTTTAGGCTGTAGACAAAAATATTAATTTTGTATTTTATAATCTTTTGTGTTAGTAATCGTTGTAACGACTTAAAATGATTATACACGCGAAATATTACAGCGATTGGACTTTAATTTCGTTAGAAAATTTAAAAATACATGGTTTTGCCATTTTCCGCAATTTTTACCGTTTAGGCTGGCTAAAAATTATATAAAAATTTTAATTTTGTATTTTTTAATCTTTTGTGTTGGTAATCGATGTAACGACTTAAAATGATTATACACGCGAAATAATAAGCGATTGGACTATTATTTCGTTACAAAATTGAAAAATAAATGATTTTGCCATTTCCTGCAATTTTTACCGTTTAGGCTGTGCTAAAAATTAGACAAAAATATTAATTTTGTATTTTTTAATCTTTTGTATTAATAGTCTATGTAACGACTAAAAATGATTATCCACGCAAAATATTACAGCGATTGGACTATTATTACGTTAGAAAAATGAAAAATACATGGTTTTGCCATTTCCTGCAATTTTTACCGTTAAGGCTGTGCTAAAAATTAGACAGAAATATTAATTTTGTATTTTTTAATATCTTGTGTTGGTAATCGATGTAACGACTAAAAATAATTATCCACGCGAAATATTACAGTGATTGGACGTGTAATTCGTTAGAAAATTTAAAAATACATGGTATTGCCATTTTCCGCAATTTTTACCGTTTAGGCTGGCTAAAAATTATATAAAAATATTAATTTTGTATTTTCTAATCTCTTGTGTTGGTAATCGATGTAACGACTTAAAATGATTATACACGCGAAATAATAAGCGATTGGACTTTTATTTCGTTACAAAATTGAAAAATAAATGATTTTGCCATTTCCTGCAATTTTTACCGTTTAGGCTGTGCTAAAAATTAGACAAAAATATTAATTTTGTATTTTTTAATCTTTTGTATTAATAGTCTATGTAACGACTAAAAATGATTATCCACGCAAAATATTACAGCGATTGGACTATTATTTCGTTAGAAAAATGAAAAATACATGGTTTTGCCATTTCCTGCAATTTTTACCGTTTAGGCTGTGCTAAAAATTAGACAGAAATATTAATTTTGTATTTTTTAATATCTTGTGTTGGTAATCGATGTAACGACTAAAAATAATTATCCACGCGAAATATTACAGTGATTGGACGTGTAATTCGTTAGAAAATTTAAAAATACATGGTATTGCCATTTTCCGCAATTTTTACCGTTTAGGCTGGCTAAAAATTATATAAAAATATTAATTTTGTATTTTTTAATCTCTTGTGTTGGTAATCGATGTAACGACTTAAAATGATTATACACGCGAAATAATAAGCGATTGGACTTTTATTTCGTTAGAAAATTTAAAAATACATGGTTTTGCCATTTCCTGCAATTTTTACCGTTTAGCCTGTGCTAAAAATTAAGCAAAAATATTAATTTTAATGTTTTAATCTTTTGTATTAATAGTCTATGTAACGACTAAAAATGATTATCCACGCAAAATATTACAGCGATTGGACTATTATTTCGTTAGAAAAATGAAAAATACATGGTTTTGCCATTTCCTGCAATTTTTACCGTTTAGGCTGTGCTTAAAATTAGACAGAAATATTAATTTTGTATTTTTTAATATCTTGTGTTGGTAATCGATGTAACGACTAAAAATAATTATCCACGCGAAATATTACAGTGATTGGACGTGTAATTCGTTAGAAAATTTAAAAATACATGGTATTGCCATTTTCCGCAATTTTTACCGTTTAGGCTGGCTAAAAATTATATAAAAATATTAATTTTGTATTTTTTAATCTCTTGTGTTGGTAATCGATGTAACGACTTAAAATGATTATACACGCGAAATAATAAGCGATTGGACTTTTATTTCGTTACAAAATTGAAAAATAAATGATTTTGCCATTTCCTGCAATTTTTACCGTTTAGGCTGTGCTAAAAATTAGACAAAAATATTAATTTTGTATTTTTTAATCTTTTGTATTAATAGTCTATGTAACGACTAAAAATGATTATCCACGCAAAATATTACAGCGATTGGACTATTATTTCGTTAGAAAAATGAAAAATACATGGTTTTGCCATTTCCTGCAATTTTTACCGTTTAGGCTGTGCTAAAAATTAGACATAAATATTAATTTTGTATTTTTTAATCTTTTGTATTAATAGTCGATGTAACGACTAAAAATGATTATCCACGCGAAATATTACAGCGATTGGACTTTTATTTCGTTAGAAAAATGAAAAATACATGGTTTTGCCATTTCCTGCAATTTTTACCGTTTAGGCTGTGCTAAAAATTAGACAGAAATATTAATTTTGTATTTTTTAATATCTTGTGTTGGTAATCGATGTAACGACTAAAAATAATTATCCACGCGAAATATTAACGCGATTGGACGAGTATTTCGTTAGAAAATTTAAAAATACATGGTTTTGCTATTTTCGGCAATTTTTACCGTTTAGGCTGTGCTTAAAATTAGACAAAAATATTAATTTTGTATTTTTTAATCTTTTGTATTAATAGTCGATGTAACGACTAAAAATGATTATCCACGCGAAATATTACAGCGATTGGACTTTTATTTCGTTAGAAAAATGAAAAATACATGGTTTTGCCATTTCCTGCAATTTTTACCGTTTAGGCTGTGCTAAAAATTAGACAGAAATATTAATTTTGTATTTTTTAATATCTTGTGTTGGTAATCGATGTAACGACTAAAAATAATTATCCACGCGAAATATTACAGTGATTGGACGTGTAATTCGTTAGAAAATTTAAAAATACATGGTATTGCCATTTTCCGCAATTTTTACCGTTTAGGCTGGCTAAAAATTATATAAAAATATTAATTTTGTATTTTTTAATCTCTTGTGTTGGTAATCGATGTAACGACTTAAAATGATTATACACGCGAAATAATAAGCGATTGGACTTTTATTTCGTTACAAAATTGAAAAATAAATGATTTTGCCATTTCCTGCAATTTTTACCGTTTATGCTGTGCTAAAAATTAGACAAAAATATTAATTTTGTATTTTTTAATCTTTTGTATTAATAGTCTATGTAACGACTAAAATGATTATCCACGCAAAATATTACAGCGATTGGACTATTATTTCGTTAGAAAAATGAAAAATACATGGTTTTGCCATTTCCTGCAATTTTTACCGTTTAGGCTGTGCTAAAAATTAGACAAAAATATTAATTTGTATTTTTTAATCTTTGTATTAATAGTCGATGTAACGACTAAAAATGATTATCCACGCGAAATATTACAGCGATTGGACTTTTATTTCGTTAGAAAAATGAAAAATACATGGTTTTGCCATTTCCTGCAATTTTTACCGTTTAGGCTGTGCTAAAAATTAGACAGAAATATTAATTTTGTATTTTTTAATATCTTGTGTTGGTAATCGATGTAACGACTAAAAATAATTATCCACGCGAAATATTAACGCGATTGGACGAGTATTTCGTTAGAAAATTTAAAAATACATGGTTTTGCTATTTTCGGCAATTTTTACCGTTTAGGCTGTGCTTAAAATTAGACAAAAATATTAATTTTGTATTTTTTAATCTTTTGTATTAATAGTCGATGTAACGACTAAAAATGATTATCCACGCGAAATATTACAGCGATTGGACTTTTATTTCGTTAGAAAAATGAAAAATACATGGTTTTGCCATTTCCTGCAATTTTTACCGTTTAGGCTGTGCTAAAAATTAGACAGAAATATTAATTTTGTATTTTTTAATCTTTTGTGTTGTTAATCGAAGAAACGACTTAAAATGATTATACACGGGAAATATTAACGCGATTGGACGAGTATTTCGTTAGAAAATTTAAAAATACATGGTTTTGCTATTTTCGGCAATTTTTACCGTTTAGGCTGTGCCAAAAATGAGACAAAAATTTTAATTTTGTATTTTTTAATCTTTTGTGTTGGTAATCGATGTAACGACTTAAAATGATTATACACGCGAAATAATAAGCGATTGGACTATTATTTCGTTAGAAAATTGAAAAATAAATGATTTTGCCATTTCCTGCAATTTTTACCGTTTAGGCTGTGCTAAAAATTAGACAAAAATATTAATTTTGTATTTTTTAATCTTTTGTATTAATAGTCTATGTAACGACTAAAAATGATTATCCACGCAAAATATTACAGCGATTGGACTATTATTTCGTTAGAAAAATGAAAAATACATGGTTTTGCCATTTCCTGCAATTTTTACCGTTTAGGCTGTGCTAAAAATTAGACAGAAATATTAATTTTGTATTTTTTAATCTTTTGTGTTGTTAATCGAAGAAACGACTTAAAATGATTATACACGGGAAATATTAACGCGATTGGACGAGTATTTCGTTAGAAAATTTAAAAATACATGGTTTTGCTATTTTCGGCAATTTTTACCGTTTAGGCTGTGCTTAAAATTAGACAAAAATATTAATTTTGTATTTTTTAATCTTTTGTATTAATAGTCGATGTAACGACTAAAAATGATTATCCACGCGAAATATTACAGCGATTGGACTTTTATTTCGTTAGAAAAATGAAAAATACATGGTTTTGCCATTTCCTGCAATTTTTACCTTTAGGCTGTAGACAAAAATATTAATTTTGTATTTTATAATCTTTTGTGTTAGTAATCGATGTAACGACTTAAAATGATTATACACGCGAAATATTACAGCGATTGGACGAGTATTTCGTTAGAAAATTTAAAAATACATAATTTTGCTATTTTCGGCAATTTTTACCGTTTAGGCTGTGCTTAAAATTAGACAAAAATATTAATTTTGTATTTTTTAATCTTTTGTATTAATAGTCGATGTAACGACTAAAAATGATTATCCACGCGAAATATTACAGCGATTGGACTTTAATTTCGTTAGAAAATTTAAAAATACATGGTTTTGCCATTTTCCGCAATTTTTACCGTTTAGGCTGGCTAAAAATTATATAAAAATTTTAATTTTGTATTTTTTAATCTTTTGTGTTGGTAATCGATGTAACGACTTAAAATGATTATACACGCGAAATAATAAGCGATTGGACTATTATTTCGTTACAAAATTGAAAAATAAATGATTTTGCCATTTCCTGCAATTTTTACCGTTTAGGCTGTGCTAAAAATTAGACAAAAATATTAATTTTGTATTTTTTAATCTTTTGTATTAATAGTCTATGTAACGACTAAAAATGATTATCCACGCAAAATATTACAGCGATTGGACTATTATTTCGTTAGAAAAATGAAAAATACATGGTTTTGCCATTTCCTGCAATTTTTACCGTTTAGGCTGTGCTAAAAATTAGACAGAAATATTAATTTTGTATTTTTTAATATCTTGTGTTGGTAATCGATGTAACGACTAAAAATAATTATCCACGCGAAATATTACAGTGATTGGACGTGTAATTCGTTAGAAAATTTAAAAATACATGGTATTGCCATTTTCCGCAATTTTTACCGTTTAGGCTGGCTAAAAATTATATAAAAATATTAATTTTGTATTTTTTAATCTCTTGTGTTGGTAATCGATGTAACGACTTAAAATGATTATACACGCGAAATAATAAGCGATTGGACTTTTATTTCGTTAGAAAATTTAAAAATACATGGTTTTGCCATTTCCTGCAATTTTTACCGTTTAGCCTGTGCTAAAAATTAAGCAAAAATATTAATTTTAATGTTTTAATCTTTTGTATTAATAGTCTATGTAACGACTAAAAATGATTATCCACGCAAAATATTACAGCGATTGGACTATTATTTCGTTAGAAAAATGAAAAATACATGGTTTTGCCATTTCCTGCAATTTTTACCGTTTAGGCTGTGCTAAAAATTAGACAGAAATATTAATTTTGTATTTTTTAATATCTTGTGTTGGTAATCGATGTAACGACTAAAAATAATTATCCACGCGAAATATTACAGTGATTGGACGTGTAATTCGTTAGAAAATTTAAAAATACATGGTATTGCCATTTTCCGCAATTTTTACCGTTTAGGCTGGCTAAAAATTATATAAAAATATTAATTTTGTATTTTTTAATCTCTTGTGTTGGTAATCGATGTAACGACTTAAAATGATTATACACGCGAAATAATAAGCGATTGGACTTTTATTTCGTTACAAAATTGAAAAATAAATGATTTTGCCATTTCCTGCAATTTTTACCGTTTAGGCTGTGCTAAAAATTAGACAAAAATATTAATTTTGTATTTTTTAATCTTTTGTATTAATAGTCTATGTAACGACTAAAAATGATTATCCACGCAAAATATTACAGCGATTGGACTATTATTTCGTTAGAAAAATGAAAAATACATGGTTTTGCCATTTCCTGCAATTTTTACCGTATAGGCTGTGCTAAAAATTAGACAAAAATATTAATTTTGTATTTTTTAATCTTTTGTATTAATAGTCGATGTAACGACTAAAAATGATTATCCACGCGAAATATTACAGCGATTGGACTTTTATTTCGTTAGAAAAATGAAAAATACATGGTTTTGCCATTTCCTGCAATTTTTACCGTTTAGGCTGTGCTAAAAATTAGACAGAAATATTAATTTTGTATTTTTTAATATCTTGTGTTGGTAATCGATGTAACGACTAAAAATAATTATCCACGCGAAATATTAACGCGATTGGACGAGTATTTCGTTAGAAAATTTAAAAATACATGGTTTTGCCATTTCCTGCAATTTTTACCGTTTAGGCTGTGCTTAAAATTAGACAAAAATATTAATTTTGTATTTTTTAATCTTTTGTATTAATAGTCGATGTAACGACTAAAAATGATTATCCACGCGAAATATTACAGCGATTGGACTTTTATTTCGTTAGAAAATTTAAAAATACATGGTTTTGCTATTTCCTGCAATTTTTACCGTTTAGGCTGTGCTAAAAATTAGACAGAAATATTAATTTTGTATTTTTTAATATCTTGTGTTGGTAATCGATGTAACGACTAAAAATAATTATCCACGCGAAATATTACAGTGATTGGACGTGTAATTCGTTAGAAAATTTAAAAATACATGGTATTGCCATTTTCCGCAATTTTTACCGTTTAGGCTGGCTAAAAATTATATAAAAATATTAATTTTGTATTTTTTAATCTCTTGTGTTGGTAATCGATGTAACGACTTAAAATGATTATACACGCGAAATAATAAGCGATTGGACTTTTATTTCGTTACAAAATTGAAAAATAAATGATTTTGCCATTTCCTGCAATTTTTACCGTTTAGGCTGTGCTAAAAATTAGACAAAAATATTAATTTTGTATTTTTTAATCTTTTGTATTAATAGTCTATGTAACGACTAAAAATGATTATCCACGCAAAATATTACAGCGATTGGACTATTATTTCGTTAGAAAAATGAAAAATACATGGTTTTCCCATTTCCTGCAATTTTTACCGTTTAGGCTGTGCTAAAAATTAGACAAAAATATTAATTTTGTATTTTTTAATCTTTTGTATTAATAGTCGATGTAACGACTAAAAATGATTATCCACGCGAAATATTACAGCGATTGGACTTTTATTTCGTTAGAAAAATGAAAAATACATGGTTTTGCCATTTCCTGCAATTTTTACCGTTTAGGCTGTGCTAAAAATTAGACAGAAATATTAATTTTGTATTTTTTAATATCTTGTGTTGGTAATCGATGTAACGACTAAAAATAATTATCCACGCGAAATATTAACGCGATTGGACGAGTATTTCGTTAGAAAATTTAAAAATACATGGTTTTGCTATTTTCGGCAATTTTTACCGTTTAGGCTGTGCTTAAAATTAGACAAAAATATTAATTTTGTATTTTTTAATCTTTTGTATTAATAGTCGATGTAACGACTAAAAATGATTATCCACGCGAAATATTACAGCGATTGGACTTTTATTTCGTTAGAAAAATGAAAAATACATGGTTTTGCCATTTCCTGCAATTTTTACCGTTTAGGCTGTGCTAAAAATTAGACAGAAATATTAATTTTGTATTTTTTAATCTTTTGTGTTGTTAATCGAAGAAACGACTTAAAATGATTATACACGGGAAATATTAACGCGATTGGACGAGTATTTCGTTAGAAAATTTAAAAATACATGGTTTTGCTATTTTCGGCAATTTTTACCGTTTAGGCTGTGCCAAAAATGAGACAAAAATTTTAATTTTGTATTTTTTAATCTTTTGTGTTGGTAATCGATGTAACGACTTAAAATGATTATACACGCGAAATAATAAGCGATTGGACTATTATTTCGTTAGAAAATTGAAAAATAAATGATTTTGCCATTTCCTGCAATTTTTACCGTTTAGGCTGTGCTAAAAATTAGACAAAAATATTAATTTTGTATTTTTTAATCTTTTGTATTAATAGTCTATGTAACGACTAAAAATGATTATCCACGCAAAATATTACAGCGATTGGACTATTATTTCGTTAGAAAAATGAAAAATACATGGTTTTGCCATTTCCTGCAATTTTTACCGTTTAGGCTGTGCTAAAAATTAGACAGAAATATTAATTTTGTATTTTTTAATCTTTTGTGTTGTTAATCGAAGAAACGACTTAAAATGATTATACACGGGAAATATTAACGCGATTGGACGAGTATTTCGTTAGAAAATTTAAAAATACATGGTTTTGCTATTTTCGTCAATTTTTACCGTTTAGGCTGTGCTTAAAATTAGACAAAAATATTAATTTTGTATTTTTTAATCTTTTGTATTAATAGTCGATGTAACGACTAAAAATGATTATCCACGCGAAATATTACAGCGATTGGACTTTTATTTCGTTAGAAAAATGAAAAATACATGGTTTTGCCATTTCCTGCAATTTTTACCTTTAGGCTGTAGACAAAAATATTAATTTTGTATTTTATAATCTTTTGTGTTAGTAATCGATGTAACGACTTAAAATGATTATACACGCGAAATATTACAGCGATTGGACGAGTATTTCGTTAGAAAATTTAAAAATACATAATTTTGCTATTTTCGGCAATTTTTACCGTTTAGGCTGTGCTTAAAATTAGACAAAAATATTAATTTTGTATTTTTTAATCTTTTGTATTAATAGTCGATGTAACGACTAAAAATGATTTTCCACGCGAAATATTACAGCGATTGGACTTTAATTTCGTTAGAAAATTTAAAAATACATGGTTTTGCCATTTTCCGCAATTTTTACCGTTTAGGCTGGCTAAAAATTATATAAAAATTTTAATTTTGTATTTTTTAATCTTTTGTGTTGGTAATCGATGTAACGACTTAAAATGATTATACACGCGAAATAATAAGCGATTGGACTATTATTTCGTTACAAAATTGAAAAATAAATGATTTTGCCATTTCCTGCAATTTTTACCGTTTAGGCTGTGCTAAAAATTAGACAAAAATATTAATTTTGTATTTTTTAATCTTTTGTATTAATAGTCTATGTAACGACTAAAAATGATTATCCACGCAAAAAATTACAGCGGTTGGACTATTATTACGTTAGAAAAATGAAAAATACATGGTTTTGCCATTTCCTGCAATTTTTACCGTTTAGGCTGTGCTAAAAATTAGACAGAAATATTAATTTTGTATTTTTTAATATCTTGTGTTGGTAATCGATGTAACGACTAAAAATAATTATCCACGCGAAATATTACAGTGATTGGACGTGTAATTCGTTAGAAAATTTAAAAATACATGGTATTGCCATTTTCCGCAATTTTTACCGTTTAGGCTGGCTAAAAATTATATAAAAATATTAATTTTGTATTTTTTAATCTCTTGTGTTGGTAATCGATGTAACGACTTAAAATGATTATACACGCGAAATATTACAGCGATTGGACGAGTATTTCGTTAGAAAATTTAAAAATACATAATTTTGCTATTTTCGGCAATTTTTACCGTTTAGGCTGTGCTTAAAATTAGACAAAAATATTAATTTTGTATTTTTTAATCTTTTGTATTAATAGTCGATGTAACGACTAAAAATGATTATCCACGCGAAATATTGCAGCGATTGGACTTTAATTTCGTTAGAAAATTTAAAAATACATGGTTTTGCCATTTTCCGCAATTTTTACCGTTTAGGCTGGCTAAAAATTATATAAAAATTTTAATTTTGTATTTTTTAATCTTTTGTGTTGGTAATCGATGTAACGACTTAAAATGATTATACACGCGAAATAATAAGCGATTGGACTATTATTTCGTTACAAAATTGAAAAATAAATGATTTTGCCATTTCCTGCAATTTTTACCGTTTAGGCTGTGCTAAAAATTAGACAAAAATATTAATTTTGTATTTTTTAATCTTTTGTATTAATAGTCTATGTAACGACTAAAAATGATTATCCACGCAAAATATTACAGCGATTGGACTATTATTTCGTTAGAAAAATGAAAAATACATGGTTTTGCCATTTCCTGCAATTTTTACCGTTTAGGCTGTGCTAAAAATTAGACAGAAATATTAATTTTGTATTTTTTAATATCTTGTGTTGGTAATCGATGTAACGACTAAAAATAATTATCCACGCGAAATATTACAGTGATTGGACGTGTAATTCGTTAGAAAATTTAAAAATACATGGTATTGCCATTTTCCGCAATTTTTACCGTTTAGGCTGGCTAAAAATTATATAAAAATATTAATTTTGTATTTTTTAATCTCTTGTGTTGGTAATCGATGTAACGACTTAAAATGATTATACACGCGAAATAATAAGCGATTGGACTTTTATTTCGTTACAAAATTGAAAAATAAATGATTTTGCCATTTCCTGCAATTTTTACCGTTTAGGCTGTGCTAAAAATTAGACAAAAATATTAATTTTGTATTTTTTAATCTTTTGTATTAATAGTCTATGTAACGACTAAAAATGATTATCCACGCAAAATATTACAGCGATTGGACTATTATTTCGTTAGAAAAATGAAAAATACATGGTTTTGCCATTTCCTGCAATTTTTACCGTTTAGGCTGTGCTAAAAATTAGACAGAAATATTAATTTTGTATTTTTTAATATCTTGTGTTGGTAATCGATGTAACGACTAAAAATAATTATCCACGCGAAATATTACAGTGATTGGACGTGTAATTCGTTAGAAAATTTAAAAATACATGGTATTGCCATTTTCCGCAATTTTTACCGTTTAGGCTGGCTAAAAATTATATAAAAATATTAATTTTGTATTTTTTAATCTCTTGTGTTGGTAATCGATGTAACGACTTAAAATGATTATACACGCGAAATAATCAGCGATTGGACTTTTATTTCGTTAGAAAATTTAAAAATACATGGTTTTGCCATTTCCTGCAATTTTTACCGTTTAGCCTGTGCTAAAAATTAAGCAAAAATATTAATTTTAATGTTTTAATCTTTTGTATTAATAGTCTATGTAACGAATAAAAATGATTATCCACGCGAAATATTACAGCGATTGGACTATTATTTCGTTAGAAAAATGAAAAATACATGGTTTTGCCATTTCCTGCAATTTTTACCTTTAGGCTGTGCTAAAAATTAGACAAAAATATTAATTTTGTATTTTTTAATCTTTTGTGTTAGTAATCGATGTAACGACTTAAAATGATTATACACGCGAAATATTACAGCGATTGGACGAGTATTTCGTTAGAAAATTTAAAAATACATGGTTTTGCCATTTCCTGCAATTTTTACCGTTTAGGCTGTGCTAAAAATTAGACAGAAATATTAATTTTGTATTTTTTAATATCTTGTGTTGGTAATCGATGTAACGACTAAAAATAATTATCCACGCGAAATATTACAGTGATTGGACGTGTAATTCGTTAGAAAATTTAAAAATACATGGTATTGCCATTTTCCGCAATTTTTACCGTTTAGGCTGGCTAAAAATTATATAAAAATATTAATTTTGTATTTTTTAATCTCTTGTGTTGGTAATCGATGTAACGACTTAAAATGATTATACACGCGAAATAATAAGCGATTGGACTTTTATTTCGTTAGAAAATTTAAAAATACATGGTTTTGCCATTTCCTGCAATTTTTACCGTTTAGCCTGTGCTAAAAATTAAGCAAAAATATTAATTTTAATGTTTTAATCTTTTGTATTAATAGTCTATGTAACGAATAAAAATGATTATTCACGCGAAATATTACAGCGATTGGACTATTATTTCGTTAGAAAAATGAAAAATACATGGTTTTGCCATTTCCTGCAATTTTTACCGTTTAGGCTGTGCTAAAAATTAGACAGAAATATTAATTTTGTATTTTTTAATCTTTTGTGTTGTTAATCGAAGAAACGACTTAAAATGATTATACACGGGAAATATTAACGCGATTGGACGAGTATTTCGTTAGAAAATTTAAAAATACATGGTTTTGCTATTTTCGGCAATTTTTACCGTTTAGGCTGTGCTTAAAATTAGACAAAAATATTAATTTTGTATTTTTTAATCTTTTGTATTAATAGTCTATGTAACGACTAAAAATGATTATCCACGCAAAATATTACAGCGATTGGACTATTATTTCGTTAGAAAAATGAAAAATACATGGTTTTGCCATTTCCTGCAATTTTTACCTTTAGGCTGTGCTAAAAATTAGACAAAAATATTAATTTTGTATTTTTTAATCTTTTGTGTTAGTAATCGATGTAACGACTTAAAATGATTATACACGCGAAATATTACAGCGATTGGACGAGTATTTCGTTAGAAAATTTAAAAATACATGGTTTTGCCATTTCCTGCAATTTTTACCGTTTAGGCTGTGCTAAAAATTAGACAGAAATATTAATTTTGTATTTTTTAATATCTTGTGTTGGTAATCGATGTAACGACTAAAAATAATTATCCACGCGAAATATTACAGTGATTGGACGTGTAATTCGTTAGAAAATTTAAAAATACATGGTATTGCCATTTTCCGCAATTTTTACCGTTTAGGCTGGCTAAAAATTATATAAAAATATTAATTTTGTATTTTTTAATCTCTTGTGTTGGTAATCGATGTAACGACTTAAAATGATTATACACGCGAAATAATAAGCGATTGGACTTTTATTTCGTTAGAAAATTTAAAAATACATGGTTTTGCCATTTCCTGCAATTTTTACCGTTTAGCCTGTGCTAAAAATTAAGCAAAAATATTAATTTTAATGTTTTAATCTTTTGTATTAATAGTCTATGTAACGAATAAAAATGATTATCCACGCGAAATATTACAGCGATTGGACTATTATTTCGTTAGAAAAATGAAAAATACATGGTTTTGCCATTTCCTGCAATTTTTACCGTTTAGGCTGTGCTAAAAATTAGACAGAAATATTAATTTTGTATTTTTTAATCTTTTGTGTTGTTAATCGAAGAAACGACTTAAAATGATTATACACGGGAAATATTAACGCGATTGGACGAGTATTTCGTTAGAAAATTTAAAAATACATGGTTTTGCTATTTTCGGCAATTTTTACCGTTTAGGCTGTGCTTAAAATTAGACAAAAATATTAATTTTGTATTTTTTAATCTTTTGTATTAATAGTCTATGTAACGACTAAAAATGATTATCCACGCAAAATATTACAGCGATTGGACTATTATTTCGTTAGAAAAATGAAAAATACATGGTTTTGCCATTTCCCGCAATTTTTACGGTTCAGGCTGTGCCAAAAATGAGACAAAAATTTTAATTTTGTATTTTTTAATCTTTTGTGTTGGTAATCGATGTAACGACTTAAAATGATTATACACGCGAAATAATAAGCGATTGGACTATTATTTCGTTAGAAAATTGAAAAATAAATGATTTTGCCATTTCCTGCAATTTTTACCGTTTAGGCTGTGCTAAAAATTAGACAAAAATATTAATTTTGTATTTTTTAATCTTTTGTATTAATAGTCTATGTAACGACTAAAAATGATTATCCACGCAAAATATTACAGCGATTGGACTATTATTTCGTTAGAAAATTTAAAAATACATGGTTTTGCCATTTTCCGCAATTTTTACCGTTTAGGCTGGCTAAAAATTATATAAAAATATTAATTTTGTATTTTTTAATCTCTTGTGTTGGTAATCGATGTAACGACTTAAAATGATTATACACGCGAAATAATAAGCGATTGGACTTTTATTTCGTTACAAAATTGAAAAATAAATGATTTTGCCATTTCCTGCAATTTTTACCGTTTAGGCTGTGCTAAAAATTAGACAGAAATATTAATTTTGTATTTTTTAATATCTTGTGTTGGTAATCGATGTAACGACTAAAAATAATTATCCACGCGAAATATTACAGTGATTGGACGTGTAATTCGTTAGAAAATTTAAAAATACATGGTATTGCCATTTTCCGCAATTTTTACCGTTTAGGCTGGCTAAAAATTATATAAAAATATTAATTTTGTATTTTTTAATCTCTTGTGTTGGTAATCGATGTAACGACTTAAAATGATTATACACGCGAAATAATAAGCGATTGGACTTTTATTTCGTTACAAAATTGAAAAATAAATGATTTTGCCATTTCCTGCAATTTTTACCGTTTAGGCTGTGCTAAAAATTAGACAAAAATATTAATTTTGTATTTTTTAATCTTTTGTATTAATAGTCTATGTAACGACTAAAAATGATTATCCACGCAAAATATTACAGCGATTGGACTATTATTTCGTTAGAAAAATGAAAAATACATGGTTTTGCCATTTCCTGCAATTTTTACCGTTTAGGCTGTGCTAAAAATTAGACAGAAATATTAATTTTGTATTTTTTAATATCTTGTGTTGGTAATCGATGTAACGACTAAAAATAATTATCCACGCGAAATATTACAGTGATTGGACGTGTAATTCGTTAGAAAATTTAAAAATACATGGTATTGCCATTTTCCGCAATTTTTACCGTTTAGGCTGGCTAAAAATTATATAAAAATATTAATTTTGTATTTTTTAATCTCTTGTGTTGGTAATCGATGTAACGACTTAAAATGATTATACACGCGAAATAATAAGCGATTGGACTTTTATTTCGTTAGAAAATTTAAAAATACATGGTTTTGCCATTTCCTGCAATTTTTACCGTTTAGCCTGTGCTAAAAATTAAGCAAAAATATTAATTTTAATGTTTTAATCTTTTGTATTAATAGTCTATGTAACGAATAAAAATGATTATCCACGCGAAATATTACAGCGATTGGACTATTATTTCGTTAGAAAAATGAAAAATACATGGTTTTGCCATTTCCTGCAATTTTTACCTTTAGGCTGTGCTAAAAATTAGACAAAAATATTAATTTTGTATTTTTTAATCTTTTGTGTTAGTAATCGATGTAACGACTTAAAATGATTATACACGCGAAATATTACAGCGATTGGACGAGTATTTCGTTAGAAAATTTAAAAATACATGGTTTTGCCATTTCCTGCAATTTTTACCGTTTAGGCTGTGCTAAAAATTAGACAAAAATATTAATTTTGTATTTTTTAATCTTTTGTATTAATAGTCGATGTAACGACTAAAAATGATTATCCACGCGAAATATTACAGAGATTGGACTTTTATTTCGTTAGAAAATTGAAAAATACATGGTTTTGCCATTTTCCGCAATTTTTACGGTCAGGCTGTGCCAAAAATGAGACAAAAATTTTAATTTTGTATTTGTTAATCTTTTGTGTTGGTAATCGATGTAACGACTTCAAATGATTATCCACGCGAAATATTACAGCGATTGGACTTTTATTTCGTTAGAAAATTTAAAAATACATGGTTTTGCCATTTCCCGCAATTTTTACGGTTCAGGCTGTGCCAAAAATGAGACAAAAATTTTAATTTTGTATTTTTTAATCTTTTGTGTTGGTAATCGATGTAACGACTTAAAATGATTATACACGCGAAATAATAAGCGATTGGACTATTATTTCGTTAGAAAATTGAAAAATAAATGATTTTGCCATTTCCTGCAATTTTTACCGTTTAGGCTGTGCTAAAAATTAGACAAAAATATTAATTTTGTATTTTTTAATCTTTTGTATTAATAGTCTATGTAACGACTAAAAATGATTATCCACGCAAAATATTACAGCGATTGGACTATTATTTCGTTAGAAAAATTACAAATACATGGTTTTGCCATTTCCTGCAATTTTTACCGTTTAGGCTGTGCTAAAAATTAGACAGAAATATTAATTTTGTATTTTTTAATCTTTTGTGTTGTTAATCGAAGAAACGACTTAAAATGATTATACACAGGAAATATTAACGCGATTGGACGAGTATTTCGTTAGAAAATTTAAAAATACATGGTTTTGCTATTTTCGGCAATTTTTACCGTTTAGGCTGTGCTTAAAATTAGACAAAAATATTAATTTTGTATTTTTTAATCTTTTGTATTATTAGTCGATGTAACGACTAAAAATGATTATCCACGCGAAATATTACAGCGATTGGACTTTAATTTCGTTAGAAAATTTAAAAATACATGGTTTTGCCATTTTCCGCAATTTTTACCGTTTAGGCTGGCTAAAAATTATATAAAAATTTTAATTTTGTATTTTTTAATCTTTTGTGTTGGTAATCGATGTAACGACTTAAAATGATTATACACGCGAAATAATAAGCCATTGGACTATTATTTCGTTACAAAATTGAAAAATAAATGATTTTGCCATTTCCTGCAATTTTTACCGTTTAGGCTGTGCTAAAAATTAGACAAAAATATTAATTTTGTATTTTTTAATCTTTTGTATTAATAGTCTATGTAACGACTAAAAATGATTATCCACGCAAAATATTACAGCGATTGGACTATTATTTCGTTAGAAAAATGAAAAATACATGGTTTTGCCATTTCCTGCAATTTTTACCGTTTAGGCTGTGCTAAAAATTAGACAGAAATATTAATTTTGTATTTTTTAATATCTTGTGTTGGTAATCGATGTAACGACTAAACATAATTATCCACGCGAAATATTACAGTGATTGGACGTGTAATTCGTTAGAAAATTTAAAAATACATGGTATTGCCATTTTCCGCAATTTTTACCGTTTAGGCTGGCTAAAAATTATATAAAAATATTAATTTTGTATTTTTTAATCTCTTGTGTTGGTAATCGATGTAACGACTTAAAATGATTATACACGCGAAATAATAAGAGATTGGACTTTTATTTCGTTAGAAAATTTAAAAATACATGGTTTTGCCATTTCCTGCAATTTTTACCGTTTAGCCTGTGCTAAAAATTAAGCAAAAATATTAATTTTAATGTTTTAATCTTTTGTATTAATAGTCTATGTAACGAATAAAAATGATTATCCACGCGAAATATTACAGCGATTGGACTATTATTTCGTTAGAAAAATGAAAAATACATGGTTTTGCCATTTCCTGCAATTTTTACCTTTAGGCTGTGCTAAAAATTAGACAAAAATATTAATTTTGTATTTTTTAATCTTTTGTGTTAGTAATCGATGTAACGACTTAAAATGATTATACACGCGAAATATTACAGCGATTGGACGAGTATTTCGTTAGAAAATTTAAAAATACATGGTTTTGCCATTTCCTGCAATTTTTACCGTTTAGGCTGTGCTAAAAATTAGACAAAAATATTAATTTTGTATTTTTTAATCTTCTGTATTAATAGTCGATGTAACGACTAAAAATGATTATCCACGCGAAATATTACAGAGATTGGACTTTTATTTCGTTAGAAAATTGAAAAATACATGGTTTTGCCATTTTCCGCAATTTTTACGGTCAGGCTGTGCCAAAAATGAGACAAAAATTTTAATTTTGTATTTTATAATCTTTTGTGTTAGTAATCGATGTAACGACTTAAAATGATTATACACGCGAAATATTACAGCGATTGGACGAGTATTTCGTTAGAAAATTTAAAAATACATGGTTTTGCTATTTTCGGCAATTTTTACCGTTTAGGCTGTGCTTTAAATTAGACAAAAATATTAATTTTGTATTTTTTAATCTTTTGTATTAATAGTCGATGTAACGACTAAAAATGATTATCCACGCGAAATATTACAGCGATTGGACTTTTATTTCGTTAGAAAAATGAAAAATACATGGTTTTGCCATTTCCTGCAATTTTTACCGTTTAGGCTGTGCTAAAAATTAGACAGAAATATTAATTTTGTATTTTTTAATATCTTGTGTTGGTAATCGATGTAACGACTAAAAATAATTATCCACGCGAAATATTACAGTGATTGGACGTGTAATTCGTTAGAAAATTTAAAAATACATGGTATTGCCATTTTCCGCAATTTTTACCGTTTAGGCTGGCTAAAAATTATATAAAAATATTAATTTTGTATTTTTTAATCTCTTGTGTTGGTAATCGATGTAACGACTTAAAATGATTATACACGCGAAATAATAAGCGATTGGACTTTTATTTCGTTACAAAATTGAAAAATAAATGATTTTGCCATTTCCTGCAATTTTTACCGTTTAGGCTGTGCTAAAAATTAGACAAAAATATTAATTTTGTATTTTTTAATCTTTTGTATTAATAGTCTATGTAACGACTAAAAATGATTATCCACGCAAAATATTACAGCGATTGGACTATTATTTCGTTAGAAAAATGAAAAATACATGGTTTTGCCATTTCCTGCAATTTTTACCGTTTAGGCTGTGCTAAAAATTAGACAGAAATATTAATTTTGTATTTTTTAATATCTTGTGTTGGTAATCGATGTAACGACTAAAAATAATTATCCACGCGAAATATTACAGTGATTGGACGTGTAATTCGTTAGAAAATTTAAAAATACATGGTATTGCCATTTTCCGCAATTTTTACCGTTTAGGCTGGCTAAAAATTATATAAAAATATTAATTTTGTATTTTTTAATCTCTTGTGTTGGTAATCGATGTAACGACTTAAAATGATTATACACGCGAAATAATAAGCGATTGGACTTTTATTTCGTTAGAAAATTTAAAAATACATGGTTTTGCCATTTCCTGCAATTTTTACCGTTTAGCCTGTGCTAAAAATTAAGCAAAAATATTAATTTTAATGTTTTAATCTTTTGTATTAATAGTCTATGTAACGAATAAAAATGATTATCCACGCGAAATATTACAGCGATTAGACTATTATTTCGTTAGAAAAATGAAAAATACATGGTTTTGCCATTTCCTGCAATTTTTACCTTTAGGCTGTGCTAAAAATTAGACAAAAATATTAATTTTGTATTTTTTAATCTTTTGTGTTAGTAATCGATGTAACGACTTAAAATGATTATACACGCGAAATATTACAGCGATTGGACGAGTATTTCGTTAGAAAATTTAAAAATACATGGTTTTGCCATTTCCTGCAATTTTTACCGTTTAGGCTGTGCTAAAAATTAGACAAAAATATTAATTTTGTATTTTTTAATCTTTTGTATTAATAGTCGATGTAACGACTAAAAATGATTATCCACGCGAAATATTACAGAGATTGGACTTTTATTTCGTTAGAAAATTGAAAAATACATGGTTTTGCCATTTTCCGCAATTTTTACGGTCAGGCTGTGCCAAAAATGAGACAAAAATTTTAATTTTGTATTTGTTAATCTTTTGTGTTGGTAATCGATGTAACGACTTCAAATGATTATCCACGCGAAATATTACAGCGATTGGACTTTTATTTCGTTAGAAAATTTAAAAATACATGGTTTTGCCATTTCCCGCAATTTTTACGGTTCAGGCTGTGCCAAAAATGAGACAAAAATTTTAATTTTGTATTTTTTAATCTTTTGTGTTGGTAATCGATGTAACGACTTAAAATGATTATACACGCGAAATAATAAGCGATTGGACTATTATTTCGTTAGAAAATTGAAAAATAAATGATTTTGCCATTTCCTGCAATTTTTACCGTTTAGGCTGTGCTAAAAATTAGACAAAAATATTAATTTTGTATTTTTTAATCTTTTGTATTAATAGTCTATGTAACGACTAAAAATGATTATCCACGCAAAATATTACAGCGATTGGACTATTATTTCGTTAGAAAAATGAAAAATACATGGTTTTGCCATTTCCTGCAATTTTTACCGTTTAGGCTGTGCTAAAAATTAGACAGAAATATTAATTTTGTATTTTTTAATCTTTTGTGTTGTTAATCGAAGAAACGACTTAAAATGATTATACACGGGAAATATTAACGCGATTGGACGAGTATTTCGTTAGAAAATTTAAAAATACATGGTTTTGCTATTTTCGGCAATTTTTACCGTTTAGGCTGTGCTTAAAATTAGACAAAAATATTAATTTTGTATTTTTTAATCTTTTGTATTATTAGTCGATGTAACGACTAAAAATGATTATCCACGCGAAATATTACAGCGATTGGACTTTAATTTCGTTAGAAAATTTAAAAATACATGGTTTTGCCATTTTCCGCAATTTTTACCGTTTAGGCTGGCTAAAAATTATATAAAAATTTTAATTTTGTATTTTTTAATCTTTTGTGTTGGTAATCGCTGTAACGACTTAAAATGATTATACACGCGAAATAATAAGCGATTGGACTATTATTTCGTTACAAAATTGAAAAATAAATGATTTTGCCATTTCCTGCAATTTTTACCGTTTAGGCTGTGCTAAAAATTAGACAAAAATATTAATTTTGTATTTTTTAATCTTTTGTATTAATAGTCTATGTAACGACTAAAAATGATTATCCACGCAAAATATTACAGCGATTGGACTATTATTTCGTTAGAAAAATGAAAAATACATGGTTTTGCCATTTCCTGCAATTTTTACCGTTTAGGCTGTGCTAAAAATTAGACAGAAATATTAATTTTGTATTTTTTAATATCTTGTGTTGGTAATCGATGTAACGACTAAACATAATTATCCACGCGAAATATTACAGTGATTGGACGTGTAATTCGTTAGAAAATTTAAAAATACATGGTATTGCCATTTTCCGCAATTTTTACCGTTTAGGCTGGCTAAAAATTATATAAAAATATTAATTTTGTATTTTTTAATCTCTTGTGTTGGTAATCGATGTAACGACTTAAAATGATTATACACGCGAAATAATAAGAGATTGGACTTTTATTTCGTTAGAAAATTTAAAAATACATGGTTTTGCCATTTCCTGCAATTTTTACCGTTTAGCCTGTGCTAAAAATTAAGCAAAAATATTAATTTTAATGTTTTAATCTTTTGTATTAATAGTCTATGTAACGAATAAAAATGATTATCCACGCGAAATATTACAGCGATTGGACTATTATTTCGTTAGAAAAATGAAAAATACATGGTTTTGCCATTTCCTGCAATTTTTACCTTTAGGCTGTGCTAAAAATTAGACAAAAATATTAATTTTGTATTTTTTAATCTTTTGTGTTAGTAATCGATGTAACGACTTAAAATGATTATACACGCGAAATATTACAGCGATTGGACGAGTATTTCGTTAGAAAATTTAAAAATACATGGTTTTGCCATTTCCTGCAATTTTTACCGTTTAGGCTGTGCTAAAAATTAGACAAAAATATTAATTTTGTATTTTTTAATCTTTTGTATTAATAGTCGATGTAACGACTAAAAATGATTATCCACGCGAAATATTACAGAGATTGGACTTTTATTTCGTTAGAAAATTGAAAAATACATGGTTTTGCCATTTTCCGCAATTTTTACGGTCAGGCTGTGCCAAAAATGAGACAAAAATTTTAATTTTGTATTTTATAATCTTTTGTGTTAGTAATCGATGTAACGACTTAAAATGATTATACACGCGAAATATTACAGCGATTGGACGAGTATTTCGTTAGAAAATTTAAAAATACATAATTTTGCTATTTTCGGCAATTTTTACCGTTTAGGCTGTGCTTAAAATTAGACAAAAATATTAATTTTGTATTTTTTAATCTTTTGTATTAATAGTCGATGTAACGACTAAAAATGATTATCCACGCGAAATATTACAGCGATTGGACTTTTATTTCGTTAGAAAATTTAAAAATACATGGTTTTGCCATTTTCCGCAATTTTTACCGTTTAGGCTGGCTAAAAATTATATAAAAATTTTAATTTTGTATTTTTTAATCTTTTGTGTTGGTAATCGATGTAACGACTTAAAATGATTATACACGCGAAATAATAAGCGATTGGACTATTATTTCGTTAGAAAATTGAAAAATAAATGATTTTGCCATTTCCTGCAATTTTTACGGTCAGGCTGTGCCAAAAATGAGACAAAAATTTTAATTTTGTATTTTTTAATCTTTTGTGTTGGTAATCGATGTAACGACTTAAAATGATTATCCACGCGAAATAATAAGCGATTGGACTATTATTTCGTTAGAAAATTGAAAAATAAATGATTTTGCCATTTCCTGCAATTTTTACGGTCAGGCTGTGCCAAAAATGAGACAAAAATTTTAATTTTGTATTTTTTAATCTTTTGTGTTGGTAATCGATGTAACGACTTAAAATGATTATACACGCGAAATAATAAGCGATTGGACTATTATTTCGTTAGAAAATTGAAAAATAAATGATTTTGCCATTTCCTGCAATTTTTACCGTTTAGGCTGTGCTAAAAATTAGACAAAAATATTAATTTTGTATTTTTTAATCTTTTGTATTAATAGTCTATGTAACGACTAAAAATGATTATCCACGCAAAATATTACAGCGATTGGACTATTATTTCGTTAGAAAAATGAAAAATACATGGTTTTGCCATTTCCTGCAATTTTTACCGTTTAGGCTGTGCTAAAAATTAGACAGAAATATTAATTTTGTATTTTTTAATCTTTTGTGTTGTTAATCGAAGAAACGACTTAAAATGATTATACACGGGAAATATTAACGCGATTGGACGAGTATTTCGTTAGAAAATTTAAAAATACATGGTTTTGCTATTTTCGGCAATTTTTACCGTTTAGGCTGTGCTTAAAATTAGACAAAAATATTAATTTTGTATTTTTTAATCTTTTGTATTATTAGTCGATGTAACGACTAAAAATGATTATCCACGCGAAATATTACAGCGATTGGACTTTAATTTCGTTAGAAAATTTAAAAATACATGGTTTTGCCATTTTCCGCAATTTTTACCGTTTAGGCTGGCTAAAAATTATATAAAAATTTTAATTTTGTATTTTTTAATCTTTTGTGTTGGTAATCGATGTAACGACTTAAAATGATTATACACGCGAAATAATAAGCGATTGGACTATTATTTCGTTACAAAATTGAAAAATAAATGATTTTGCCATTTCCTGCAATTTTTACCGTTTAGGCTGTGCTAAAAATTAGACAAAAATATTAATTTTGTATTTTTTAATCTTTTGTATTAATAGTCTATGTAACGACTAAAAATGATTATCCACGCAAAATATTACAGCGATTGGACTATTATTTCGTTAGAAAAATGAAAAATACATGGTTTTGCCATTTCCTGCAATTTTTACCGTTTAGGCTGTGCTAAAAATTAGACAGAAATATTAATTTTGTATTTTTTAATATCTTGTGTTGGTAATCGATGTAACGACTAAACATAATTATCCACGCGAAATATTACAGTGATTGGACGTGTAATTCGTTAGAAAATTTAAAAATACATGGTATTGCCATTTTCCGCAATTTTTACCGTTTAGGCTGGCTAAAAATTATATAAAAATATTAATTTTGTATTTTTTAATCTCTTGTGTTGGTAATCGATGTAACGACTTAAAATGATTATACACGCGAAATAATAAGAGATTGGACTTTTATTTCGTTAGAAAATTTAAAAATACATGGTTTTGCCATTTCCTGCAATTTTTACCGTTTAGCCTGTGCTAAAAATTAAGCAAAAATATTAATTTTAATGTTTTAATCTTTTGTATTAATAGTCTATGTAACGAATAAAAATGATTATCCACGCGAAATATTACAGCGATTGGACTATTATTTCGTTAGAAAAATGAAAAATACATGGTTTTGCCATTTCCTGCAATTTTTACCTTTAGGCTGTGCTAAAAATTAGACAAAAATATTAATTTTGTATTTTTTAATCTTTTGTGTTAGTAATCGATGTAACGACTTAAAATGATTATACACGCGAAATATTACAGCGATTGGACGAGTATTTCGTTAGAAAATTTAAAAATACATGGTTTTGCCATTTCCTGCAATTTTTACCGTTTAGGCTGTGCTAAAAATTAGACAAAAATATTAATTTTGTATTTTTTAATCTTTTGTATTAATAGTCGATGTAACGACTAAAAATGATTATCCACGCGAAATATTACAGAGATTGGACTTTTATTTCGTTAGAAAATTGAAAAATACATGGTTTTGCCATTTTCCGCAATTTTTACGGTCAGGCTGTGCCAAAAATGAGACAAAAATTTTAATTTTGTATTTTATAATCTTTTGTGTTAGTAATCGATGTAACGACTTAAAATGATTATACACGCGAAATATTACAGCGATTGGACGAGTATTTCGTTAGAAAATTTAAAAATACATAATTTTGCTATTTTCGGCAATTTTTACCGTTTAGGCTGTGCTTAAAATTAGACAAAAATATTAATTTTGTATTTTTTAATCTTTTGTATTAATAGTCGATGTAACGACTAAAAATGATTATCCACGCGAAATATTACAGCGATTGGACTTTTATTTCGTTAGAAAATTTAAAAATACATGGTTTTGCCATTTTCCGCAATTTTTACCGTTTAGGCTGGCTAAAAATTATATAAAAATTTTAATTTTGTATTTTTTAATCTTTTGTGTTGGTAATCGATGTAACGACTTAAAATGATTATACACGCGAAATAATAAGCGAGTGGACTATTATTTCGTTAGAAAATTGAAAAATAAATGATTTTGCCATTTCCTGCAATTTTTACGGTCAGGCTGTGCCAAAAATGAGACAAAAATTTTAATTTTGTATTTTTTAATCTTTTGTGTTGGTAATCGATGTAACGACTTAAAATGATTATCCACGCGAAATAATAAGCGATTGGACTATTATTTCGTTAGAAAATTGAAAAATAAATGATTTTGCCATTTCCTGCAATTTTTACGGTCAGGCTGTGCCAAAAATGAGACAAAAATTTTAATTTTGTATTTTTTAATCTTTTGTGTTGGTAATCGATGTAACGACTTAAAATGATTATCCACGCGAAATATTACAGCGATTGGACTTTTATTTCGTTAGAAAATTTAAAAATACATGGTTTTGCCATTTCCTGCAATTTTTACCGTTTAGCCTGTGCTAAAAATTAAGCAAAAATATTAATTTTAATGTTTTAATCTTTTGTATTAATAGTCTATGTAACGAATAAAAATGATTATCCACGCAAAATATTACAGCGATTGGACTATTATTTCGTTAGAAAAATGAAAAATACATGGTTTTGCCATTTCCTGCAATTTTTACCGTTTAGGCTGTTCTAAAAATTAGACAGAAATATTAATTTTGTATTTTTTAATATCTTGTGTTGGTAATCGATGTAACGACTAAACATAATTATCCACGCGAAATATTACAGTGATTGGACGTGTAATTCGTTAGAAAATTTAAAAATACATGGTTTTGCCATTTTCCGCAATTTTTACCGTTTAGGCTGGCTAAAAATTATATAAAAATTTTAATTTTGTATTTTTTAATCTTTTGTGTTGGTAATCGATGTAACGACTTAAAATGATTATACACGCGAAATAATAAGCGATTGGACTATTATTTCGTTACAAAATTGAAAAATAAATGATTTTGCCATTTCCTGCAATTTTTACCGTTTAGGCTGTGCTAAAAATTAGACAAAAATATTAATTTTGTATTTTTTAATCTTTTGTATTAATAGTCTATGTAACGACTAAAAATGATTATCCACGCAAAATATTACAGCGATTGGACTATTATTTCGTTAGAAAAATGAAAAATACATGGTTTTGCCATTTCCTGCAATTTTTACCGTTTAGGCTGTGCTAAAAATTAGACAGAAATATTAATTTTGTATTTTTTAATATCTTGTGTTGGTAATCGATGTAACGACTAAACATAATTATCCACGCGAAATATTACAGTGATTGGACGTGTAATTCGTTAGAAAATTTAAAAATACATGGTATTGCCATTTTCCGCAATTTTTACCGTTTAGGCTGGCTAAAAATTATATAAAAATATTAATTTTGTATATTTTAATCTCTTGTGTTGGTAATCGATGTAACGACTTAAAATGATTATACACGCGAAATAATAAGAGATTGGACTTTTATTTCGTTAGAAAATTGAAAAATACATGGTTTTGCCATTTTCCGCAATTTTTACGGTCAGGCTGTGCCAAAAATGAGACAAAAATTTTAATTTTGTATTTTATAATCTTTTGTGTTAGTAATCGATGTAACGACTTAAAATGATTATACACGCGAAATATTACAGCGATTGGACGAGTATTTCGTTAGAAAATTTAAAAATACATGGTTTTGCCATTTCCTGCAATTTTTACCGTTTAGGCTGTGCTAAAAATTAGACAAAAATATTAATTTTGTATTTTTTAATCTTTTGTATTAATAGTCGATGTAACGACTAAAAATGATTATCCACGCGAAATATTACAGAGATTGGACTTTTATTTCGTTAGAAAATTGAAAAATACATGGTTTTGCCATTTTCCGCAATTTTTACGGTCAGGCTGTGCCAAAAATGAGACAAAAATTTTAATTTTGTATTTTATAATCTTTTGTGTTAGTAATCGATGTAACGACTTAAAATGATTATACACGCGAAATATTACAGCGATTGGACGAGTATTTCGTTAGAAAATTTAAAAATACATGGTTTTGCCATTTCCTGCAATTTTTACCGTTTAGGCTGTGCTAAAAATTAGACAAAAATATTAATTTTGTATTTTTTAATCTTTTGTATTAATAGTCGATGTAACGACTAAAAATGATTATCCACGCGAAATATTACAGAGATTGGACTTTTATTTCGTTAGAAAATTGAAAAATACATGGTTTTGCCATTTTCCGCAATTTTTACGGTCAGGCTGTGCCAAAAATGAGACAAAAATTTTAATTTTGTATTTTATAATCTTTTGTGTTAGTAATCGATGTAACGACTTAAAATGATTATACACGCGAAATATTACAGCGATTGGACGAGTATTTCGTTAGAAAATTTAAAAATACATAATTTTGCTATTTTCGGCAATTTTTACCGTTTAGGCTGTGCTTAAAATTAGACAAAAATATTAATTTTGTATTTTTTAATCTTTTGTATTAATAGTCGATGTAACGACTAAAAATGATTATCCACGCGAAATATTACAGCGATTGGACTTTTATTTCGTTAGAAAATTTAAAAATACATGGTTTTGCCATTTTCCGCAATTTTTACCGTTTAGGCTGGCTAAAAATTATATAAAAATTTTAATTTTGTATTTTTTAATCTTTTGTGTTGGTAATCGATGTAACGACTTAAAATGATTATACACGCGAAATAATAAGCGAGTGGACTATTATTTCGTTAGAAAATTGAAAAATAAATGATTTTGCCATTTCCTGCAATTTTTACGGTCAGGCTGTGCCAAAAATGAGACAAAAATTTTAATTTTGTATTTTTTAATCTTTTGTGTTGGTAATCGATGTAACGACTTAAAATGATTATCCACGCGAAATAATAAGCGATTGGACTATTATTTCGTTAGAAAATTGAAAAATAAATGATTTTGCCATTTCCTGCAATTTTTACGGTCAGGCTGTGCCAAAAATGAGACAAAAATTTTAATTTTGTATTTTTTAATCTTTTGTGTTGGTAATCGATGTAACGACTTAAAATGATTATCCACGCGAAATATTACAGCGATTGGACTTTTATTTCGTTAGAAAATTTAAAAATACATGGTTTTGCCATTTCCTGCAATTTTTACCGTTTAGCCTGTGCTAAAAATTAAGCAAAAATATTAATTTTAATGTTTTAATCTTTTGTATTAATAGTCTATGTAACGAATAAAAATGATTATCCACGCAAAATATTACAGCGATTGGACTATTATTTCGTTAGAAAAATGAAAAATACATGGTTTTGCCATTTCCTGCAATTTTTACCGTTTAGGCTGTTCTAAAAATTAGACAGAAATATTAATTTTGTATTTTTTAATATCTTGTGTTGGTAATCGATGTAACGACTAAACATAATTATCCACGCGAAATATTACAGTGATTGGACGTGTAATTCGTTAGAAAATTTAAAAATACATGGTTTTGCCATTTTCCGCAATTTTTACCGTTTAGGCTGGCTAAAAATTATATAAAAATTTTAATTTTGTATTTTTTAATCTTTTGTGTTGGTAATCGATGTAACGACTTAAAATGATTATACACGCGAAATAATAAGCGATTGGACTATTATTTCGTTACAAAATTGAAAAATAAATGATTTTGCCATTTCCTGCAATTTTTACCGTTTAGGCTGTGCTAAAAATTAGACAAAAATATTAATTTTGTATTTTTTAATCTTTTGTATTAATAGTCTATGTAACGACTAAAAATGATTATCCACGCAAAATATTACAGCGATTGGACTATTATTTCGTTAGAAAAATGAAAAATACATGGTTTTGCCATTTCCTGCAATTTTTACCGTTTAGGCTGTGCTAAAAATTAGACAGAAATATTAATTTTGTATTTTTTAATATCTTGTGTTGGTAATCGATGTAACGACTAAACATAATTATCCACGCGAAATATTACAGTGATTGGACGTGTAATTCGTTAGAAAATTTAAAAATACATGGTATTGCCATTTTCCGCAATTTTTACCGTTTAGGCTGGCTAAAAATTATATAAAAATATTAATTTTGTATATTTTAATCTCTTGTGTTGGTAATCGATGTAACGACTTAAAATGATTATACACGCGAAATAATAAGAGATTGGACTTTTATTTCGTTAGAAAATTGAAAAATACATGGTTTTGCCATTTTCCGCAATTTTTACGGTCAGGCTGTGCCAAAAATGAGACAAAAATTTTAATTTTGTATTTTATAATCTTTTGTGTTAGTAATCGATGTAACGACTTAAAATGATTATACACGCGAAATATTACAGCGATTGGACGAGTATTTCGTTAGAAAATTTAAAAATACATAATTTTGCTATTTTCGGCAATTTTTACCGTTTAGGCTGTGCTTAAAATTAGACAAAAATATTAATTTTGTATTTTTTAATCTTTTGTGTTGGTAATCGATGTAACGACTTAAAATGATTATACACGCGAAATAATAAGCGATTGGACTATTATTTCGTTAGAAAATTGAAAAATAAATGATTTTGCCATTTCCTGCAATTTTTACGGTCAGGCTGTGCCAAAAATGAGACAAAAATTTTAATTTTGTATTTTTTAATCTTTTGTGTTGGTAATCGATGTAACGACTTAAAATGATTATCCACGCGAAATATTACAGCGATTGGACTTTTATTTCGTTAGAAAATTTAAAAATACATGGTTTTGCCATTTCCCGCAATTTTTACGGTTCAGGCTGTGCCAAAAATGAGACAAAAATTTTAATTTTGTATTTTTTAATCTTTTGTGTTGGTAATCGATGTAACGACTTAAAATGATTATACACGCGAAATAATAAGCGATTGGACTATTATTTCGTTAGAAAATTGAAAAATAAATGATTTTGCCATTTCCTGCAATTTTTACCGTTTAGGCTGTGCTAAAAATTAGACAAAAATATTAATTTTGTATTTTTTAATCTTTTGTATTAATAGTCTATGTAACGACTAAAAATGATTATCCACGCAAAATATTACAGCGATTGGACTATTATTTCGTTAGAAAAATGAAAAATACATGGTTTTGCCATTTCCTGCAATTTTTACCGTTTAGGCTGTGCTAAAAATTAGACAGAAATATTAATTTTGTATTTTTTAATCTTTTGTGTTGTTAATCGAAGAAACGACTTAAAATGATTATACACGGGAAATATTAACGCGATTGGACGAGTATTTCGTTAGAAAATTTAAAAATACATGGTTTTGCTATTTTCGGCAATTTTTACCGTTTAGGCTGTGCTTAAAATTAGACAAAAATATTAATTTTGTATTTTTTAATCTTTTGTATTAATAGTCGATGTAACGACTAAAAATGATTATCCACGCGAAATATTACAGCGATTGGACTTTTATTTCGTTAGAAAAATGAAAAATACATGGTTTTGCCATTTCCTGCAATTTTTACCTTTAGGCTGTGCTAAAAATTAGACAAAAATATTAATTTTGTATTTTATAATCTTTTGTGTTAGTAATCGATGTAACGACTTAAAATGATTATACATGCGAAATATTACAGCGATTGGACGAGTATTTCGTTAGAAAATTTAAAAATACATAATTTTGCTATTTTCGGCAATTTTTACCGTTTAGGCTGTGCTTAAAATTAGACAAAAATATTAATTTTGTATTTTTTAATCTTTTGTATTAATAGTCGATGTAACGACTAAAAATGATTATCCACGCGAAATATTACAGCGATTGGACTTTAATTTCGGTAGAAAATTTAAAAATACATGGTTTTGCCATTTTCCGCAATTTTTACCGTTTAGGCTGGGCTAAAAATTATATAAAAATTTTAATTTTGTATTATTTAATCTTTTGTGTTGGTAATCGATGTAACGACTTAAAATGATTATACACGCGAAATAATAAGCCATTGAACTATTATTTCGTTACAAAATTGAAAAATAAATGATTTTGCCATTTCCTGCAATTTTTACCGTTTAGGCTGTGCTAAAAATTAGACAAAAATATTAATTTTGTATTTTTTAATCTTTTGTATTAATAGTCTATGTAACGACTAAAAATGATTATCCACGCAAAATATTACAGCGATTGGACTATTATTTCGTTAGAAAAATGAAAAATACATGGTTTTGCTATTTCCTGCAATTTTTACCGTTTAGGCTGTGCTAAAAATTAGACAGAAATATTAATTTTGTATTTTTTAATATCTTGTGTTGGTAATCGATGTAACGACTAAAAATAATTATCCACGCGAAATATTACAGTGATTGGACGTGTAATTCGTTAGAAAATTTAAAAATACATGGTATTGCCATTTTCCGCAATTTTTACCGTTTAGGCTGGCTAAAAATTATATAAAAATATTAATTTTGTATTTTTTAATCTCTTGTGTTGGTAATCGATGTAACGACTTAAAATGATTATACACGCGAAATAATAAGCGATTGGACTTTTATTTCGTTAGAAAATTTAAAAATACATGGTTTTGCCATTTCCTGCAATTTTTACCGTTTAGCCTGTGCTAAAAATTAAGCAAAAATATTAATTTTAATGTTTTAATCTTTTGTATTAATAGTCTATGTAACGAATAAAAATGATTATCCACGCGAAATATTACAGCGATTGGACTATTATTTCGTTAGAAAAATGAAAAATACATGGTTTTGCCATTTCCTGCAATTTTTACCTTTAGGCTGTGCTAAAAATTAGACAAAAATATTAATTTTGTATTTTTTAATCTTTTGTGTTAGTAATCGATGTAACGACTTAAAATGATTATACACGCGAAATATTACAGCGATTGGACGAGTATTTCGTTAGAAAATTTAAAAATACATGGTTTTGCCATTTCCTGCAATTTTTACCGTTTAGGCTGTGCTAAAAATTAGACAAAAATATTAATTTTGTATTTTTTAATCTTTTGTATTAATAGTCGATGTAACGACTAAAAATGATTATCCACGCGAAATATTACAGAGATTGGACTTTTATTTCGTTAGAAAATTGAAAAATACATGGTTTTGCCATTTTCCGCAATTTTTACGGTCAGGCTGTGCCAAAAATGAGACAAAAATTTTAATTTTGTATTTTATAATCTTTTGTGTTAGTAATCGATGTAACGACTTAAAATGATTATACACGCGAAATATTACAGCGATTGGACGAGTATTTCGTTAGAAAATTTAAAAATACATAATTTTGCTATTTTCGGCAATTTTGATTTACATATGGAAAGTAATATTATCATAATAATATTACAATATAACAATAAGTTCAAATAATAATTACGTTTATTCGTAATAATAATAAAATAAAAATATTAATTCCGCTGGGGCACGAGCTATAAATACCCTAATAACAGGGGTCACAGTAATATGTGAATTTCCCTAATATAGAGTAAAAACAACAAAAACGTTAAAATACAAAGTAGAATACTTTGATGATAACGGACTATGAGTTTGTGTTGATTATTAGTTCCAAACAGTAATGAGGGAATTTCGTACTAACCAGCACTGTTTCATTGTAGAATAAAAATTGAATTAAAAATTAATTCTCATATTCTATTTCTGTTGAAAACTGGTTAAATAGTTGATATTCTTCTCAATTAGTATCCACTTTACGAAATTTGTAAAGATGGACAATTGAACGCTGATGAGAGGTGTAGCGGCCTTGAAATCAGTACTGATACGTTCTGCTAAAAACTGATTGGATATAAATAATAATATTTTCCAACACAAAAAAACTCTTAGTAATTTTGAATTTTCATTAATTCAATAAAACTGAACTTGAGCCTGATAATATTACTTTCCATATGTAAATCAATATAAGTTCAAATAATAATTACGTTTATTCGTAATAATAATAAAATAAAAATAATAATTATCCACGCGAAATATTACAGTGATTGGACGTGTAATTCGTTAGAAAATTTAAAAATACATGGTATTGCCATTTTCCGCAATTTTTACCGTTTAGGCTGGCTAAAAATTATATAAAAATATTAATTTTGTATTTTTTAATTTCTTGTGTTGGTAATCGATGTAACGACTTAAAATGATTATACACGCGAAATAATAAGCGATTGGACTTTTATTTCGTTAGAAAATTTAAAAATACATGGTTTTGCCATTTCCTGCAATTTTTACCGTTTAGGCTGTGCTAAAAATTAAGCAAAAATATTAATTTTAATGTTTTAATCTTTTGTATTAATAGTCTATGTAACGAATAAAAATGATTATCCACGCGAAATATTACAGCGATTGGACTATTATTTCGTTAGAAAAATGAAAAATACATGGTTTTGCCATTTCCTGCAATTTTTACCTTTAGGCTGTGCTAAAAATTAGACAAAAATATTAATTTTGTATTTTTTAATCTTTTGTGTTAGTAATCGATGTAACGACTTAAAATGATTATACACGCGAAATATTACAGCGATTGGACGAGTATTTCGTTAGAAAATTTAAAAATACATGGTTTTGCCATTTCCTGCAATTTTTACCGTTTAGGCTGTGCTAAAAATTAGACAAAAATATTAATTTTGTATTTTTTAATCTTTTGTATTAATAGTCGATGTAACGACTAAAAATGATTATCCACGCGAAATATTACAGATATTGGACTTTTATTTCGTTAGAAAATTGAAAAATACATGGTTTTGCCATTTTCCGCAATTTTTACGGTCAGGCTGTGCCAAAAATGAGACAAAAATTTTAATTTTGTATTTTTTAATCTTTTGTGTTGGTAATCGATGTAACGACTTAAAATGATTATCCACGCGAAATATTACACCGATTGGACTTTTATTTCGTTAGAAAATTTAAAAATACATGGTTTTGCCATTTCCCGCAATTTTTACGGTTCAGGCTGTGCCAAAAATGAGACAAAAATTTTAATTTTGTATTTTTTAATATTTTGTGTTGGTAATCGATGTAACGACTTAAAATGATTATACACGCGAAATAATAAGCGATTGGACTATTATTTCGTTAGAAAATTGAAAAATAAATGATTTTGCCATTTCCTGCAATTTTTACCGTTTAGGCTGTGCTAAAAATTAGACAAAAATATTAATTTTGTATTTTTTAATCTTTTGTATTAATAGTCTATGTAACGACTAAAAATGATTATCCACGCAAAATATTACAGCGATTGGACTATTATTTCGTTAGAAAAATGAAAAATACATGGTTTTGCCATTTCCTACAATTTTTACCGTTTAGGCTGTGCTAAAAATTAGACAGAAATATTAATTTTGTATTTTTTAATATCTTGTGTTGGTAATCGATGTAACGACTAAAAATAATTATCCACGCGAAATATTACAGTGATTGGACGTGTAATTCGTTAGAAAATTTAAAAATACATGGTATTGCCATTTTCCGCAATTTTTACCGTTTAGGCTGGCTAAAAATTATATAAAAATATTAATTTTGTATTTTTTAATCTCTTGTGTTGGTAATCGATGTAACGACTTAAAATGATTATACACGCGAAATATTACAGCGATTGGACGAGTATTTCGTTAGAAAATTTAAAAATACATAATCTTGCTATTTTCGGCAATTTCTACCGTTTAGCCTGTGCTAAAAATTAAGCAAAAATATTAATTTTAATGTTTTAATCTTTTGTATTAATAGTCTATGTAACGAATAAAAATGATTATCCACGCGAAATATTACAGCGATTGGACTATTATTTCGTTAGAAAAATGAAAAATACATGGTTTTGCCATTTCCTGCAATTTTTACCTTTAGGCGCTGTGCTAAAAATTAGACAAAAATATTAATTTTGTATTTTTTAATCTTTTGTGTTAGTAATCGATGTAACGACTTAAAATGATTATACACGCGAAATATTACAGCGATTGGACGAGTATTTCGTTAGAAAATTTAAAAATACATGGTTTTGCCATTTCCTGCAATTTTTACCGTTTAGGCTGTGCTAAAAATTAGACAAAAATATTAATTTTGTATTTTTTAATCTTTTGTATTAATAGTCGATGTAACGACTTAAAATGATTATCCACGCGAAATATTACAGAGATTGGACTTTTATTTCGTTAGAAAATTGAAAAATACATGGTTTTGCCATTTTCCGCAATTTTTACGGTCAGGCTGTGCCAAAAATGAGACAAAAATTTTAATTTTGTATTTTATAATCTTTTGTGTTAGTAATCGATGTAACGACTTAAAATGATTATACACGCGAAATATTACAGCGATTGGACGAGTATTTCGTTAGAAAATTTAAAAATACATAATTTTGCTATTTTCGGCAATTTTTACCGTTTAGGCTGTGCTTAAAATTAGACAAAAATATTAATTTTGTATTTTTTAATCTTTTGTATTAATAGTCGATGTAACGACTAAAAATGATTATCCACGCGAAATATTACAGCGATTGGACTTTTATTTCGTTAGAAAATTTAAAAATACATGGTTTTGCCATTTTCCGCAATTTTTACCGTTTAGGCTGGCTAAAAATTATATAAAAATTTTAATTTTGTATTTTTTAATCTTTTGTATTAATAGTCTATGTAACGACTAAAAATGATTATCCACGCAAAATATTACAGCGATTGGACTATTATTTCGTTAGAAAATTTAAAAATACATGGTTTTGCCATTTCCTGCAATTTTTACCGTTTAGCCTGTGCTAAAAATTAAGCAAAATATTAATTTTAATGTTTTAATCTTTTGTATTAATAGTCTATGTAACGAATAAAAATGATTATCCACGCGAAATATTACAGCGATTGGACTATTATTTCGTTAGAAAAATGAAAAATACATGGTTTTGCCATTTCCTGCAATTTTTACCGTTTAGGCTGTGCTAAAAATTAGACAGAAATATTAATTTTGTATTTTTTAATATCTTGTGTTGGTAATCGATGTAACGACTAAAAATAATTATCCACGCGAAATATTACAGTGATTGGACGTGTAATTCGTTAGAAAATTTAAAAATACATGGTATTGCCATTTTCCGCAATTTTTACCGTTTAGGCTGGCTAAAAATTATATAAAAATATTAATTTTGTATTTTTTAATCTCTTTAATCGATGTAACGACTTAAAATGATTATACACGCGAAATAATAAGCGATTGGACTTTTATTTCGTTAGAAAATTTAAAAATACATGGTTTTGCCATTTCCTGCAATTTTTACCGTTTAGCCTGTGCTAAAAATTAAGCAAAAATATTAATTTTAATGTTTTAATCTTTTGTATTAATAGTCTATGTAACGAATAAAAATGATTATCCACGCGAAATATTACAGCGATTGGACTATTATTTCGTTAGAAAAATGAAAAATACATGGTTTTGCCATTTCCTGCAATTTTTACGGTCAGGCTGTGCCAAAAATGAGACAAAAATTTTAATTTTGTATTTTATAATCTTTTGTGTTAGTAATCGATGTAACGACTTAAAATGATTATACACGCGAAATATTACAGCGATTGGACGAGTATTTCGTTAGAAAATTTAAAAATACATAATTTTGCTATTTTCGGCAATTTTTACCGTTTAGGCTGTTCTTAAAATTAGACAAAAATATTAATTTTGTATTTTTTAATCTTTTGTATTAATAGTCGATGTAACGACTAAAAATGATTATCCACGCGAAATATTACAGCGATTGGACTTTTATTTCGTTAGAAAATTTAAAAATACATGGTTTTGCCATTTTCCGCAATTTTTACCGTTTAGGCTGGCTAAAAATTATATAAAAATTTTAATTTTGTATTTTTTAATCTTTTGTGTTGGTAATCGATGTAACGACTTAAAATGATTATACACGCGAAATAATAAGCGATTGGACTATTATTTCGTTACAAAATTGAAAAATAAATGATTTTGCCATTTCCTGCAATTTTTACCGTTTAGGCTGTGCTAAAAATTAGACAAAAATATTAATTTTGTATTTTTTAATCTTTTGTATTAATAGTCTATGTAACGACTAAAAATGATTATCCACGCAAAAAATTACAGCGGTTGGACTATTATTACGTTAGAAAAATGAAAAATACATGGTTTTGCCATTTCCTGCAATTTTTACCGTTTAGGCTGTGCTAAAAATTAGACAGAAATATTAATTTTGTATTTTTTAATATCTTGTGTTGGTAATCGATGTAACGACTAAAAATAATTATCCACGCGAAATATTACAGTGATTGGACGTGTAATTCGTTAGAAAATTTAAAAATACATGGTATTGCCATTTTCCGCAATTTTTACCGTTTAGCCTGTGCTAAAAATTAAGCAAAAATATTAATTTTAATGTTTTAATCTTTTGTATTAATAGTCTATGTAACGAATAAAAATGATTATCCACGCGAAATATTACAGCGATTGGACTATTATTTCGTTAGAAAAATGAAAAATACATGGTTTTGCCATTTCCTGCAATTTTTACCTTTAGGCTGTGCTAAAAATTAGACAAAAATATTAATTTTGTATTTTTTAATATCTTGTGTTGGTAATCGATGTAACGACTAAAAATAATTATCCACGCGAAATATTACAGTGATTGGACGTGTAATTCGTTAGAAAATTTAAAAATACATGGTATTGCCATTTTCCGCAATTTTTACCGTTTAGGCTGGCTAAAAATTATATAAAAATATTAATTTTGTATTTTTTAATCTCTTGTGTTGGTAATCGATGTAACGACTTAAAATGATTATACACGCGAAATAATAAGCGATTGGACTTTTATTTCGTTAGAAAATTTAAAAATACATGGTTTTGCCATTTCCTGCAATTTTTACCGTTTAGCCTGTGCTAAAAATTAAGCAAAAATATTAATTTTAATGTTTTAATCTTTTGTATTAATAGTCTATGTAACGAATAAAAATGATTATCCACGCGAAATATTACAGCGATTGGACTATTATTTCGTTAGAAAAATGAAAAATACATGGTTTTGCCATTTCCTGCAATTTTTACCTTTAGGCTGTGCTAAAAATTAGACAAAAATATTAATTTTGTATTTTTTAATCTTTTGTGTTAGTAATCGATGTAACGACTTAAAATGATTATACACGCGAAATATTACAGCGATTGGACGAGTATTTCGTTAGAAAATTTAAAAATACATGGTTTTGCCATTTCCTGCAATTTTTACCGTTTAGGCTGTGCTAAAAATTAGACAAAAATATTAATTTTGTATTTTTTAATCTTTTGTATTAATAGTCGATGTAACGACTAAAAATGATTATCCACGCGAAATATTACAGAGATTGGACTTTTATTTCGTTAGAAAATTGAAAAATACATGGTTTTGCCATTTTCCGCAATTTTTACGGTCAGGCTGTGCCAAAAATGAGACAAAAATTTTAATTTTGTATTTTTTAATCTTTTGTGTTGGTAATCGATGTAACGACTTAAAATGATTATCCACGCGAAATATTACACCGATTGGACTTTTATTTCGTTAGAAAATTTAAAAATACATGGTTTTGCCATTTCCCGCAATTTTTACGGTTCAGGCTGTGCCAAAAATGAGACAAAAATTTTAATTTTGTATTTTTTAATATTTTGTGTTGGTAATCGATGTAACGACTTAAAATGATTATACACGCGAAATAATAAGCGATTGGACTATTATTTCGTTAGAAAATTGAAAAATACATGGTTTTGCCATTTCCTACAATTTTTACCGTTTAGGCTGTGCTAAAAATTAGACAGAAATATTAATTTTGTATTTTTTAATATCTTGTGTTGGTAATCGATGTAACGACTAAAAATAATTATCCACGCGAAATATTACAGTGATTGGACGTGTAATTCGTTAGAAAATTTAAAAATACATGGTATTGCCATTTTCCGCAATTTTTACCGTTTAGGCTGGCTAAAAATTATATAAAAATATTAATTTTGTATTTTTTAATCTCTTGTGTTGGTAATCGATGTAACGACTTAAAATGATTATACACGCGAAATATTACAGCGATTGGACGAGTAAATACTCGAAATCGTTAGAAAATTTAAAAATACATAATCTTGCTATTTTCGGCAATTTCTACCGTTTAGCCTGTGCTAAAAATTAAGCAAAAATATTAATTTTAATGTTTTAATCTTTTGTATTAATAGTCTATGTAACGAATAAAAATGATTATCCACGCGAAATATTACAGCGATTGGACTATTATTTCGTTAGAAAAATGAAAAATACATGGTTTGGCCATTTCCTGCAATTTTTACCTTTAGGCTGTGCTAAAAATTAGACAAAAATATTAATTTTGTATTTTTTAATATCTTGTGTTGGTAATCGATGTAACGACTAAAAATAATTATCCACGCGAAATATTACAGTGATTGGACGTGTAATTCGTTAGAAAATTTAAAAATACATGGTATTGCCATTTTCCGCAATTTTTACCGTTTAGGCTGGCTAAAAATTATATAAAAATATTAATTTTGTATTTTTTAATCTCTTGTGTTGGTAATCGATGTAACGACTTAAAATGATTATACACGCGAAATATTACAGCGATTGGACGAGTATTTCGTTAGAAAATTTAAAAATACATGGTTTTGCCATTTCCTGCAATTTTAACCGTTTAGGCTGTGCTAAAAATTAGACAAAAATATTAATTTTGTATTTTTTAATCTTTTGTATTAATAGTCGATGTAACGACTTAAAATGATTATCCACGCGAAATATTACAGAGATTGGACTTTTATTTCGTTAGAAAATTGAAAAATACATGGTTTTGCCATTTTCCGCAATTTTTACGGTCAGGCTGTGCCAAAAATGAGACAAAAATTTTAATTTTGTATTTTATAATCTTTTGTGTTAGTAATCGATGTAACGACTTAAAATGATTATACACGCGAAATATTACAGCGATTGGACGAGTATTTCGTTAGAAAATTTAAAAATACATAATTTTGCTATTTTCGGCAATTTTTACCGTTTAGGCTGTGCTTAAAATTAGACAAAAATATTAATTTTGTATTTTTTAATCTTTTGTATTAATAGTCGATGTAACGACTAAAAATGATTATCCACGCGAAATATTACAGCGATTGGACTTTTATTTCGTTAGAAAATTTAAAAATACATGGTTTTGCCATTTTCCGCAATTTTTACCGTTTAGGCTGGCTAAAAATTATATAAAAATTTTAATTTTGTATTTTTTAATCTTTTGTATTAATAGTCTATGTAACGACTAAAAATGATTATCCACGCAAAATATTACAGCGATTGGACTATTATTTCGTTAGAAAATTTAAAAATACATGGTTTTGCCATTTCCTGCAATTTTTACCGTTTAGCCTGTGCTAAAAATTAAGCAAAAATATTAATTTTAATGTTTTAATCTTTTGTATTAATAGTCTATGTAACGAATAAAAATGATTATCCACGCGAAATATTACAGCGATTGGACTATTATTTCGTTAGAAAAATGAAAAATACATGGTTTTGCCATTTCCTGCAATTTTTACCGTTTAGGCTGTGCTAAAAATTAGACAGAAATATTAATTTTGTATTTTTTAATATCTTGTGTTGGTAATCGATGTAACGACTAAAAATAATTATCCACGCGAAATATTACAGTGATTGGACGTGTAATTCGTTAGAAAATTTAAAAATACATGGTATTGCCATTTTCCGCAATTTTTACCGTTTAGGCTGGCTAAAAATTATATAAAAATATTAATTTTGTATTTTTTAATCTCTTGTGTTGGTAATCGATGTAACGACTTAAAATGATTATACACGCGATATAATAAGCGATTGGACTTTTATTTCGTTAGAAAATTTAAAAATACATGGTTTTGCCATTTCCTGCAATTTTTACCGTTTAGCCTGTGCTAAAAATTAAGCAAAAATATTAATTTTAATGTTTTAATCTTTTGTATTAATAGTCTATGTAACGAATAAAAATGATTATCCACGCGAAATATTACAGCGATTGGACTATTATTTCGTTAGAAAAATGAAAAATACATGGTTTTGCCATTTCCTGCAATTTTTACCTTTAGGCTGGCTAAAAATTATATAAAAATATTAATTTTGTATTTTTTAATCTCTTGTGTTGGTAATCGATGTAACGACTTAAAATGATTATACACGCGAAATATTACAGCGATTGGACGAGTATTTCGTTAGAAAATTTAAAAATACATAATTTTGCTATTTTCGGCAATTTTTACCGTTTAGCCTGTGCTAAAAATTAAGCAAAAATATTAATTTTAATGTTTTAATCTTTTGTATTAATAGTCTATGTAACGACTAAAAATGATTATCCACGCAAAATATTACAGCGATTGGACTATTATTTCGTTAGAAAAATGAAAAATACATGGTTTTGCCATTTCCTACAATTTTTACCGTTTAGGCTGTGCTAAAAATTAGACAGAAATATTAATTTTGTATTTTTTAATATCTTGTGTTGGTAATCGATGTAACGACTAAAAATAATTATCCACGCGAAATATTACAGTGATTGGACGTGTAATTCGTTAGAAAATTTAAAAATACATGGTATTGCCATTTTCCGCAATTTTTACCGTTTAGGCTGGCTAAAAATTATATAAAAATATTAATTTTGTATTTTTTAATCTCTTGTGTTGGTAATCGATGTAACGACTTAAAATGATTATACACGCGAAATATTACAGCGATTGGACGAGTATTTCGTTAGAAAATTTTAAAATACATAATTTTGCTATTTTCGGCAATTTTTACCGTTTAGCCTGTGCTAAAAATTAAGCAAAAATATTAATTTTAATGTTTTAATCTTTTGTATTAATAGTCTATGTAACGAATAAAAATGATTATCCACGCGAAATATTACAGCGATTGGACTATTATTTCGTTAGAAAAATGAAAAATACATGGTTTTGCAATTTCCTGCAATTTTTACCTTTAGGCTGTGCTAAAAATTAGACAAAAATATTAATTTTGTATTTTTTAATCTTTTGTGTTAGTAATCGATGTAACGACTTAAAATGATTATACACGCGAAATATTACAGCGATTGGACGAGTATTTCGTTAGAAAATTTAAAAATACATGGTTTTGCCATTTCCTGCAATTTTTACCGTTTAGGCTGTGCTAAAAATTAGACAAAAATATTAATTTTGTATTTTTTAATCTTTTGTATTAATAGTCGATGTAACGACTAAAAATGATTATCCACGCGAAATATTACAGAGATTGGACTTTTATTTCGTTAGAAAATTGAAAAATACATGGTTTTGCCATTTTCCGCAATTTTTACGGTCAGGCTGTGCCAAAAATGAGACAAAAATTTTAATTTTGTATTTTTTAATCTTTTGTGTTGGTAATCGATGTAACGACTTAAAATGATTATCCACGCGAAATATTACACCGATTGGACTTTTATTTCGTTAGAAAATTTAAAAATACATGGTTTTGCCATTTCCCGCAATTTTTACGGTTCAGGCTGTGCCAAAAATGAGACAAAAATTTTAATTTTGTATTTTTTAATATTTTGTGTTGGTAATCGATGTAACGACTTAAAATGATTATACACGCGAAATAATAAGCGATTGGACTATTATTTCGTTAGAAAATTGAAAAATAAATGATTTTGCCATTTCCTGCAATTTTTACCGTTTAGGCTGTGCTAAAAATTAGACAAAAATATTAATTTTGTATTTTTTAATCTTTTGTATTAATAGTCTATGTAACGACTAAAAATGATTATCCACGCAAAATATTACAGCGATTGGACTATTATTTCGTTAGAAAAATGAAAAATACATGGTTTTGCCATTTCCTACAATTTTTACCGTTTAGGCTGTGCTAAAAATTAGACAGAAATATTAATTTTGTATTTTTTAATATCTTGTGTTGGTAATCGATGTAACGACTAAAAATAATTATCCACGCGAAATATTACAGTGATTGGACGTGTAATTCGTTAGAAAATTTAAAAATACATGGTATTGCCATTTTCCGCAATTTTTACCGTTTAGGCTGGCTAAAAATTATATAAAAATATTAATTTTGTATTTTTTAATCTCTTGTGTTGGTAATCGATGTAACGACTTAAAATGATTATACACGCGAAATATTACAGCGATTGGACGAGTATTTCGTTAGAAAATTTAAAAATACATAATCTTGCTATTTTCGGCAATTTCTACCGTTTAGCCTGTGCTAAAAATTAAGCAAAAATATTAATTTTAATGTTTTAATCTTTTGTATTAATAGTCTATGTAACGAATAAAAATGATTATCCACGCGAAATATTACAGCGATTGGACTATTATTTCGTTAGAAAAATGAAAAATACATGGTTTTGCCATTTCCTGCAATTTTTACCTTTAGGCTGTGCTAAAAATTAGACAAAAATATTAATTTTGTATTTTTTAATCTTTTGTGTTAGTAATCGATGTAACGACTTAAAATGATTATACACGCGAAATATTACAGCGATTGGACGAGTATTTCGTTAGAAAATTTAAAAATACATGGTTTTGCCATTTCCTGCAATTTTTACCGTTTAGGCTGTGCTAAAAATTAGACAAAAATATTAATTTTGTATTTTTTAATCTTTTGTATTAATAGTCGATGTAACGACTTAAAATGATTATCCACGCGAAATATTACAGAGATTGGACTTTTATTTCGTTAGAAAATTGAAAAATACATGGTTTTGCCATTTTCCGCAATTTTTACGGTCAGGCCGTGCCAAAAATGAGACAAAAATTTTAATTTTGTATTTTACAATCTTTTGTGTTAGTAATCGATGTAACGACTTAAAATGATTATACACGCGAAATATTACAGCGATTGGACGAGTATTTCGTTAGAAAATTTAAAAATACATAATTTTGCTATTTTCGGCAATTTTTACCGTTTAGGCTGTGCTTAAAATTAGACAAAAATATTAATTTTGTATTTTTTAATCTTTTGTATTAATAGTCGATGTAACGACTAAAAATGATTATCCACGCGAAATATTACAGCGATTGGACTTTTATTTCGTTAGAAAATTTAAAAATACATGGTTTTGCCATTTTCCGCAATTTTTACCGTTTAGGCTGGCTAAAAATTATATAAAAATTTTAATTTTGTATTTTTTAATCTTTTGTATTAATAGTCTATGTAACGACTAAAAATGATTATCCACGCAAAATATTACAGCGATTGGACTATTATTTCGTTAGAAAATTTAAAAATACATGGTTTTGCCATTTCCTGCAATTTTTACCGTTTAGCCTGTGCTAAAAATTAAGCAAAAATATTAATTTTAATGTTTTAATCTTTTGTATTAATAGTCTATGTAACGAATAAAAATGATTATCCACGCGAAATATTACAGCGATTGGACTATTATTTCGTTAGAAAAATGAAAAATACATGGTTTTGCCATTTCCTGCAATTTTTACCGTTTAGGCTGTGCTAAAAATTAGACAGAAATATTAATTTTGTATTTTTTAATATCTTGTGTTGGTAATCGATGTAACGACTAAAAATAATTATCCACGCGAAATATTACAGTGATTGGACGTGTAATTCGTTAGAAAATTTAAAAATACATGGTATTGCCATTTTCCGCAATTTTTACCGTTTAGGCTGGCTAAAAATTATATAAAAATATTAATTTTGTATTTTTTAATCTCTTGTGTTGGTAATCGATGTAACGACTTAAAATGATTATACACGCGAAATAATAAGCGATTGGACTTTTATTTCGTTAGAAAATTTAAAAATACATGGTATTGCCATTTTCCGCAATTTTTACCGTTTAGGCTGGCTAAAAATTATATAAAAATATTAATTTTGTATTTTTTAATCTCTTGTGTTGGTAATCGATGTAACGACTTAAAATGATTATACACGCGAAATATTACAGCGATTGGACGAGTATTTCGTTAGAAAATTTAAAAATACATGGTTTTGCCATTTCCTGCAATTTTAACCGTTTAGGCTGTGCTAAAAATTAGACAAAAATATTAATTTTGTATTTTTTAATCTTTTGTATTAATAGTCGATGTAACGACTTAAAATGATTATCCACGCGAAATATTACAGAGATTGGACTTTTATTTCGTTAGAAAATTGAAAAATACATGGTTTTGCCATTTTCCGCAATTTTTACGGTCAGGCTGTGCCAAAAATGAGACAAAAATTTTAATTTTGTATTTTATAATCTTTTGTGTTAGTAATCGATGTAACGACTTAAAATGATTATACACGCGAAATATTACAGCGATTGGACGAGTATTTCGTTAGAAAATTTAAAAATACATAATTTTGCTATTTTCGGCAATTTTTACCGTTTAGGCTGTGCTTAAAATTAGACAAAAATATTAATTTTGTATTTTTTAATCTTTTGTATTAATAGTCGATGTAACGACTAAAAATGATTATCCACGCGAAATATTACAGCGATTGGACTTTTATTTCGTTAGAAAATTTAAAAATACATGGTTTTGCCATTTTCCGCAATTTTTACCGTTTAGGCTGGCTAAAAATTATATAAAAATTTTAATTTTGTATTTTTTAATCTTTTGTATTAATAGTCTATGTAACGACTAAAAATGATTATCCACGCAAAATATTACAGCGATTGGACTATTATTTCGTTAGAAAATTTAAAAATACATGGTTTTGCCATTTCCTGCAATTTTTACCGTTTAGCCTGTGCTAAAAATTAAGCAAAAATATTAATTTTAATGTTTTAATCTTTTGTATTAATAGTCTATGTAACGAATAAAAATGATTATCCACGCGAAATATTACAGCGATTGGACTATTATTTCGTTAGAAAAATGAAAAATACATGGTTTTGCCATTTCCTGCAATTTTTACCGTTTAGGCTGTGCTAAAAATTAGACAGAAATATTAATTTTGTATTTTTTAATATCTTGTGTTGGTAATCGATGTAACGACTAAAAATAATTATCCACGCGAAATATTACAGTGATTGGACGTGTAATTCGTTAGAAAATTTAAAAATACATGGTATTGCCATTTTCCGCAATTTTTACCGTTTAGGCTGGCTAAAAATTATATAAAAATATTAATTTTGTATTTTTTAATCTCTTGTGTTGGTAATCGATGTAACGACTTAAAATGATTATACACGCGAAATAATAAGCGATTGGACTTTTATTTCGTTAGAAAATTTAAAAATACATGGTTTTGCCATTTCCTGCAATTTTTACCGTTTAGCCTGTGCTAAAAATTAAGCAAAAATATTAATTTTAATGTTTTAATCTTTTGTATTAATAGTCTATGTAACGAATAAAAATGATTATCCACGCGAAATATTACAGCGATTGGACTATTATTTCGTTAGAAAAATGAAAAATACATGGTTTTGCCATTTCCTGCAATTTTTACCTTTAGGCTGGCTAAAAATTATATAAAAATATTAATTTTGTATTTTTTAATCTCTTGTGTTGGTAATCGATGTAACGACTTAAAATGATTATACACGCGAAATATTACAGCGATTGGACGAGTATTTCGTTAGAAAATTTAAAAATACATAATTTTGCTATTTTCGGCAATTTTTACCGTTTAGCCTGTGCTAAAAATTTAGCAAAAATATTAATTTTAATGTTTTAATCTTTTGTATTAATAGTCTATGTAACGACTAAAAATGATTATCCACGCAAAATATTACAGCGATTGGACTATTATTTCGTTAGAAAAATGAAAAATACATGGTTTTGCCATTTCCTACAATTTTTACCGTTTAGGCTGTGCTAAAAATTAGACAGAAATATTAATTTTGTATTTTTTAATATCTTGTGTTGGTAATCGATGTAACGACTAAAAATAATTATCCACGCGAAATATTACAGTGATTGGACGTGTAATTCGTTAGAAAATTTAAAAATACATGGTATTGCCATTTTCCGCAATTTTTACCGTTTAGGCTGGCTAAAAATTATATAAAAATATTAATTTTGTATTTTTTAATCTCTTGTGTTGGTAATCGATGTAACGACTTAAAATGATTATACACGCGAAATATTACAGCGATTGGACGAGTATTTCGTTAGAAAATTTTAAAATACATAATTTTGCTATTTTCGGCAATTTTTACCGTTTAGCCTGTGCTAAAAATTAAGCAAAAATATTAATTTTAATGTTTTAATCTTTTGTATTAATAGTCTATGTAACGAATAAAAATGATTATCCACGCGAAATATTACAGCGATTGGACTATTATTTCGTTAGAAAAATGAAAAATACATGGTTTTGCAATTTCCTGCAATTTTTACCTTTAGGCTGTGCTAAAAATTAGACAAAAATATTAATTTTGTATTTTTTAATCTTTTGTGTTAGTAATCGATGTAACGACTTAAAATGATTATACACGCGAAATATTACAGCGATTGGACGAGTATTTCGTTAGAAAATTTAAAAATACATGGTTTTGCCATTTCCTGCAATTTTTACCGTTTAGGCTGTGCTAAAAATTAGACAAAAATATTAATTTTGTATTTTTTAATCTTTTGTATTAATAGTCGATGTAACGACTAAAAATGATTATCCACGCGAAATATTACAGAGATTGGACTTTTATTTCGTTAGAAAATTGAAAAATACATGGTTTTGCCATTTTCCGCAATTTTTACGGTCAGGCTGTGCCAAAAATGAGACAAAAATTTTAATTTTGTATTTTTTAATCTTTTGTGTTGGTAATCGATGTAACGACTTAAAATGATTATCCACGCGAAATATTACACCGATTGGACTTTTATTTCGTTAGAAAATTTAAAAATACATGGTTTTGCCATTTCCCGCAATTTTTACGGTTCAGGCTGTGCCAAAAATGAGACAAAAATTTTAATTTTGTATTTTTTAATATTTTGTGTTGGTAATCGATGTAACGACTTAAAATGATTATACACGCGAAATAATAAGCGATTGGACTATTATTTCGTTAGAAAATTGAAAAATAAATGATTTTGCCATTTCCTGCAATTTTTACCGTTTAGGCTGTGCTAAAAATTAGACAAAAATATTAATTTTGTATTTTTTAATCTTTTGTATTAATAGTCTATGTAACGACTAAAAATGATTATCCACGCAAAATATTACAGCGATTGGACTATTATTTCGTTAGAAAAATGAAAAATACATGGTTTTGCCATTTCCTACAATTTTTACCGTTTAGGCTGTGCTAAAAATTAGACAGAAATATTAATTTTGTATTTTTTAATATCTTGTGTTGGTAATCGATGTAACGACTAAAAATAATTATCCACGCGAAATATTACAGTGATTGGACGTGTAATTCGTTAGAAAATTTAAAAATACATGGTATTGCCATTTTCCGCAATTTTTACCGTTTAGGCTGGCTAAAAATTATATAAAAATATTAATTTTGTATTTTTTAATCTCTTGTGTTGGTAATCGATGTAACGACTTAAAATGATTATACACGCGAAATATTACAGCGATTGGACGAGTATTTCGTTAGAAAATTTAAAAATACATAATCTTGCTATTTTCGGCAATTTCTACCGTTTAGCCTGTGCTAAAAATTAAGCAAAAATATTAATTTTAATGTTTTAATCTTTTGTATTAATAGTCTATGTAACGAATAAAAATGATTATCCACGCGAAATATTACAGCGATTGGACTATTATTTCGTTAGAAAAATGAAAAATACATGGTTTTGCCATTTCCTGCAATTTTTACCTTTAGGCTGTGCTAAAAATTAGACAAAAATATTAATTTTGTATTTTTTAATCTTTTGTGTTAGTAATCGATGTAACGACTTAAAATGATTATACACGCGAAATATTACAGCGATTGGACGAGTATTTCGTTAGAAAATTTAAAAATACATGGTTTTGCCATTTCCTGCAATTTTTACCGTTTAGGCTGTGCTAAAAATTAGACAAAAATATTAATTTTGTATTTTTTAATCTTTTGTATTAATAGTCGATGTAACGACTTAAAATGATTATCCACGCGAAATATTACAGAGATTGGACTTTTATTTCGTTAGAAAATTGAAAAATACATGGTTTTGCCATTTTCCGCAATTTTTACGGTCAGGCCGTGCCAAAAATGAGACAAAAATTTTAATTTTGTATTTTACAATCTTTTGTGTTAGTAATCGATGTAACGACTTAAAATGATTATACACGCGAAATATTACAGCGATTGGACGAGTATTTCGTTAGAAAATTTAAAAATACATAATTTTGCTATTTTCGGCAATTTTTACCGTTTAGGCTGTGCTTAAAATTAGACAAAAATATTAATTTTGTATTTTTTAATCTTTTGTATTAATAGTCGATGTAACGACTAAAAATGATTATCCACGCGAAATATTACAGCGATTGGACTTTTATTTCGTTAGAAAATTTAAAAATACATGGTTTTGCCATTTTCCGCAATTTTTACCGTTTAGGCTGGCTAAAAATTATATAAAAATTTTAATTTTGTATTTTTTAATCTTTTGTATTAATAGTCTATGTAACGACTAAAAATGATTATCCACGCAAAATATTACAGCGATTGGACTATTATTTCGTTAGAAAATTTAAAAATACATGGTTTTGCCATTTCCTGCAATTTTTACCGTTTAGCCTGTGCTAAAAATTAAGCAAAAATATTAATTTTAATGTTTTAATCTTTTGTATTAATAGTCTATGTAACGAATAAAAATGATTATCCACGCGAAATATTACAGCGATTGGACTATTATTTCGTTAGAAAAATGAAAAATACATGGTTTTGCCATTTCCTGCAATTTTTACCGTTTAGGCTGTGCTAAAAATTAGACAGAAATATTAATTTTGTATTTTTTAATATCTTGTGTTGGTAATCGATGTAACGACTAAAAATAATTATCCACGCGAAATATTACAGTGATTGGACGTGTAATTCGTTAGAAAATTTAAAAATACATGGTATTGCCATTTTCCGCAATTTTTACCGTTTAGGCTGGCTAAAAATTATATAAAAATATTAATTTTGTATTTTTTAATCTCTTGTGTTGGTAATCGATGTAACGACTTCAAATGATTATACACGCGAAATAATAAGCGATTGGACTTTTATTTCGTTAGAAAATTTAAAAATACATGGTTTTGCCATTTCCTGCAATTTTTACCGTTTAGCCTGTGCTAAAAATTAAGCAAAAATATTAATTTTAATGTTTTAATCTTTTGTATTAATAGTCTATGTAACGAATAAAAATGATTATCCACGCGAAATATTACAGCGATTGGACTATTATTTCGTTAGAAAAATGAAAAATACATGGTTTTGCCATTTCCTGCAATTTTTACCTTTAGGCTGGCTAAAAATTATATAAAAATATTAATTTTGTATTTTTTAATCTCTTGTGTTGGTAATCGATGTAACGACTTAAAATGATTATACACGCGAAATATTACAGCGATTGGACGAGTATTTCGTTAGAAAATTTAAAAATACATAATTTTGCTATTTTCGGCAATTTTTACCGTTTAGCCTGTGCTAAAAATTAAGCAAAAATATTAATTTTAATGTTTTAATCTTTTGTATTAATAGTCTATGTAACGAATAAAAATGATTATCCACGCGAAATATTACAGCGATTGGACTATTATTTCGTTAGAAAAATGAAAAATACATGGTTTTGCCATTTCCTGCAATTTTTACCTTTAGGCTGTGCTAAAAATTAGACAAAAATATTAATTTTGTATTTTTTAATCTTTTGTGTTAGTAATCGATGTAACGACTTAAAATGATTATACACGCGAAATATTACAGCGATTGGACGAGTATTTCGTTAGAAAATTTAAAAATACATGGTTTTGCCATTTCCTGCAATTTTTACCGTTTAGGCTGTGCTAAAAATTAGACAAAAATATTAATTTTGTATTTTTTAATCTTTTGTATTAATAGTCGATGTAACGACTTAAAATGATTATCCACGCGAAATATTACAGAGATTGGACTTTTATTTCGTTAGAAAATTGAAAAATACATGGTTTTGCCATTTTCCGCAATTTTTACGGTCAGGCTGTGCCAAAAATGAGACAAAAATTTTAATTTTGTATTTTATAATCTTTTGTGTTAGTAATCGATGTAACGACTTAAAATGATTATACACGCGAAATATTACAGCGATTGGACGAGTATTTCGTTAGAAAATTTAAAAATACATAATTTTGCTATTTTCGGCAATTTTTACCGTTTAGGCTGTGCTTAAAATTAGACAAAAATATTAATTTTGTATTTTTTAATCTTTTGTATTAATAGTCGATGTAACGACTAAAAATGATTATCCACGCGAAATATTACAGCGATTGGACTTTTATTTCGTTAGAAAATTTAAAAATACATGGTTTTGCCATTTTCCGCAATTTTTACCGTTTAGGCTGGCTAAAAATTATATAAAAATTTTAATTTTGTATTTTTTAATCTTTTGTATTAATAGTCTATGTAACGACTAAAAATGATTATCCACGCAAAATATTACAGCGATTGGACTATTATTTCGTTAGAAAATTTAAAAATACATGGTTTTGCCATTTCCTGCAATTTTTACCGTTAAGCCTGTGCTAAAAATTAAGCAAAAATATTAATTTTAATGTTTTAATCTTTTGTATTAATAGTCTATGTAACGAATAAAAATGATTATCCACGCGAAATATTACAGCGATTGGACTATTATTTCGTTAGAAAAATGAAAAATACATGGTTTTGCCATTTCCTGCAATTTTTACCGTTTAGGCTGTGCTAAAAATTAGACAGAAATATTAATTTTGTATTTTTTAATATCTTGTGTTGGTAATCGATGTAACGACTAAAAATAATTATCCACGCGAAATATTACAGTGATTGGACGTGTAATTCGTTAGAAAATTTAAAAATACATGGTATTGCCATTTTCCGCAATTTTTACCGTTTAGGCTGGCTAAAAATTATATAAAAATATTAATTTTGTATTTTTTAATCTCTTGTGTTGGTAATCGATGTAACGACTTAAAATGATTATACACGCGAAATAATAAGCGATTGGACTTTTATTTCGTTAGAAAATTTAAAAATACATGGTTTTGCCATTTCCTGCAATTTTTACCGTTTAGCCTGTGCTAAAAATTAAGCAAAAATATTAATTTTAATGTTTTAATCTTTTGTATTAATAGTCTATGTAACGAATAAAAATGATTATCCACGCGAAATATTACAGCGATTGGACTATTATTTCGTTAGAAAAATGAAAAATACATGGTTTTGCCATTTCCTGCAATTTTTACCTTTAGGCTGTGCTAAAAATTAGACAAAAATATTAATTTTGTATTTTTTAATCTTTTGTGTTAGTAATCGATGTAACGACTTAAAATGATTATACACGCGAAATATTACAGCGATTGGACGAGTATTTCGTTAGAAAATTTAAAAATACATGGTTTTGCCATTTCCTGCAATTTTTACCGTTTAGGCTGTGCTAAAAATTAGACAAAAATATTAATTTTGTATTTTTTAATCTTTTGTATTAATAGTCGATGTAACGACTTAAAATGATTATCCACGCGAAATATTACAGAGATTGGACTTTTATTTCGTTAGAAAATTGAAAAATACATGGTTTTGCCATTTTCCGCAATTTTTACGGTCAGGCTGTGCCAAAAATGAGACAAAAATTTTAATTTTGTATTTTATAATCTTTTGTGTTAGTAATCGATGTAACGACTTAAAATGATTATACACGCGAAATATTACAGCGATTGGACGAGTATTTCGTTAGAAAATTTAAAAATACATAATTTTGCTATTTTCGGCAATTTTTACCGTTTAGGCTGTGCTTAAAATTAGACAAAAATATTAATTTTGTATTTTTTAATCTTTTGTATTAATAGTCGATGTAACGACTAAAAATGATTATCCACGCGAAATATTACAGCGATTGGACTTTTATTTCGTTAGAAAATTTAAAAATACATGGTTTTGCCATTTTCCGCAATTTTTACCGTTTAGGCTGGCTAAAAATTATATAAAAATTTTAATTTTGTATTTTTTAATCTTTTGTATTAATAGTCTATGTAACGACTAAAAATGATTATCCACGCAAAATATTACAGCGATTGGACTATTATTTCGTTAGAAAAATGAAAAATACATGGTTTTGCCATTTCCTGCAATTTTTACCGTTTAGGCTGTGCTAAAAATTAGACAGAAATATTAATTTTGTATTTTTTAATATCTTGTGTTGGTAATCGATGTAACGACTAAAAATAATTATCCACGCGAAATATTACAGTGATTGGACGTGTAATTCGTTAGAAAATTTAAAAATACATGGTATTGCCATTTTCCGCAATTTTTACCGTTTAGGCTGGCTAAAAATTATATAAAAATATTAATTTTGTATTTTTTAATCTTTTGTATTAATAGTCGATGTAACGACTAAAAATGATTATCCACGCGAAATATTACAGCGATTGGACTTTTATTTCGTTAGAAAATTTAAAAATACATGGTTTTGCCATTTTCCGCAATTTTTACCGTTTAGGCTGGCTAAAAATTAGACAAAAATATTAATTTTGTATTTTTTAATCTTTTGTGTTAGAAATCGATGTAACGACTTAAAATGATTATACACGCGAAATATTGCAGCGATTGGACGAGTATTTCGTTAGAAAATTTAAAAATACATGGTTTTGCCATTTCCTGCAATTTTTACCGTTTAGGCTGTGCTAAAAATTAGACAAAAATATTAATTTTGTATTTTTTAATCTTTTGTATTAATAGTCGATGTAACGACTAAAAATGATTATCCACGCGAAATATTACAGAGATTGGACTTTTATTTCGTTAGAAAATTGAAAAATACATGGTTTTGCCATTTTCCGCAATTTTTACGGTCAGGCTGTGCCAAAAATGAGACAAAAATTTTAATTTTGTATTTTATAATCTTTTGTGTTAGTAATCGATGTAACGACTTAAAATGATTATACACGCGAAATATTACAGCGATTGGACGAGTATTTCGTTAGAAAATTTAAAAATACATGGTTTTGCCATTTCCTGCAATTTTTACCGTTTAGGCTGTGCTAAAAATTAGACAAAAATATTAATTTTGTATTTTTTAATCTTTTGTATTAATAGTCGATGTAACGACTAAAAATGATTATCCACGCGAAATATTACAGAGATTGGACTTTTATTTCGTTAGAAAATTGAAAAATACATGGTTTTGCCATTTTCCGCAATTTTTACGGTCAGGCTGTGCCAAAAATGAGACAAAAATTTTAATTTTGTATTTTTTAATCTTTTGTGTTGGTAATCGATGTAACGACTTAAAATGATTATCCACGCGAAATATTACACCGATTGGACTTTTATTTCGTTAGAAAATTTAAAAATACATGGTTTTGCCATTTCCCGCAATTTTTACGGTTCAGGCTGTGCCAAAAATGAGACAAAAATTTTAATTTTGTATTTTTTAATATTTTGTGTTGGTAATCGATGTAACGACTTAAAATGATTATACACGCGAAATAATAAGCGATTGGACTATTATTTCGTTAGAAAATTGAAAAATAAATGATTTTGCCATTTCCTGCAATTTTTACCGTTTAGGCTGTGCTAAAAATTAGACAAAAATATTAATTTTGTATTTTTTAATCTTTTGTATTAATAGTCTATGTAACGACTAAAAATGATTATCCACGCAAAATATTACAGCGATTGGACTATTATTTCGTTAGAAAAATGAAAAATACATGGTTTTGCCATTTCCTACAATTTTTACCGTTTAGGCTGTGCTAAAAATTAGACAGAAATATTAATTTTGTATTTTTTAATATCTTGTGTTGGTAATCGATGTAACGACTAAAAATAATTATCCACGCGAAATATTACAGAGATTGGACTTTTATTTCGTTAGAAAATTGAAAAATACATGGTTTTGCCATTTTCCGCAATTTTTACGGTCAGGCTGTGCCAAAAATGAGACAAAAATTTTAATTTTGTATTTTATAATCTTTTGTGTTAGTAATCGATGTAACGACTTAAAATGATTATACACGCGAAATATTACAGCGATTGGACGAGTATTTCGTTAGAAAATTTAAAAATACATAATTTTGCTATTTTCGGCAATTTTTACCGTTTAGGCTGTGCTTAAAATTAGACAAAAATATTAATTTTGTATTTTTTAATCTTTTGTATTAATAGTCGATGTAACGACTAAAAATGATTATCCACGCGAAATATTACAGCGATTGGACTTTTATTTCGTTAGAAAATTTAAAAATACATGGTTTTGCCATTTTCCGCAATTTTTACCGTTTAGGCTGGCTAAAAATTATATAAAAATTTTAATTTTGTATTTTTTAATCTTTTGTGTTGGTAATCGATGTAACGACTTAAAATGATTATACACGCGAAATAATAAGCGATTGGACTATTATTTCGTTAGAAAATTGAAAAATAAATGATTTTGCCATTTCCTGCAATTTTTACCGTTTAGGCTGTGCTAAAAATTAGACAAAAATATTAATTTTGTATTTTTTAATCTTTTGTATTAATAGTCTATGAACCGACTAAAAATGATTATCCACGCAAAATATTACAGCGATTGGACTATTATTTCGTTAGAAAAATGAAAAATACATGGTTTTGCCATTTCCTGCAATTTTTACCGTTTAGGCTGTGCTAAAAATTAGACAGAAATATTAATTTTGTATTTTTTAATATCTTGTGTTGGTAATCGATGTAACGACTAAAAATAATTATCCACGCGAAATATTACAGTGATTGGACGTGTAATTCGTTAGAAAATTTAAAAATACATGGTATTGCCATTTTCCGCAATTTTTACCGTTTAGGCTGGCTAAAAATTATATAAAAATATTAATTTTGTATTTTTTAATCTTTTGTATTAATAGTCGATGTAACGACTAAAAATGATTATCCACGCGAAATATTACAGCGATTGGACTTTTATTTCGTTAGAAAATTTAAAAATACATGGTTTTGCCATTTCCCGCAATTTTTACGGTTCAGGCTGTGCCAAAAAAGAGACAAAAATTTTAATTTTGTATTTTTTAATCTTTTGTGTTGGTAATCGATGTAACGACTTAAAATGATTATACACGCGAAATAATAAGCGATTGGACTATTATTTCGTTAGAAAATTGAAAAATAAATGATTTTGCCATTTCCTGCAATTTTTACCGTTTAGGCTGTGCTAAAAATTAGACAAAAATATTAATTTTGTATTTTTTAATCTTTTGTATTAATAGTCTATGTAACGACTAAAAATGATTATCCACGCAAAATATTACAGCGATTGGACTATTATTTCGTTAGAAAAATGAAAAATACATGGTTTTGCCATTTCCTGCATTTTTTACCGTTTAGGCTGTGCTAAAAATTAGACAGAAATATTAATTTTGTATTTTTTAATATCTTGTGTTGGTAATCGATGTAACGACTAAAAATAATTATCCACGCGAAATATTACAGTGATTGGACGTGTAAGTCGTTAGAAAATTTAAAAATACATGGTTTTGCCATTTCCCGCAATTTTTACGGTTCAGGCTGTGCCAAAAATGAGACAAAAATTTTAATTTTGTATTTTTTAATCTTTTGTGTTGGTAATCGATGTAACCACTTAAAATGATTATACACGCGAAATAATAAGCGATTGGACTATTATTTCGTTAGAAAAATGAAAAATACATGGTTTTGCCATTTCCTGCAATTTTTACCTTTAGGCTGTGCTAAAAATTAGACAAAAATATTAATTTTGTATTTTTTAATCTTTTGTGTTAATAGTCGATGTAACGACTAAAAATGATTATCCACGCGAAATATTACAGCGATTGGACTTTTATTTCGTTAGAAAATTTAAAAATACATGGTTTTGCCATTTCCTGCAATTTTTACCTTTAGGCTGTGCTAAAAATTAGACAAAAATATTAATTTTGTATTTTTTAATCTTTTGTGTTAGTAATCGATGTAACGACTTAAAATGATTATACACGCGAAATATTACAGCGATTGGACGAGTATTTCGTTAGAAAATTTAAAAATACATGGTTTTGCCATTTCCTGCAATTTTTACCGTTTAGGCTGTGCTAAAAATTAGACAAAAATATTAATTTTGTATTTTTTAATCTTTTGTATTAATAGTCGATGTAACGACTTAAAATGATTATCCACGCGAAATATTACAGAGATTGGACTTTTATTTCGTTAGAAAATTGAAAAATACATGGTTTTGCCATTTTCCGCAATTTTTACGGTCAGGCTGTGCCAAAAATGAGACAAAAATTTTAATTTTGTATTTTATAATCTTTTGTGTTAGTAATCGATGTAACGACTTAAAATGATTATACACGCGAAATATTACAGCGATTGGACGAGTATTTCGTTAGAAAATTTAAAAATACATAATTTTGCTATTTTCGGCAATTTTTACCGTTTAGGCTGTGCTTAAAATTAGACAAAAATATTAATTTTGTATTTTTTAATCTTTTGTATTAATAGTCGATGTAACGACTAAAAATGATTATCCACGCGAAATATTACAGCGATTGGACTTTTATTTCGTTAGAAAATTTAAAAATACATGGTTTTGCCATTTTCCGCAATTTTTACCGTTTAGGCTGGCTAAAAATTATATAAAAATTTTAATTTTGTATTTTTTAATCTTTTGTATTAATAGTCTATGTAACGACTAAAAATGATTATCCACGCAAAATATTACAGCGATTGGACTATTATTTCGTTAGAAAAATGAAAAATACATGGTTTTGCCATTTCCTGCAATTTTTACCGTTTAGGCTGTGCTAAAAATTAGACAGAAATATTAATTTTGTATTTTTTAATATCTTGTGTTGGTAATCGATGTAACGACTAAAAATAATTATCCACGCGAAATATTACAGTGATTGGACGTGTAATTCGTTAGAAAATTTAAAAATACATGGTATTGCCATTTTCCGCAATTTTTACCGTTTAGGCTGGCTAAAAATTATATAAAAATATTAATTTTGTATTTTTTAATCTTTTGTATTAATAGTCGATGTAACGACTAAAAATGATTATCCACGCGAAATATTACAGCGATTGGACTTTTATTTCGTTAGAAAATTTAAAAATACATGGTTTTGCCATTTTCCGCAATTTTTACCGTTTAGGCTGGCTAAAAATTAGACAAAAATATTAATTTTGTATTTTTTAATCTTTTGTGTTAGAAATCGATGTAACGACTTAAAATGATTATACACGCGAAATATTGCAGCGATTGGACGAGTATTTCGTTAGAAAATTTAAAAATACATGGTTTTGCCATTTCCTGCAATTTTTACCGTTTAGGCTGTGCTAAAAATTAGACAAAAATATTAATTTTGTATTTTTTAATCTTTTGTATTAATAGTCGATGTAACGACTAAAAATGATTATCCACGCGAAATATTACAGAGATTGGACTTTTATTTCGTTAGAAAATTGAAAAATACATGGTTTTGCCATTTTCCGCAATTTTTACGGTCAGGCTGTGCCAAAAATGAGACAAAAATTTTAATTTTGTATTTTATAATCTTTTGTGTTAGTAATCGATGTAACGACTTAAAATGATTATACACGCGAAATATTACAGCGATTGGACGAGTATTTCGTTAGAAAATTTAAAAATACATGGTTTTGCCATTTCCTGCAATTTTTACCGTTTAGGCTGTGCTAAAAATTAGACAAAAATATTAATTTTGTATTTTTTAATCTTTTGTATTAATAGTCGATGTAACGACTAAAAATGATTATCCACGCGAAATATTACAGAGATTGGACTTTTATTTCGTTAGAAAATTGAAAAATACATGGTTTTGCCATTTTCCGCAATTTTTACGGTCAGGCTGTGCCAAAAATGAGACAAAAATTTTAATTTTGTATTTTTTAATCTTTTGTGTTGGTAATCGATGTAACGACTTAAAATGATTATCCACGCGAAATATTACACCGATTGGACTTTTATTTCGTTAGAAAATTTAAAAATACATGGTTTTGCCATTTCCCGCAATTTTTACGGTTCAGGCTGTGCCAAAAATGAGACAAAAATTTTAATTTTGTATTTTTTAATATTTTGTGTTGGTAATCGATGTAACGACTTAAAATGATTATACACGCGAAATAATAAGCGATTGGACTATTATTTCGTTAGAAAATTGAAAAATAAATGATTTTGCCATTTCCTGCAATTTTTACCGTTTAGGCTGTGCTAAAAATTAGACAAAAATATTAATTTTGTATTTTTTAATCTTTTGTATTAATAGTCTATGTAACGACTAAAAATGATTATCCACGCAAAATATTACAGCGATTGGACTATTATTTCGTTAGAAAAATGAAAAATACATGGTTTTGCCATTTCCTACAATTTTTACCGTTTAGGCTGTGCTAAAAATTAGACAGAAATATTAATTTTGTATTTTTTAATATCTTGTGTTGGTAATCGATGTAACGACTAAAAATAATTATCCACGCGAAATATTACAGAGATTGGACTTTTATTTCGTTAGAAAATTGAAAAATACATGGTTTTGCCATTTTCCGCAATTTTTACGGTCAGGCTGTGCCAAAAATGAGACAAAAATTTTAATTTTGTATTTTATAATCTTTTGTGTTAGTAATCGATGTAACGACTTAAAATGATTATACACGCGAAATATTACAGCGATTGGACGAGTATTTCGTTAGAAAATTTAAAAATACATAATTTTGCTATTTTCGGCAATTTTTACCGTTTAGGCTGTGCTTAAAATTAGACAAAAATATTAATTTTGTATTTTTTAATCTTTTGTATTAATAGTCGATGTAACGACTAAAAATGATTATCCACGCGAAATATTACAGCGATTGGACTTTTATTTCGTTAGAAAATTTAAAAATACATGGTTTTGCCATTTTCCGCAATTTTTACCGTTTAGGCTGGCTAAAAATTATATAAAAATTTTAATTTTGTATTTTTTAATCTTTTGTGTTGGTAATCGATGTAACGACTTAAAATGATTATACACGCGAAATAATAAGCGATTGGACTATTATTTCGTTAGAAAATTGAAAAATAAATGATTTTGCCATTTCCTGCAATTTTTACCGTTTAGGCTGTGCTAAAAATTAGACAAAAATATTAATTTTGTATTTTTTAATCTTTTGTATTAATAGTCTATGAACCGACTAAAAATGATTATCCACGCAAAATATTACAGCGATTGGACTATTATTTCGTTAGAAAAATGAAAAATACATGGTTTTGCCATTTCCTGCAATTTTTACCGTTTAGGCTGTGCTAAAAATTAGACAGAAATATTAATTTTGTATTTTTTAATCTTTTGTATTAATAGTCGATGTAACGACTTAAAATGATTATCCACGCGAAATATTACAGAGATTGGACTTTTATTTCGTTAGAAAATTGAAAAATACATGGTTTTGCCATTTTCCGCAATTTTTACGGTCAGGCTGTGCCAAAAATGAGACAAAAATTTTAATTTTGTATTTTATAATCTTTTGTGTTAGTAATCGATGTAACGACTTAAAATGATTATACACGCGAAATATTACAGCGATTGGACGAGTATTTCGTTAGAAAATTTAAAAATACATGGTTTTGCCATTTCCTGCAATTTTTACCTTTAGGCTGTGCTAAAAATTAGACAAAAATATTAATTTTGTATTTTTTAATCTTTTGTGTTAGTAATCGATGTAACGACTTAAAATGATTATACACGCGAAATATTACAGCGATTGGACGAGTATTTCGTTAGAAAATTTAAAAATACATGGTTTTGCCATTTCCTGCAATTTTTACCGTTTAGGCTGTGCTAAAAATTAGACAAAAATATTAATTTTGTATTTTTTAATCTTTTGTATTAATAGTCTATGAACCGACTAAAAATGATTATCCACGCAAAATATTACAGCGATTGGACTATTATTTCGTTAGAAAAATGAAAAATACATAATTTTGCTATTTTCGGCAATTTTTACCGTTTAGGCTGTGCTTAAAATTAGACAAAAATATTAATTTTGTATTTTTTAATCTTTTGTATTAATAGTCGATGTAACGACTAAAAATGATTATCCACGCGAAATATTACAGCGATTGGACTTTTATTTCGTTAGAAAATTTAAAAATACATGGTTTTGCCATTTTCCGCAATTTTTACCGTTTAGGCTGGCTAAAAATTATATAAAAATTTTAATTTTGTATTTTTTAATCTTTTGTGTTGGTAATCGATGTAACGACTAAAAATGATTATCCACGCGAAATATTACAGCGATTGGACTTTTATTTCGTTAGAAAATTTAAAAATACATGGTTTTGCCATTTCCTGCAATTTTTACCTTTAGGCTGTGCTAAAAATTAGACAAAAATATTAATTTTGTATTTTTTAATCTTTTGTGTTAGTAATCGATGTAACGACTTAAAATGATTATACACGCGAAATATTACAGCGATTGGACGAGTATTTCGTTAGAAAATTTAAAAATACATGGTTTTGCCATTTCCTGCAATTTTTACCGTTTAGGCTGTGCTAAAAATTAGACAAAAATATTAATTTTGTATTTTTTAATCTTTTGTATTAATAGTCGATGTAACGACTTAAAATGATTATCCACGCGAAATATTACAGAGATTGGACTTTTATTTCGTTAGAAAATTGAAAAATACATGGTTTTGCCATTTTCCGCAATTTTTACGGTCAGGCTGTGCCAAAAATGAGACAAAAATTTTAATTTTGTATTTTATAATCTTTTGTGTTAGTAATCGATGTAACGACTTAAAATGATTATACACGCGAAATATTACAGCGATTGGACGAGTATTTCGTTAGAAAATTTAAAAATACATAATTTTGCTATTTTCGGCAATTTTTACCGTTTAGGCTGTGCTTAAAATTAGACCAAAATATTAATTTTGTATTTTTTAATCTTTTGTATTAATAGTCGATGTAACGACTAAAAATGATTATCCACGCGAAATATTACAGCGATTGGACTTTTATTTCGTTAGAAAATTTAAAAATACATGGTTTTGCCATTTTCCGCAATTTTTACCGTTTAGGCTGGCTAAAAATTATATAAAAATTTTAATTTTGTATTTTTTAATCTTTTGTATTAATAGTCTATGTAACGACTAAAAATGATTATCCACGCAAAATATTACAGCGATTGGACTATTATTTCGTTAGAAAAATGAAAAATACATGGTTTTGCCATTTCCTGCAATTTTTACCGTTTAGGCTGTGCTAAAAATTAGACAGAAATATTAATTTTGTATTTTTTAATATCTTGTGTTGGTAATCGATGTAACGACTAAAAATAATTATCCACGCGAAATATTACAGTGATTGGACGTGTAATTCGTTAGAAAATTTAAAAATACATGGTATTGCCATTTTCCGCAATTTTTACCGTTTAGGCTGGCTAAAAATTATATAAAAATATTAATTTTGTATTTTTTAATCTTTTGTATTAATAGTCGATGTAACGACTAAAAATGATTATCCACGCGAAATATTACAGCGATTGGACTTTTATTTCGTTAGAAAATTTAAAAATACATGGTTTTGCCATTTTCCGCAATTTTTACCGTTTAGGCTGGCTAAAAATTAGACAAAAATATTAATTTTGTATTTTTTAATCTTTTGTGTTAGAAATCGATGTAACGACTTAAAATGATTATACACGCGAAATATTGCAGCGATTGGACGAGTATTTCGTTAGAAAATTTAAAAATACATGGTTTTGCCATTTCCTGCAATTTTTACCGTTTAGGCTGTGCTAAAAATTAGACAAAAATATTAATTTTGTATTTTTTAATCTTTTGTATTAATAGTCGATGTAACGACTAAAAATGATTATCCACGCGAAATATTACAGAGATTGGACTTTTATTTCGTTAGAAAATTGAAAAATACATGGTTTTGCCATTTTCCGCAATTTTTACGGTCAGGCTGTGCCAAAAATGAGACAAAAATTTTAATTTTGTATTTTATAATCTTTTGTGTTAGTAATCGATGTAACGACTTAAAATGATTATACACGCGAAATATTACAGCGATTGGACGAGTATTTCGTTAGAAAATTTAAAAATACATGGTTTTGCCATTTCCTGCAATTTTTACCGTTTAGGCTGTGCTAAAAATTAGACAAAAATATTAATTTTGTATTTTTTAATCTTTTGTATTAATAGTCGATGTAACGACTAAAAATGATTATCCACGCGAAATATTACAGAGATTGGACTTTTATTTCGTTAGAAAATTGAAAAATACATGGTTTTGCCATTTTCCGCAATTTTTACGGTCAGGCTGTGCCAAAAATGAGACAAAAATTTTAATTTTGTATTTTTTAATCTTTTGTGTTGGTAATCGATGTAACGACTTAAAATGATTATCCACGCGAAATATTACACCGATTGGACTTTTATTTCGTTAGAAAATTTAAAAATACATGGTTTTGCCATTTCCCGCAATTTTTACGGTTCAGGCTGTGCCAAAAATGAGACAAAAATTTTAATTTTGTATTTTTTAATATTTTGTGTTGGTAATCGATGTAACGACTTAAAATGATTATACACGCGAAATAATAAGCGATTGGACTATTATTTCGTTAGAAAATTGAAAAATAAATGATTTTGCCATTTCCTGCAATTTTTACCGTTTAGGCTGTGCTAAAAATTAGACAAAAATATTAATTTTGTATTTTTTAATCTTTTGTATTAATAGTCTATGTAACGACTAAAAATGATTATCCACGCAAAATATTACAGCGATTGGACTATTATTTCGTTAGAAAAATGAAAAATACATGGTTTTGCCATTTCCTACAATTTTTACCGTTTAGGCTGTGCTAAAAATTAGACAGAAATATTAATTTTGTATTTTTTAATATCTTGTGTTGGTAATCGATGTAACGACTAAAAATAATTATCCACGCGAAATATTACAGAGATTGGACTTTTATTTCGTTAGAAAATTGAAAAATACATGGTTTTGCCATTTTCCGCAATTTTTACGGTCAGGCTGTGCCAAAAATGAGACAAAAATTTTAATTTTGTATTTTATAATCTTTTGTGTTAGTAATCGATGTAACGACTTAAAATGATTATACACGCGAAATATTACAGCGATTGGACGAGTATTTCGTTAGAAAATTTAAAAATACATAAGTTTGCTATTTTCGGCAATTTTTACCGTTTAGGCTGTGCTTAAAATTAGACAAAAATATTAATTTTGTATTTTTTAATCTTTTGTATTAATAGTCGATGTAACGACTAAAAATGATTATCCACGCGAAATATTACAGCGATTGGACTTTTATTTCGTTAGAAAATTTAAAAATACATGGTTTTGCCATTTTCCGCAATTTTTACCGTTTAGGCTGGCTAAAAATTATATAAAAATTTTAATTTTGTATTTTTTAATCTTTTGTGTTGGTAGTCGATGTAACGACTTAAAATGATTATACACGCGAAATAATAAGCGATTGGACTATTATTTCGTTAGAAAATTGAAAAATAAATGATTTTGCAATTTCCTGCAATTTTTACCGTTTAGGCTGTGCTAAAAATTAGACAAAAATATTAATTTTGTATTTTTTAATCTTTTGTATTAATAGTCTATGAACCGACTAAAAATGATTATCCACGCAAAATATTACAGCGATTGGACTATTATTTCGTTAGAAAAATGAAAAATACATGGTTTTGCCATTTCCTGCAATTTTTACCGTTTAGGCTGTGCTAAAAATTAGACAGATATATTAATTTTGTATTTTTTAATATCTTGTGTTGGTAATCGATGTAACGACTAAAAATAATTATCCACGCGAAATATTACAGTGATTGGACGTGTAATTCGTTAGAAAATTTAAAAATACATGGTATTGCCATTTTCCGCAATTTTTACCGTTTAGGCTGGCTAAAAATTATATAAAAATATTAATTTTGTATTTTTTAATCTTTTGTATTAATAGTCGATGTAACGACTAAAAATGATTATCCACGCGAAATATTACAGCGATTGGACTTTTATTTCGTTAGAAAATTTAAAAATACATGGTTTTGCCATTTCCCGCAATTTTTACGGTTCAGGCTGTGCCAAAAAAGAGACAAAAATTTTAATTTTGTATTTTTTAATCTTTTGTGTTGGTAATCGATGTAACGACTTAAAATGATTATACACGCGAAATAATAAGCGATTGGACTATTATTTCGTTAGAAAATTGAAAAATAAATGATTTTGCCATTTCCTGCAATTTTTACCGTTTAGGCTGTGCTAAAAATTAGACAAAAATATTAATTTTGTATTTTTTAATCTTTTGTATTAATAGTCTATGTAACGACTAAAAATGATTATCCACGCAAAATATTACAGCGATTGGACTATTATTTCGTTAGAAAAATGAAAAATACATGGTTTTGCCATTTCCTGCATTTTTTACCGTTTAGGCTGTGCTAAAAATTAGACAGAAATATTAATTTTGTATTTTTTAATATCTTGTGTTGGTAATCGATGTAACGACTAAAAATAATTATCCACGCGAAATATTACAGTGATTGGACGTGTAAGTCGTTAGAAAATTTAAAAATACATGGTTTTGCCATTTCCCGCAATTTTTACGGTTCAGGCTGTGCCAAAAATGAGACAAAAATTTTAATTTTGTATTTTTTAATCTTTTGTGTTGGTAATCGATGTAACGACTTAAAATGATTATACACGCGAAATAATAAGCGATTGGACTATTATTTCGTTAGAAAAATGAAAAATACATGGTTTTGCCATTTCCTGCAATTTTTACCTTTAGGCTGTGCTAAAAATTAGACAAAAATATTAATTTTGTATTTTTTAATCTTTTGTGTTAATAGTCGATGTAACGACTAAAAATGATTATCCACGCGAAATATTACAGAGATTGGACTTTTATTTCGTTAGAAAATTGAAAAATACATGGTTTTGCCATTTCCTGCAATTTTTACCGTTTAGGCTGTGCTAAAAATTAGACAGAAATATTAATTTTGTATTTTTTAATATCTTGTGTTGGTAATCGATGTAACGACTAAAAATAATTATCCACGCGAAATATTACAGTGATTGGACGTGTACTTCGTTAGAAAATTGAAAAATACATGGTTTTGCCATTTCCTGCAATTTTTACCGTTTAGGCTGTGCTAAAAATTAGACAAAAATATTAATTTTGTATTTTTTAATCTTTTGTATTAATAGTCGATGTAACGACTAAAAATGATTATCCACGCGAAATATTACAGAGATTGGACTTTTATTTCGTTAGAAAATTGAAAAATACATGGTTTTGCCATTTTCCGCAATTTTTACGGTCAGGCTGTGCCAAAAATGAGACAAAAATTTTAATTTTGTATTTTATAATCTTTTGTGTTAGTAATCGATGTAACGACTTAAAATGATTATCCACGCGAAATATTACAGCGATTGGACTTTTATTTCGTTAGAAAATTTAAAAATACATGGTTTTGCCATTTCCCGCAATTTTTACGGTTCAGGCTGTGCCAAAAATGATACAAAAATTTTAATTTTGTATTTTTTAATCATTTGTGTTGGTAATCGATGTAACGACTTAAAATGATTATACACGCGAAATAATAAGCGATTGGACTATTATTTCGTTAGAAAATTGAAAAATAAATGATTTTGCCATTTCCTGCAATTTTTACCGTTTAGGCTGTGCTAAAAATTAGACAAAAATATTAATTTTGTATTTTTTAATCTTTTGTATTAATAGTCTATGTAACGACTAAAAATGATTATCCACGCAAAATATTACAGCGATTGGACTATTATTTCGTTAGAAAAATGAAAAATACATGGTTTTGCCATTTCCTGCAATTTTTACCGTTTAGGCTGTGCTAAAAATTAGACAGAAATATTAATTTTGTATTTTTTAATATCTTGTGTTGGTAATCGATGTAACGACTAAAAATAATTATCCACGCGAAATATTACAGTGATTGGACATGTAATTCGTTAGAAAATTTAAAAATACATGGTATTGCCATTTTCCGCAATTTTTACCGTTTAGGCTGGCTAAAAATTATATAAAAATATTAATTTTGTATTTTTTAATCTTTTGTATTAATAGTCGATGTAACGACTAAAAATGATTATCCACGCGAAATATTACAGCGATTGGACTTTTATTTCGTTAGAAAATTTAAAAATACATGGTTTTGCCATTTTCCGCAATTTTTACCGTTTAGGCTGGCTAAAAATTATATAAAAATTTTAATTTTGTATATTTTAATCTTTTGTGTTGGTAATCGATGTAACGACTTAAAATGATTATACACGCGAAATAATAAGCGATTGGACTATTATTTCGTTAGAAAATTGAAAAATAAATGATTTTGCCATATCCTGCAATTTTTACCGTTTAGGCTGTGCTAAAAATTAGACAAAAATATTAATTTTGTATTTTTTAATCTTTTGTATTAATAGTCTATGTAACGACTAAAAATGATTATCCACGCAAAATATTACAGCGATTGGACTATTATTTCGTTAGAAAAATGAAAAATACATGGTTTTGCCATTTCCTGCAATTTTTACCTTTAGGCTGTGCTAAAAATTAGACAAAAATATTAATTTTGTATTTTTTAATCTTTTGTATTGGTAATCGATGTAACGACTTAAAATGATTATCCACGCGAAATATTACAGCGATTGGACTTTTATTTCGTTAGAAAATTTAAAAATACATGGTTTTGCCATTTCCCGCAATTTTTACGGTTCAGGCTGTGCCAAAAATGAGACAAAAATTTTAATTTTGTATTTTTTAATCTTTTGTGTTGGTAATCGATGTAACGACTTAAAATGATTATACACGCGAAATAATAAGCGATTGGACTATTATTTCGTTAGAAAATTGAAAAATAAATGATTTTGCCATTTCCTGCAATTTTTACCGTTTAGGCTGTGCTAAAAATTAGACAAAAATATTAATTTTGTATTTTTTAATCTTTTGTATTAATAGTCTATGTAACGACTAAAAATGATTATCCACGCAAAATATTACAGCGATTGGACTATTATTTCGTTAGAAAAATGAAAAATACATGGTTTTGCCATTTTCCGCAATTTTTACCGTTTAGGCTGGCTAAAAATTATATAAAAATTTTAATTTTGTATTTTTTAATCTTTTGTATTGGTAATCGATGTAACGACTTAAAATGATTATACACGCGAAATAATAAGCGATTGGACTATTATTTCGTTAGAAAATTGAAAAATAAATGATTTTGCCATTTCCTGCAATTTTTACCGTTTAGGCTGTGCTAAAAATTAGACAAAAATATTAATTTTGTATTTTTTAATCTTTTGTATTAATAGTCTATGTAACGACTAAAAATGATTATCCACGCAAAATATTACAGCGATTGGACTTTTATTTCGTTAGAAAATTTAAAAATACATGGTTTTGCCATTTTCCGCAATTTTTACCGTTTAGGCTGGCTAAAAATTATATAAAAATTTTAATTTTGTATTTTTTAATCTTTTGTGTTGGTAATCGATGTAACGACTTAAAATGATTATACACGCGAAATAATAAGCGATTGGACTATTATTTCGTTAGAAAATTGAAAAATAAATGATTTTGCCATTTCCTGCAATTTTTACCGTTTAGGCTGTGCTAAAAATTAGACAAAAATATTAATTTTGTATTTTATAATCTTTTGTGTTAGTAATCGATGTAACGACTTAAAATGATTATACACGCGAAATATTACAGCGATTGGACGAGTATTTCGTTAGAAAATTTAAAAATACATAATTTTGCTATTTTCGGCAATTTTTACCGTTTAGGCTGGCTAAAAATTATATAAAAATTTTAATTTTGTATTTTTTAATCTTTTGTGTTGGTAATCGATGTAACGACTTAAAATGATTATCCACGCGAAATATTACAGCGATTGGACTTTTATTTCGTTAGAAAATTTAAAAATACATGGTTTTGCCATTTCCCGCAATTTTTACGGTTCAGGCTGTGCCAAAAATGAGACAAAAATTTTAATTTTGTATTTTTTAATCTTTTGTGTTGGTAATCGATGTAACGACTTAAAATGATTATACACGCGAAATAATAAGCGATTGGACTATTATTTCGTTAGAAAATTGAAAAATAAATGATTTTGCCATTTCCTGCAATTTTTACCGTTTAGGCTGTGCTAAAAATTAGACAAAAATATTAATTTTGTATTTTTTAATCTTTTGTATTAATAGTCTATGTAACGACTAAAAATGATTATCCACGCAAAATATTACAGCGATTGGACTATTATTTCGTTAGAAAAATGAAAAATACATGGTTTTGCCATTTTCCGCAATTTTTACCGTTTAGGCTGGCTAAAAATTATATAAAAATTTTAATTTTGTATTTTTTAATCTTTTGTATTGGTAATCGATGTAACGACTTAAAATGATTATACACGCGAAATAATAAGCGATTGGACTATTATTTCGTTAGAAAATTGAAAAATAAATGATTTTGCCATTTCCTGCAATTTTTACCGTTTAGGCTGTGCTAAAAATTAGACAAAAATATTAATTTTGTATTTTTTAATCTTTTGTATTAATAGTCTATGTAACGACTAAAAATGATTATCCACGCAAAATATTACAGCGATTGGACTTTTATTTCGTTAGAAAATTTAAAAATACATGGTTTTGCCATTTTCCGCAATTTTTACCGTTTAGGCTGGCTAAAAATTATATAAAAATTTTAATTTTGTATTTTTTAATCTTTTGTGTTGGTAATCGATGTAACGACTTAAAATGATTATACACGCGAAATAATAAGCGATTGGACTATTATTTCGTTAGAAAATTGAAAAATAAATGATTTTGCCATTTCCTGCAATTTTTACCGTTTAGGCTGTGCTAAAAATTAGACAAAAATATTAATTTTGTATTTTATAATCTTTTGTGTTAGTAATCGATGTAACGACTTAAAATGATTATACACGCGAAATATTACAGCGATTGGACTAGTATTTCGTTAGAAAATTTAAAAATACATGGTTTTGCCATTTCCTGCAATTTTTACCTTTAGGCTGTGCTAAAAATTAGACAAAAATATTAATTTTGTATTTTATAATCTTTTGTGTTAGTAATCGATGTAACGACTTAAAATGATTATACGCGAAATATTACAGCGATTGGACGAGTATTTCGTTAGAAAATTTAAAAATACATAATTTTGCTATTTTCGGCAATTTTTACCGTTTAGGCTGTGCTTAAAATTAGACAAAAATATTAATTTTGTATTTTTTAATCTTTTGTATTAATAGTCGATGTAACGACTAAAAATGATTATCCACGCGAAATATTACAGCGATTGGACTTTTATTTCGTTAGAAAATTTAAAAATACATGGTTTTGCCATTTTCCGCAATTTTTACCGTTTAGGCTGGCTAAAAATTATATAAAAATTTTAATTTTGTATTTTTTAATCTTTTGTGTTGGTAATCGATGTAACGACTTAAAATGATTATCCACGCGAAATATTACAGCGATTGGACTTTTATTTCGTTAGAAAATTTAAAAATACATGGTTTTGCCATTTCCCGCAATTTTTACGGTTCAGGCTGTGCCAAAAATGAGACAAAAATTTTAATTTTGTATTTTTTAATCTTTTGTGTTGGTAATCGATGTAACGACTTAAAATGATTATACACGCGAAATAATAAGCGATTGGACTATTATTTCGTTAGAAAAATGAAAAATACATGGTTTTGCCATTTCCTGCAATTTTTACCTTTAGGCTGTGCTAAAAATTAGACAAAAATATTAATTTTGTATTTTTTAATCTTTTGTGTTAATAGTCGATGTAACGACTAAAAATGATTATCCACGCGAAATATTACAGAGATTGGACTTTTATTTCGTTAGAAAATTGAAAAATACATGGTTTTGCCATTTCCTGCAATTTTTACCGTTTAGGCTGTGCTAAAAATTAGACAGAAATATTAATTTTGTATTTTTTAATATCTTGTGTTGGTAATCGATGTAACGACTAAAAATAATTACCCACGCGAAATATTACAGTGATTGGACGTGTAATTCGTTAGAAAATTGAAAAATACATGGTTTTGCCATTTCATGCAATTTTTACCGTTTAGGCTGTGCTAAAAATTAGACAAAAATATTAATTTTGTATTTTTTAATCTTTTGTATTAATAGTCGATGTAACGACTAAAAATGATTATCCACGCGAAATATTACAGAGATTGGACTTTTATTTCGTTAGAAAATTGAAAAATACATGGTTTTGCCATTTTCCGCAATTTTTACGGTCAGGCTGTGCCAAAAATGAGACAAAAATTTTAATTTTGTATTTTTTAATCTTTTGTGTTGGTAATCGATGTAACGACTTAAAATGATTATCCACGCGAAATATTACAGCGATTGGACTTTTATTTCGTTAGAAAATTTAAAAATACATGGTTTTGCCATTTCCCGCAATTTTTACGGTTCAGGCTGTGCCAAAAATGAGACAAAAATTTTAATTTTGTATTTTTTAATCTTTTGTGTTGGTAATCGATGTAACGACTTAAAATGATTATACACGCGAAATAATAAGCGATTGGACTATTATTTCGTTAGAAAATTGAAAAATAAATGATTTTGCCATTTCCTGCAATTTTTACCGTTTAGGCTGTGCTAAAAATTAGACAAAAATATTAATTTTGTATTTTTTAATCTTTTGTATTAATAGTCTATGTAACGACTAAAAATGATTATCCACGCAAAATATTACAGCGATTGGACTATTATTTCGGTAGAAAAATGAAAAATACATGGTTTTGCCATTTCCTGCAATTTTTACCGTTTAGGCTGTGCTAAAAATTAGACAGAAATATTAATTTTGTATTTTTTAATATCTTGTGTTGGTAATCGATGTAACGACTAAAAATAATTATCCACGCGAAATATTACAGTGATTGGACGTGTAATTCGTTAGAAAATTTAAAAATACATGGTATTGCCATTTTCCGCAATTTTTACCGTTTAGGCTGGCTAAAAATTATATAAAAATATTAATTTTGTATTTTTTAATCTTTTGTATTAATAGTCGATGTAACGACTAAAAATGATTATCCACGCGAAATATTACAGCGATTGGACTTTTATTTCGTTAGAAAATTTAAAAATACATGGTTTTGCCATTTTCCGCAATTTTTACCGTTTAGGCTGGCTAAAAATTATATAAAAATTTTAATTTTGTATTTTTTAATCTTTTGTGTTGGTAATCGATGTAACGACTTAAAATGATTATACACGCGAAATAATAAGCGATTGGACTATTATTTCGTTAGAAAATTGAAAAATAAATGATTTTGCCATTTCCTGCAATTTTTACCGTTTAGGCTGTGCTAAAAATTAGACAAAAATATTAATTTTGTATTTTTTAATCTTTTGTATTAATAGGCTATGTAACGACTAAAAATGATTATCCACGCAAAATATTACAGCGATTGGACTATTATTTCGTTAGAAAAATGAAAAATACATGGTTTTGCCATTTCCTGCAATTTTTACCTTTAGGCTGTGCTAAAAATTAGACAAAAATATTAATTTTGTATTTTATAATCTTTTGTGTTAGTAATCGATGTAACGACTTAAAATGATTATACACGCGAAATATTACAGCGATTGGACGAGTATTTCGTTAGAAAATTTAAAAATACATAATTTTGCTATTTTCGGCAATTTTTACCGTTTAGGCTGTGCTTAAAATTAGACAAAAATATTAATTTTGTATTTTTTAATCTTTTGTATTAATAGTCGATGTACCGACTAAAAATGATTATCCACGCGAAATATTACAGCGATTGGACTTTTATTTCGTTAGAAAATTTAAAAATACATGGTTTTGCCATTTTCCGCAATTTTTACCGTTTAGGCTGGCTAAAAATTATATAAAAATTTTAATTTTGTATTTTTTAATCTTTTGTGTTGGTAATCGATGTAACGACTTAAAATGATTATCCACGCGAAATATTACAGCGATTGGACTTTTATTTCGTTAGAAAATTTAAAAATACATGGTTTTGCCATTTCCCGCAATTTTTACGGTTCAGGCTGTGCCAAAAATGAGACAAAAATTTTAATTTTGTATTTTTTAATCTTTTGTGTTGGTAATCGATGTAACGACTTAAAATGATTATACACGCGAAATAATAAGCGATTGGACTATTATTTCGTTAGAAAATTGAAAAATAAATGATTTTGCCATTTCCTGCAATTTTTACCGTTTAGGCTGTGCTAAAAATTAGACAAAAATATTAATTTTGTATTTTTTAATCTTTTGTATTAATAGTCTATGTAACGACTAAAAATGATTATCCACGCAAAATATTACAGCGATTGGACTATTATTTCGTTAGAAAAATGATAAATACATGGTTTTGCCATTTCCTGCAATTTTTACCGTTTAGGCTGTGCTAAAAATTAGACAGAAATATTAATTTTGTATTTTTTAATATCTTGTGTTGGTAATCGATGTAACGACTAAAAATAATTATCCACGCGAAATATTACAGTGATTGGACGTGTAATTCGTTAGAAAATTTAAAAATACATGGTTTTGCCATTTCCCGCAATTTTTACGGTTCAGGCTGTGCCAAAAATGAGACAAAAATTTTAATTTTGTATTTTTTAATCTTTTGTGTTGGTAATCGATGTAACGACTTAAAATGATTATACACGCGAAATAATAAGCGATTGGACTATTATTTCGTTAGAAAATTGAAAAATAAATGATTTTGCCATTTCCTGCAATTTTTACCGTTTAGGCTGTGCTAAAAATTAGACAAAAATATTAATTTTGTATTTTTTAATCTTTTGTATTAATAGTCTATGTAACGACTAAAAATGATTATCCACGCAAAATATTACAGCGATTGGACTATTATTTCGGTAGAAAAATGAAAAATACATGGTTTTGCCATTTCCTGCAATTTTTACCGTTTAGGCTGTGCTAAAAATTAGACAGAAATATTAATTTTGTATTTTTTAATATCTTGTGTTGGTAATCGATGTAACGACTAAAAATAATTATCCACGCGAAATATTACAGTGATTGGACGTGTAATTCGTTAGAAAATTTAAAAATACATGGTATTGCCATTTTCCGCAATTTTTACCGTTTAGGCTGGCTAAAAATTATATAAAAATATTAATTTTGTATTTTTTAATCTTTTGTATTAATAGTCGATGTAACGACTAAAAATGATTATCCACGCGAAATATTACAGCGATTGGACTTTTATTTCGTTAGAAAATTTAAAAATACATGGTTTTGCCATTTTCCGCAATTTTTACCGTTTAGGCTGGCTAAAAATTATATAAAAATTTTAATTTTGTATTTTTTAATCTTTTGTGTTGGTAATCGATGTAACGACTTAAAATGATTATACACGCGAAATAATAAGCGATTGGACTATTATTTCGTTAGAAAATTGAAAAATAAATGATTTTGCCATTTCCTGCAATTTTTACCGTTTAGGCTGTGCTAAAAATTAGACAAAAATATTAATTTTGTATTTTTTAATCTTTTGTATTAATAGTCTATGTAACGACTAAAAATGATTATCCACGCAAAATATTACAGCGATTGGACTATTATTTCGTTAGAAAAATGAAAAATACATGGTTTTGCCATTTCCTGCAATTTTTACCTTTAGGCTGTGCTAAAAATTAGACAAAAATATTAATTTTGTATTTTATAATCTTTTGTGTTAGTAATCGATGTAACGACTTAAAATGATTATACACGCGAAATATTACAGCGATTGGACGAGTATTTCGTTAGAAAATTTAAAAATACATAATTTTGCTATTTTCGGCAATTTTTACCGTTTAGGCTGTGCTTAAAATTAGACAAAAATATTAATTTTGTATTTTTTAATCTTTTGTATTAATAGTCGATGTACCGACTAAAAATGATTATCCACGCGAAATATTACAGCGATTGGACTTTTATTTCGTTAGAAAATTTAAAAATACATGGTTTTGCCATTTTCCGCAATTTTTACCGTTTAGGCTGGCTAAAAATTATATAAAAATTTTAATTTTGTATTTTTTAATCTTTTGTGTTGGTAATCGATGTAACGACTTAAAATGATTATCCACGCGAAATATTACAGCGATTGGACTTTTATTTCGTTAGAAAATTTAAAAATACATGGTTTTACCATTTCCCGCAATTTTTACGGTTCAGGCTGTGCCAAAAATGAGACAAAAATTTTAATTTTGTATTTTTTAATCTTTTGTGTTGGTAATCGATGTAACGACTTAAAATGATTATACACGCGAAATAATAAGCGATTGGACTATTATTTCGTTAGAAAATTGAAAAATAAATGATTTTGCCATTTCCTGCAATTTTTACCGTTTAGGCTGTGCTAAAAATTAGACAAAAATATTAATTTTGTATTTTTTAATCTTTTGTATTAATAGTCTATGTAACGACTAAAAATGATTATCCACGCAAAATATTACAGCGATTGGACTATTATTTCGTTAGAAAAATGATAAATACATGGTTTTGCCATTTCCTGCAATTTTTACCGTTTAGGCTGTGCTAAAAATTAGACAGAAATATTAATTTTGTATTTTTTAATATCTTGTGTTGGTAATCGATGTAACGACTAAAAATAATTATCCACGCGAAATATTACAGTGATTGGACGTGTAATTCGTTAGAAAATTTAAAAATACATGGTTTTGCCATTTCCCGCAATTTTTACGGTTCAGGCTGTGCCAAAAATGAGACAAAAATTTTAATTTTGTATTTTTTAATCTTTTGTGTTGGTAATCGATGTAACGACTTAAAATGATTATACACGCGAAATAATAAGCGATTGGACTATTATTTCGTTAGAAAAATGAAAAATACATGGTTTTGCCATTTCCTGCAATTTTTACCTTTAGGCTGTGCTAAAAATTAGACAAAAATATTAATTTTGTATTTTTTAATCTTTTGTGTTAGTAATCGATGTAACGACTTAAAATGATTATACACGCGAAATAATAAGCGATTGGACTATTATTTCGTTAGAAAATTGAAAAATAAATGATTTTGCCATTTCCTGCAATTTTTACCGTTTAGGCTGTGCTAAAAATTAGACAAAAATATTAATTTTGTATTTTTTAATCTTTTGTATTAATAGTCTATGTAACGACTAAAAATGATTATCCACGCAAAATATTACAGCGATTGGACTATTATTTCGTTAGAAAAATGAAAAATACATGGTTTTGCCATTTTCCGCAATTTTTACCGTTTAGGCTGGCTAAAAATTATATAAAAATTTTAATTTTGTATTTTTTAATCTTTTGTATTGGTAATCGATGTAACGACTTAAAATGATTATACACGCGAAATAATAAGCGATTGGACTATTATTTCGTTAGAAAATTGAAAAATAAATGATTTTGCCATTTCCTGCAATTTTTACCGTTTAGGCTGTGCTAAAAATTAGACAAAAATATTAATTTTGTATTTTTTAATCTTTTGTATTAATAGTCTATGTAACGACTAAAAATGATTATCCACGCAAAATATTACAGCGATTGGACTTTTATTTCGTTAGAAAATTTAAAAATACATGGTTTTGCCATTTTCCGCAATTTTTACCGTTTAGGCTGGCTAAAAATTATATAAAAATTTTAATTTTGTATTTTTTAATCTTTTGTGTTGGTAATCGATGTAACGACTTAAAATGATTATACACGCGAAATAATAAGCGATTGGACTATTATTTCGTTAGAAAATTGAAAAATAAATGATTTTGCCATTTCCTGCAATTTTTACCGTTTAGGCTGTGCTAAAAATTAGACAAAAATATTAATTTTGTATTTTATAATCTTTTGTGTTAGTAATCGATGTAACGACTTAAAATGATTATACACGCGAAATATTACAGCGATTGGACTAGTATTTCGTTAGAAAATTTAAAAATACATGGTTTTGCCATTTCCTGCAATTTTTACCTTTAGGCTGTGCTAAAAATTAGACAAAAATATTAATTTTGTATTTTATAATCTTTTGTGTTAGTAATCGATGTAACGACTTAAAATGATTATACGCGAAATATTACAGCGATTGGACGAGTATTTCGTTAGAAAATTTAAAAATACATAATTTTGCTATTTTCGGCAATTTTTACCGTTTAGGCTGTGCTTAAAATTAGACAAAAATATTAATTTTGTATTTTTTAATCTTTTGTATTAATAGTCGATGTAACGACTAAAAATGATTATCCACGCGAAATATTACAGCGATTGGACTTTTATTTCGTTAGAAAATTTAAAAATACATGGTTTTGCCATTTTCCGCAATTTTTACCGTTTAGGCTGGCTAAAAATTATATAAAAATTTTAATTTTGTATTTTTTAATCTTTTGTGTTGGTAATCGATGTAACGACTTAAAATGATTATACACGCGAAATAATAAGCGATTGGACTATTATTTCGTTAGAAAATTGAAAAATAAATGATTTTGCCATTTCCTGCAATTTTTACCGTTTAGGCTGTGCTAAAAATTAGACAAAAATATTAATTTTGTATTTTATAATCTTTTGTGTTAGTAATCGATGTAACGACTTAAAATGATTATACACGCGAAATATTACAGCGATTGGACTAGTATTTCGTTAGAAAATTTAAAAATACATGGTTTTGCCATTTCCTGCAATTTTTACCTTTAGGCTGTGCTAAAAATTAGACAAAAATATTAATTTTGTATTTTATAATCTTTTGTGTTAGTAATCGATGTAACGACTTAAAATGATTATACGCGAAATATTACAGCGATTGGACGAGTATTTCGTTAGAAAATATAAAAATACATAATTTTGCTATTTTCGGCAATTTTTACCGTTTAGGCTGTGCTTAAAATTAGACAAAAATATTAATTTTGTATTTTTTAATCTTTTGTATTAATAGTCGATGTAACGACTAAAAATGATTATCCACGCGAAATATTACAGCGATTGGACTTTTATTTCGTTAGAAAATTTAAAAATACATGGTTTTGCCATTTTCCGCAATTTTTACCGTTTAGGCTGGCTAAAAATTATATAAAAATTTTAATTTTGTATTTTTTAATCTTTTGTGTTGGTAATCGATGTAACGACTTAAAATGATTATCCACGCGAAATATTACAGCGATTGGACTTTTATTTCGTTAGAAAATTTAAAAATACATGGTTTTGCCATTTCCCGCAATTTTTACGGTTCAGGCTGTGCCAAAAATGAGACAAAAATTTTAATTTTGTATTTTTTAATCTTTTGTGTTGGTAATCGATGTAACGACTTAAAATGATTATACACGCGAAATAATAAGCGATTGGACTATTATTTCGTTAGAAAAATGAAAAATACATGGTTTTGCCATTTCCTGCAATTTTTACCTTTAGGCTGTGCTAAAAATTAGACAAAAATATTAATTTTGTATTTTTTAATCTTTTGTGTTAATAGTCGATGTAACGACTAAAAATGATTATCCACGCGAAATATTACAGAGATTGGACTTTTATTTCGTTAGAAAATTGAAAAATACATGGTTTTGCCATTTCCTGCAATTTTTACCGTTTAGGCTGTGCTAAAAATTAGACAGAAATATTAATTTTGTATTTTTTAATATCTTGTGTTGGTAATCGATGTAACGACTAAAAATAATTATCCACGCGAAATATTACAGTGATTGGACGTGTAATTCGTTAGAAAATTGAAAAATACATGGTTTTGCCATTTCATGCAATTTTTACCGTTTAGGCTGTGCTAAAAATTAGACAAAAATATTAATTTTGTATTTTTTAATCTTTTGTATTAATAGTCGATGTAACGACTAAAAATGATTATCCACGCGAAATATTACAGAGATTGGACTTTTATTTCGTTAGAAAATTGAAAAATACATGGTTTTGCCATTTTCCGCAATTTTTACGGTCAGGCTGTGCCAAAAATGAGACAAAAATTTTAATTTTGTATTTTTTAATCTTTTGTGTTGGTAATCGATGTAACGACTTAAAATGATTATCCACGCGAAATATTACAGCGATTGGACTTTTATTTCGTTAGAAAATTTAAAAATACATGGTTTTGCCATTTCCCGCAATTTTTACGGTTCAGGCTGTGCCAAAAATGAGACAAAAATTTTAATTTTGTATTTTTTAATCTTTTGTGTTGGTAATCGATGTAACGACTTAAAATGATTATACACGCGAAATAATAAGCGATTGGACTATTATTTCGTTAGAAAATTGAAAAATAAATGATTTTGCCATTTCCTGCAATTTTTACCGTTTAGGCTGTGCTAAAAATTAGACAAAAATATTAATTTTGTATTTTTTAATCTTTTGTATTAATAGTCTATGTAACGACTAAAAATGATTATCCACGCAAAATATTACAGCGATTGGACTATTATTTCGGTAGAAAAATGAAAAATACATGGTTTTGCCATTTCCTGCAATTTTTACCGTTTAGGCTGTGCTAAAAATTAGACAGAAATATTAATTTTGTATTTTTTAATATCTTGTGTTGGTAATCGATGTAACGACTAAAAATAATTATCCACGCGAAATATTACAGTGATTGGACGTGTAATTCGTTAGAAAATTTAAAAATACATGGTATTGCCATTTTCCGCAATTTTTACCGTTTAGGCTGGCTAAAAATTATATAAAAATATTAATTTTGTATTTTTTAATCTTTTGTATTAATAGTCGATGTAACGACTAAAAATGATTATCCACGCGAAATATTACAGCGATTGGACTTTTATTTCGTTAGAAAATTTAAAAATACATGGTTTTGCCATTTTCCGCAATTTTTACCGTTTAGGCTGGCTAAAAATTATATAAAAATTTTAATTTTGTATTTTTTAATCTTTTGTGTTGGTAATCGATGTAACGACTTAAAATGATTATACACGCGAAATAATAAGCGATTGGACTATTATTTCGTTAGAAAATTGAAAAATAAATGATTTTGCCATTTCCTGCAATTTTTACCGTTTAGGCTGTGCTAAAAATTAGACAAAAATATTAATTTTGTATTTTTTAATCTTTTGTATTAATAGTCTATGTAACGACTAAAAATGATTATCCACGCAAAATATTACAGCGATTGGACTATTATTTCGTTAGAAAAATGAAAAATACATGGTTTTGCCATTTCCTGCAATTTTTACCTTTAGGCTGTGCTAAAAATTAGACAAAAATATTAATTTTGTATTTTATAATCTTTTGTGTTAGTAATCGATGTAACGACTTAAAATGATTATACACGCGAAATATTACAGCGATTGGACGAGTATTTCGTTAGAAAATTTAAAAATACATAATTTTGCTATTTTCGGCAATTTTTACCGTTTAGGCTGTGCTTAAAATTAGACAAAAATATTAATTTTGTATTTTTTAATCTTTTGTATTAATAGTCGATGTACCGACTAAAAATGATTATCCACGCGAAATATTACAGCGATTGGACTTTTATTTCGTTAGAAAATTTAAAAATACATGGTTTTGCCATTTTCCGCAATTTTTACCGTTTAGGCTGGCTAAAAATTATATAAAAATTTTAATTTTGTATTTTTTAATCTTTTGTGTTGGTAATCGATGTAACGACTTAAAATGATTATCCACGCGAAATATTACAGCGATTGGACTTTTATTTCGTTAGAAAATTTAAAAATACATGGTTTTGCCATTTCCCGCAATTTTTACGGTTCAGGCTGTGCCAAAAATGAGACAAAAATTTTAATTTTGTATTTTTTAATCTTTTGTGTTGGTAATCGATGTAACGACTTAAAATGATTATACACGCGAAATAATAAGCGATTGGACTATTATTTCGTTAGAAAAATGAAAAATACATGGTTTTGCCATTTCCTGCAATTTTTACCTTTAGGCTGTGCTAAAAATTAGACAAAAATATTAATTTTGTATTTTTTAATCTTTTGTGTTAGTAATCGATGTAACGACTTAAAATGATTATACACGCGAAATAATAAGCGATTGGACTATTATTTCGTTAGAAAATTGAAAAATAAATGCTTTTGCCATTTCCTGCAATTTTTACCGTTTAGGCTGTGCTAAAAATTAGACAAAAATATTAATTTTGTATTTTTTAATCTTTTGTATTAATAGTCTATGTAACGACTAAAAATGATTATCCACGCAAAATATTACAGCGATTGGACTATTATTTCGTTAGAAAAATGAAAAATACATGGTTTTGCCATTTCCTGCAATTTTTACCGTTTAGGCTGTGCTAAAAATTAGACAGAAATATTAATTTTGTATTTTTTAATATCTTGTGTTGGTAATCGATGTAACGACTAAAAATAATTATCCACGCGAAATATTACAGTGATTGGACGTGTAATTCGTTAGAAAATTGAAAAATACATGGTTTTGCCATTTCCTGCAATTTTTACCGTTTAGGCTGTGCTAAAAATTAGACAAAAATATTAATTTTGTATTTTTTAATCTTTTGTATTAATAGTCGATGTAACGACTAAAAATGATTATCCACGCGAAATATTACAGAGATTGGACTTTTATTTCGTTAGAAAATTGAAAAATACATGGTTTTGCCATTTTCCGCAATTTTTACGGTCAGGCTGTGCCAAAAATGAGACAAAAATTTTAATTTTGTATTTTTTAATCTTTTGTGTTGGTAATCGATGTAACGACTTAAAATGATTATCCACGCGAAATATTACAGCGATTGGACTTTTATTTCGTTAGAAAATTTAAAAATACATGGTTTTGCCATTTCCCGCAATTTTTACGGTTCAGGCTGTGCCAAAAATGAGACAAAAATTTTAATTTTGTATTTTTTAATCTTTTGTGTTGGTAATCGATGTAACGACTTAAAATGATTATACACGCGAAATAATTAGCGATTGGACTATTATTTCGTTAGAAAATTGAAAAATAAATGATTTTGCCATTTCCTGCAATTTTTACCGTTTAGGCTGTGCTAAACATTAGACAAAAATATTAATTTTGTATTTTTTAATCTTTTGTATTAATAGTCTATGTAACGACTAAAAATGATTATCCACGCAAAATATTACAGCGATTGGACTATTATTTCGTTAGAAAAATGAAAAATACATGGTTTTGCCATTCCTCAATTTTTACCGTTTAGGCTGTGCTAAAAATTAGACAGAAATATTAATTTTGTATTTTTTAATATCTTGTGTTGGTAATCGATGTAACGACTAAAAATAATTATCCACGCGAAATATTACAGTGATTGGACGTGTAATTCGTTAGAAAATTTAAAAATACATGGTATTGCCATTTTCCGCAATTTTTACCGTTTAGGCTGGCTAAAAATTATATAAAAATATTAATTTTGTATTTTTTAATCTTTTGTATTAATAGTCGATGTAACGACTAAAAATGATTATCCACGCGAAATATTACAGCAATTGGACTTTTATTTCGTTAGAAAACTTAAAAATACATGGTTTTGCCATTTTCCGCAATTTTTACCGTTTAGGCTGGCTAAAAATTATATAAAAATTTTAATTTTGTATTTTTTAATCTTTTGTGTTGGTAATCGATGTAACGACTTAAAATGATTATACACGCGAAATAATAAGCGATTGGACTATTATTTCGTTAGAAAATTGAAAAATAAATGATTTTGCCATTTCCTGCAATTTTTACCGTTTAGGCTGTGCTAAAAATTAGACAAAAATATTAATTTTGTATTTTTTAATCTTTTGTATTAATAGTCTATGTAACGACTAAAAATGATTATCCACGCAAAATATTACAGCGATTGGACTATTATTTCGTTAGAAAAATGAAAAATACATGGTTTTGCCATTTCCTGCAATTTTTACCTTTAGGCTGTGCTAAAAATTAGACAAAAATATTAATTTTGTATTTTATAATCTTTTGTGTTAGTAATCGTTGTAACGACTTAAAATAATTATACACGCGAAATATTACAGCGATTGGACGAGTATTTCGTTAGAAAATTTAAAAATACATAATTTTGCTATTTTCGGCAATTTTTACCGTTTAGGCTGTGCTTAAAATTAGACAAAAATATTAATTTTGTATTTTTTAATCTTTTGTATTAATAGTCGATGTAACGACTAAAAATGATTATCCACGCGAAATATTACAGCGATTGGACTTTTATTTCGTTAGAAAATTTAAAAATACATGGTTTTGCCATTTTCCGCAATTTTTACCGTTTAGGCTGGCTAAAAATTATATAAAAATTTTAATTTTTTATTTTTTAATCTTTTGTGTTGGTAATCGATGTAACGACTTAAAATGATTATACACGCGAAATAATAAGCGATTGGACTATTATTTCGTTAGAAAATTGAAAAATAAATGATTTTGCCATTTCCTGCAATTTTTACCGTTTAGGCTGTGCTAAAAATTAGACAAAAATATTAATTTTGTATTTTTTAATCTTTTGTATTAATAGTCTATGTAACGATTAAAAATGATTATCCACGCAAAATATTACAGAGATTGGACTTTTATTTCGTTAGAAAATTGAAAAATACATGGTTTTGCCATTTTCCGCAATTTTTACGGTCAGGCTGTGCTAAAAATTAGACAGAAATATTAATTTTGTATTTTTTAATATCTTGTGTTGGTAATCGATGTAACGACTAAAAATAATTATCCACGCGAAATATTACAGTGATTGGACGTGTAATTCGTTAGAAAATTGAAAAATACATGGTTTTGCCATTTCCTGCAATTTTTACCGTTTAGGCTGTGCTAAAAATTAGACAAAAATATTAATTTTGTATTTTTTAATCTTTTGTATTAATAGTCTATGTAACGACTAAAAATGATTATCCACGCAAAATATTACAGCGATTGGACTATTATTTCGTTAGAAAAATGAAAAATACATGGTTTTGCCATTTCCTGCAATTTTTACCTTTAGGCTGTGCTTAAAATTAGACAAAAATATTAATTTTGTATTTTTTAATCTTTTGTATTAATAGTCGATGTAACGACTAAAAATGATTATCCACGCGAAATATTACAGCGATTGGACTTTTATTTCGTTAGAAAATTTAAAAATACATGGTTTTGCCATTTTCCGCAATTTTTACCGTTTAGGCTGGCTAAAAATTATATAAAAATTTTAATTTTGTATTTTTTAATCTTTTGTGTTGGTAATCGATGTAACGACTTAAAATGATTATACACGCGAAATAATAAGCGATTGGACTATTATTTCGTTAGAAAATTGAAAAATAAATGATTTTGCCATTTCCTGCAATTTTTACCGTTTAGGCTGTGCTAAAAATTAGACAAAAATATTAATTTTGTATTTTTTAATCTTTTGTATTAATAGTCTATGTAACGACTAAAAATGATTATCCACGCAAAATATTACAGCGATTGGACTATTATTTCGTTAGAAAAATGAAAAATACATGGTTTTGCCATTTCCTGCAATTTTTACCGTTTAGGCTGTGCTAAAAATTAGACAAAAATATTAATTTTGTATTTTTTAATATCTTGTGTTGGTAATCGATGTAACGACTTAAAATGATTATACACGCGAAATAATAAGCGATTGGACTATTATTTCGTTAGAAAATTGAAAAATAAATGCTTTTGCCATTTCCTGCAATTTTTACCGTTTAGGCTGTGCTAAAAATTAGACAAAAATATTAATTTTGTATTTTTTAATCTTTTGTATTAATAGTCTATGTAACGACTAAAAATGATTATCCACGCAAAATATTACAGCGATTGGACTATTATTTCGTTAGAAAAATGAAAAATACATGGTTTTGCCATTTCCTGCAATTTTTACCGTTTAGGCTGTCCTAAAAATTAGACAAAAATTTTAATTTTGTATTTTTTAATCTTTTGTGTTGGTAATCGATGTAACGACTTAAAATGATTATACACGCGAAATAATAAGCGATTGGACTATTATTTCGTTAGAAAAATGAAAAATACATGGTTTTGCCATTTCCTGCAATTTTTACCTTTAGGCTGTGCTAAAAATTAGACAAAAATATTAATTTTGTATTTTTTAATCTTTTGTGTTAGTAATCGATGTAACGACTTAAAATGATTATACACGCGAAATAATAAGCGATTGGACTATTATTTCGTTAGAAAATTGAAAAATAAATGCTTTTGCCATTTCCTGCAATTTTTACCGTTTAGGCTGTGCTAAAAATTAGACAAAAATATTAATTTTGTATTTTTTAATCTTTTGTATTAATAGTCTATGTAACGACTAAAAATGATTATCCACGCAAAATATTACAGCGATTGGACTATTATTTCGTTAGAAAAATGAAAAATACATGGTTTTGCCATTTCCTGCAATTTTTACCGTTTAGGCTGTGCTAAAAATTAGACAGAAATATTAATTTTGTATTTTTTAATATCGTGTGTTGGTAATCGATGTAACGACTAAAAATAATTATCCACGTGAAATATTACAGTGATTGGACGTGTAATTCGTTAGAAAATTGAAAAATACATGGTTTTGCCATTTCCTGCAATTTTTACCGTTTAGGCTGTGCTAAAAATTAGACAAAAATATTAATTTTGTATTTTTTAATCTTTTGTATTAATAGTCGATGTAACGACTAAAAATGATTATCCACGCGAAATATTACAGAGATTGGACTTTTATTTCGTTAGAAAATTGAAAAATACATGGTTTTGCCATTTTCCGCAATTTTTACGGTCAGGCTGTGCCAAAAATGAGACAAAAATTTTAATTTTGTATTTTTTAATCTTTTGTGTTGGTAATCGATGTAACGACTTAAAATGATTATCCATGCGAAATATTACAGCGATTGGAGTTTTATTTCGTTAGAAAATTTAAAAATACATGGTTTTGCCATTTCCCGCAATTTTTACGGTTCAGGCTGTGCCAAAAATGAGACAAAAATTTTAATTTTGTATTTTTTAATCTTTTGTGTTGGTAATCGATGTAACGACTTAAAATGATTATACACGCGAAATAATTAGCGATTGGACTATTATTTCGTTAGAAAATTGAAAAATAAATGATTTTGCCATTTCCTGCAATTTTTACCGTTTAGGCTGTGCTAAAAATTAGACAAAAATATTAATTTTGTATTTTTTAATCTTTTGTATTAATAGTCTATGTAACGACTAAAAATGATTCTCCACGCAAAATATTACAGCGATTGGACTATTATTTCGTTAGAAAAATGAAAAATACATGGTTTTGCCATTTCCTGCAATTTTTACCGTTTAGGCTGTGCTAAAAATTAGACAGAAATATTAATTTTGTATTTTTTAATATCTTGTGTTGGTAATCGATGTAACGACTAAAAATAATTATCCACGCGAAATATTACAGTGATTGGACGTGTAATTCGTTAGAAAATTTAAAAAACATGGTATTGCCATATTCCGCAATTTTTACCGTTTAGGCTGGCTAAAAATTAGACAAAAATATTAATTTTGTATTTTTTAATCTTTTGTATTAATAGTCTATGTAACGACTAAAAATGATTCTCCACGCGAAATATTACAGCAATTTGACTTTTATTTCGTTAGAAAACTTAAAAATACATGGTTTTGCCATTTTCCGCAATTTTTACCGTTTAGGCTGGCTAAAAATTATATAAAAATTTTAATTTTGTATTTTTTAATCTTTTGTGTTGGTAATCGATGTAACGACTTAAAATGATTATACACGCGAAATAATAAGCGATTGGACTATTATTTCGTTAGAAAATTGAAAAATAAATGATTTTGCCATTTCCTGCAATTTTTACCGTTTAGGCTGTGCTAAAAATTAGACAAAAATATTAATTTTGTATTTTTTAATCTTTTGTATTAATAGTCTATGTAACGACTAAAAATGATTATCCACGCAAAATATTACAGCGATTGGACTATTATTTCGTTAGAAAAATGAAAAATACATGGTTTTGCCATTTCCTGCAATTTTTACCTTTAGGCTGTGCTAAAAATTAGACAAAAATATTAATTTTGTATTTTATAATCTTTTGTGTTAGTAATCGATGTAACGACTTAAAATAATTATACACGCGAAATATTACAGCGATTGGACGAGTATTTCGTTAGAAAATTTAAAAATACATAATTTTGCTATTTTCGGCAATTTTTACCGTTTAGGCTGTGCTTAAAATTAGACAAAAATATTAATTTTGTATTTTTTAATCTTTTGTATTAATAGTCGATGTAACGACTAAAAATGATTATCCACGCGAAATATTACAGCGATTGGACTTTTATTTCGTTAGAAAATTTAAAAGTGCATGGTTTTGCCATTTTCCGCAATTTTTACCGTTTAGGCTGGCTAAAAATTATATAAAAATTTTAATTTTGTATTTTTTAATCTTTTGTGTTGGTAATCGATGTAACGACTTAAAATGATTATACACGCGAAATAATAAGCGATTGGACTATTATTTCGTTAGAAAATTGAAAAATAAATGATTTTGCCATTTCCTGCAATTTTTACCGTTTAGGCTGTGCTAAAAATTAGACAAAAATATTAATTTTGTATTTTTTAATCTTTTGTATTAATTGTCTATGTAACGACTAAAAATGATTATCCACGCAAAATATTACAGCGATTGGACTATTATTTCGTTAGAAAAATGAAAAATACATGGTTTTGCCATTTCCTGCAATTTTTACCGTTTAGGCTGTGCTAAAAATTAGACAGAAATATTAATTTTGTATTTTTTAATATCTTGTGTTGGTAATCGATGTAACGACTAAAAATGATTATCCACGCGAAATATTACAGCGATTAGACTTTTATTTCGTTAGAAAATTTAAAAATACATGGTTTTGCCATTTTCCGCAATTTTTACCGTTTAGGCTGGCTAAAAATTATATAAAAATTTTAATTTTGTATTTTTTAATCTTTTGTGTTGGTAATCGATGTAACGACTTAAAATGATTATACACGCGAAATAATAAGCGATTGGACTATTATTTCGTTAGAAAATTGAAAAATAAATGATTTTGCCATTTCCTGCAATTTTTACCGTTTAGGCTGTGCTAAAAATTAGACAAAAATATTAATTTTGTATTTTTTAATCTTTTGTATTAATAGTCTATGTAACGACTAAAAATGATTATACACGCAAAATATTACAGCGATTGGACTATTATTTCGTTAGAAAAATGAAAAATACATGGTTTTGCCATTTCCTGCAATTTTTACCGTTTAGGCTGTGCTAAAAATTAGACAGAAATATTAATTTTGTATTTTTTAATATCTTGTGTTGGTAATCGATGTAACGACTAAAAATGATTATCCACGCGAAATATTACAGCGATTAGACTTTTATTTCGTTAGAAAATTTAAAAATACATGGTTTTGCCATTTTCCGCAATTTTTACCGTTTAGGCTGGCTAAAAATTATATAAAAATTTTAATTTTGTATTTTTTAATCTTTTGTATTAATAGTCTATGTAACGACTAAAAATGATTATCCACGCAAAATATTACAGCGATTGGACTATTATTTCGTTAGAAAAATGAAAAATACATGGTTTTGCCATTTCCTGCAATTTTTACCGTTTAGGCTGGCTAAAAATTATATAAAAATATTAATTTTGTATTTTTTAATCTCTTGTGTTGGTAATCGATGTAACGACTTAAAATGATTATACACGCGAAATAATAAGCGATTGGACTTTTATTTCGTTAGAAAATTTAAAAATACATGGTTTTGCCATTTCCTGCAATTTTTACCGTTTAGCCTGTGCTAAAAATTAAGCAAAAATATTAATTTTAATGTTTTAATCTTTTGTATTAATAGGCTATGTAGCGAATAAAAATGATTATCCACGCGAAATATTACAGCGATTGGACTATTATTTCGTTAGAAAAATGAAAAATACATGGTTTTGCCATTTCCTGCAATTTTTACCTTTAGGCTGTGCTAAAAATTAGACAAAAATATTAATTTTGTATTTTTTAATCTTTTGTGTTAGTAATCGATGTAACGACTTAAAATGATTATACACGCGAAATATTACAGCGATTGGACGAGTATTTCGTTAGAAAATTTAAAAATACATGGTTTTGCCATTTCCTGCAATTTTTACCGTTTAGGCTGTGCTAAAAATTAGACAAAAATATTAATTTTGTATTTTTTAATCTTTTGTATTAATACTCGATGTAACGACTAAAAATGATTATCCAAGCGAAATATTACAGAGATTGCACTTTTATTTCGTTAGAAAATTGAAAAATACATGGTTTTGCCATTTTCCGCAATTTTTACGGTCAGGCTGTGCCAAAAATGAGACAAAAATTTTAATTTTGTATTTTATAATCTTTTGTGTTAGTAATCGATGTAACGACTTAAAATGATTATACACGCGAAATATTACAGCGATTGGACGAGTATTTCGTTAGAAAATTTAAAAATACATAATTTTGCTATTTTCGGCAATTTTTACCGTTTAGGCTGTGCTTAAAATTAGACAAAAATATTAATTTTGTATTTTTTAATCTTTTGTATTAATAGTCGATGTAACGACTAAAAATGATTATCCACGCGAAATATTACAGCGATTGGACTTTTATTTCGTTAGAAAATTTAAAAATACATGGTTTTGCCATTTTCCGCAATTTTTACCGTTTAGGCTGGCTAAAAATTATATAAAAATTTTAATTTTGTATTTTTTAATCTTTTGTGTTGGTAATCGATGTAACGACTTAAAATGATTATACACGCGAAATAATAAGCGATTGGACTATTATTTCGTTAGAAAATTGAAAAATAAATGATTTTGCCATTTCCTGCAATTTTTACCGTTTAGGCTGTGCTAAAAATTAGACAAAAATATTAATTTTGTATTTTTTAATCTTTTGTGTTGGTAATCGATGTAACGACTTAAAATGATTATACACGCGAAATAATAAGCGATTGGACTATTATTTCGTTAGAAAATCCAATGCCATTTCCTGCAATTTTTACCGTTTAGGCTGTGCTAAAAATTAGACAAAAATATTAATTTTGTATTTTTTAATCTTTTGTATTAATAGTCTATGTAACGACTAAAAATGATTATCCACGCAAAATATTACAGCGATTGGACTATAATTTCGTTAGAAAAATGAAAAATACATGGTTTTGCCATTTCCTGCAATTTTTACCGTTTAGGCTGTGCTAAAAATTAGACAGAAATATTAATTTTGTATTTTTTAATATCTTGTGTTGGTAATCGATGTAACGACTAAAAATAATTATCCACGCGAAATATTACAGTGATTGGACGTGTAATTCGTTAGAAAATTTAAAAATAAATGGTATTGCCATTTTCCGCAATTTTTACCGTTTAGGCTGGCTAAAAATTATATAAAAATTATATAAAAATATTAATTTTGTATTTTTTAATCTTTTGTGTTGGTAATCGATGTAACGACTTAAAATGATTATACACGCGAAATAATAAGCGATTGGACTTTTATTTCGTTAGAAAATTTAAAAATACATGGTTTTGCCATTTCCTGCAATTTTTACCGTTTAGCCTGTGCTAAAAATTAAGCAAAAATATTAATTTTAATGTTTTAATCTTTTGTATTAATAGTCTATGTAACGAATAAAAATGATTATCCACGCGAAATATTACAGCGATTGGACTATTATTTCGTTAGAAAAATGAAAAATACATGGTTTTGCCATTTCCTGCAATTTTTACCTTTAGGCTGTGCTAAAAATTAGACAAAAATATTAATTTTGTATTTTTTAATCTTTTGTGTTAGTAATCGATGTAACGACTTAAAATGATTATACACGCGAAATATTACAGCGATTGGACGAGTATTTCGTTAGAAAATTTAAAAATACATGGTTTTGCCATTTCCTGCAATTTTTACCGTTTAGGCTGTGCTAAAAATTAGACAAAAATATTAATTTTGTATTTTTTAATCTTTTGTATTAATAGTCGATGTAACGACTAAAAATGATTATCCACGCGAAATATTACAGAGATTGGACTTTTATTTCGTTAGAAAATTGAAAAATACATGGTTTTGCCATTTTCCGCAATTTTTACGGTCAGGCTGTGCCAAAAATGAGACAAAAATTTTAATTTTGTATTTTTTAATCTTTTGTGTTGGTAATCGATGTAACGACTTAAAATGATTATCCACGCGAAATATTACAGCGATTGGACTTTTATTTCGTTAGAAAATTTAAAAATACATGGTTTTGCCATTTCCCGCAATTTTTACGGTTCAGGCTGTGCCAAAAATGAGACAAAAATTTTAATTTTGTATTTTTTAATCTTTTGTGTTGGTAATCGATGTAACGACTTAAAATGATTATACACGCGAAATAATAAGCGATTGGACTATTATTTCGTTAGAAAATTGAAAAATAAATGGTTTTGCCATTTCCCGCAATTTTTACGGTTCAGGCTGTGCTAAAAATTAGACAAAAATATTAATTTTGTATTTTTTAATATCTTGTGTTGGTAATCGATGTAACGACTAAAAATAATTATCCACGCGAAATATTACAGTGATTGGACGTGTAATTCGTTAGAAAATTTAAAAATACATGGTATTGCCATTTTCCGCAATTTTTACCGTTTAGGCTGGCTAAAAATTATATAAAAATATTAATTTTGTATTTTTTAATCTCTTGTGTTGGTAATCGATGTAACGACTTAAAATGATTATACACGCGAAATAATAAGCGATTGGACTTTTATTTCGTTAGAAAATTTAAAAATACATGGTTTTGCCATTTCCTGCAGTTTTTACCGTTTAGCCTGTGCTAAAAATTAAGCAAAAATATTAATTTTAATGCTTTAATCTTTTGTATTAATAGTCTATGTAACGAATAAAAATGATTATCCACGCGAAATATTGCAGCGATTGGACTATTATTTCGTTAGAAAAATGAAAAATACATGGTTTTGCCATTTCCTGCAATTTTTACCTTTAGGCTGTGCTAAAAATTAGACAAAAATATTAATTTTGTATTTTTTAATCTTTTGTGTTAGTAATCGATGTAACGACTTAAAATGATTATACACGCGAAATATTACAGCGATTGGACGAGTATTTCGTTAGAAAATTTAAAAATACATGGTTTTGCCATTTCCTGCAATTTTTACCGTTTAGGCTGTGCTAAAAATTAGACAAAAATATTAATTTTGTATTTTTTAATCTTTTGTATTAAAAGTCGATGTAACGACTAAAAATGATTATCCACGCGAAATATTACAGAGATTGGACTTTTATTTCGTTAGAAAATTGAAAAATACATGGTTTTGCCATTTTCCGCAATTTTTACGGTCAGGCTGTGCCAAAAATGAGACAAAAATTTTAATTTTGTATTTTATAATCTTTTGTGTTAGTAATCGATGTAACGACTTAAAATGATTATACACGCGAAATATTACAGCGATTGGACGAGTATTTCGTTAGAAAATTTAAAAATACATAATTTTGCTATTTTAGGCAATTTTTACCGTTTAGGCTGTGCTTAAAATTAGACAAAAATATTAATTTTGTATTTTTTAATCTTTTGTATTAATAGTCGATGTAACGACTAAAAATGATTATCCACGCGAAATATTACAGCGATTGGACTTTTATTTCGTTAGAAAATTTAAAAATACATGGTTTTGCCATTTTCCGCAATTTTTACCGTTTAGGCTGGCTAAAAATTATATAAAAATTTTAATTTTGTATTTTTTTAATCTTTTGTGTTGGTAATCGATGTAACGACTTAAAATGATTATACACGCGAAATAATAAGTGATTGGACTATTATTTCGTTAGAAAATTGAAAAATAAATGATTTTGCCATTTCCTGCAATTTTTACCGTTTAGGCTGTGCTAAAAATTAGACAAAAATATTAATTTTGTATTTTTTAATCTTTTGTGTTGGTAATCGATGTAACGACTTAAAATGATTATACACGCGAAATAATAAGCGATTGGACTATTATTTCGTAAGAAAATTGAAAAATAAATGATTTTGCCATTTCCTGCAATTTTTACCGTTTAGGCTGTGCTAAAAATTAGACAAAAATATTAATTTTGTATTTTTTAATCTTTTGTATTAATAGTCTATGTAACGACTAAAAATGATTATCCACGCAAAATATTACAGCGATTGGACTATTATTTCGTTAGAAAAATGAAAAATACATGGTTTTGCCATTTCCTGCAATTTTTACCGTTTAGGCTGTGCTAAAAATTAGACAGAAATATTAATTTTGTATTTTTTAATATCTTGTGTTGGTAATCGATGTAACGACTAAAAATAATTATCCACGCGAAATATTACAGTGATTGGACGTGTAATTCGTTGGAAAATTTAAAAATACATGGTATTGCCATTTTCCGCAATTTTTACCGTTTAGGCTGGCTAAAAATTATATAAAAATATTAATTTTGTATTTTTTAATCTCTTGTGTTGGTAATCGATGTAACGACTTAAAATGAACATACACGCGAAATAATAAGCGATTGGACTTTTATTTCGTTAGAAAATTTAAAAATACATGGTTTTGCCATTTCCTGCAGTTTTTACCGTTTAGCCTGTGCTAAAAATTAAGCAAAAATATTAATTTTAATGCTTTAATCTTTTGTATTAATAGTCTATGTAACGAATAAAAATGATTATCCACGCGAAATATTGCAGCGATTGGACTATTATTTCGTTAGAAAAATGAAAAATACATGGTTTTGCCATTTCCTGCAATTTTTACCTTTAGGCTGTGCTAAAAATTAGACAAAAATATTAATTTTGTATTTTTTAATCTTTTGTGTTAGTAATCGATGTAACGACTTAAAATGATTATACACGCGAAATATTACAGCGATTGGACGAGTATTTCGTTAGAAAATTTAAAAATACATGGTTTTGCCATTTCCTGTAATTTTTACCGTTTAGGCTGTGCTAAAAATTAGACAAAAATATTAATTTTGTATTTTTTAATCTTTTGTATTAAAAGTCGATGTAACGACTAAAAATGATTATCCACGCGAAATATTACTATAATATTATTATTATTATTATTATTACAATAATATTATTATATTATTGGTTTTGCCATTTTCCGCAATTTTTACGGTCAGGCTGTGCCAAAAATGAGACAAAAATTTTAATTTTGTATTTTATAATCTTTTGTGTTAGTAATCGATGTAACGACTTAAAATGATTATACACGCGAAATATTACAGCGATTGGACGAGTATTTCGTTAGAAAATTTAAAAATACATAATTTTGCTATTTTAGGCAATTTTTACCGTTTAGGCTGTGCTTAAAATTAGACAAAAATATTAATTTTGTATTTTTTAATCTTTTGTATTAATAGTCGATGTAACGACTAAAAATGATTATCCACGCGAAATATTACAGCGATTGGACTTTTATTTCGTTAGAAAATTTAAAAATACATGGTTTTGCCATTTTCCGCAATTTTTACCGTTTAGGCTGGCTAAAAATTATATAAAAATTTTAATTTTGTATTTTTTTAATCTTTTGTGTTGGTAATCGATGTAACGACTTAAAATGATTATACACGCGAAATAATAAGTGATTGGACTATTATTTCGTTAGAAAATTGAAAAATAAATGATTTTGCCATTTCCTGCAATTTTTACCGTTTAGGCTGTGCTAAAAATTAGACAAAAATATTAATTTTGTATTTTTTAATCTTTTGTGTTGGTAATCGATGTAACGACTTAAAATGATTATACACGCGAAATAATAAGCGATTGGACTATTATTTCGTTAGAAAATTGAAAAATAAATGATTTTGCCATTTCCTGCAATTTTTACCGTTTAGGCTGTGCTAAAAATTAGACAAAAATATTAATTTTGTATTTTTTAATCTTTTGTATTAATAGTCTATGTAACGACTAAAAATGATTATCCACGCAAAATATTACAGCGATTGGACTATTATTTCGTTAGAAAAATGAAAAATACATGGTTTTGCCATTTCCTGCAATTTTTACCGTTTAGGCTGTGCTAAAAATTAGACAGAAATATTAATTTTGTATTTTTTAATATCTTGTGTTGGTAATCGATGTAACGACTAAAAATAATTATCCACGCGAAATATTACAGTGATTGGACGTGTAATTCGTTGGAAAATTTAAAAATACATGGTATTGCCATTTTCCGCAATTTTTACCGTTTAGGCTGGCTAAAAATTATATAAAAATATTAATTTTGTATTTTTTAATCTCTTGTGTTGGTAATCGATGTAACGACTTAAAATGATTATACACGCGAAATAATAAGCGATTGGACTTTTATTTCGTTAGAAAATTTAAAAATACATGGTTTTGCCATTTCCTGCAATTTTTACCGTTTAGCCTGTGCTAAAAATTAAGCAAAAATATTAATTTTAATGTTTTAATCTTTTGTATTAATAGTCTATGTAACGAATAAAAATGATTATCCACGCGAAATATTACAGCGATTGGACTATTATTTCGTTAGAAAAATGAAAAATACATGGTTTTGCCATTTCCTGCAATTTTTACCTTAGGCTGTGCTAAAAATTAGACAAAAATATTAATTTTGTATTTTTTAATCTTTTGTGTTAGTAATCGATGTAACGACTTAAAATGATTATACACGCGAAATATTACAGCGATTGGACGAGTATTTCGTTAGAAAATTTAAAAATACATGGTTTAGCCATTTCCTGCAATTTTTACCGTTTAGGCTGTGCTAAAAATTAGACAAAAATATTAATTTTGTATTTTTTAATCTTTTGTATTAATAGTCGATGTAACGACTAAAAATGATTATCCACGCGAAATATTACAGAGATTGGACTTTTATTTCGTTAGAAAATTTAAAAATACATGGTTTTGCCATTTTCCGCAATTTTTACGGTCAGGCTGTGCCAAAAATGAGACAAAAATTTTAATTTTGTATTTTTTAATCTTTTGTGTTGGTAATCGATGTAACGACTTAAAATGATTATCCACGCGAAATATTACAGCGATTGGACTTTTATTTCGTTAGAAAATTTAAAAATACATGGTTTTGCCATTTCCCGCAATTTTTACGGTTCAGGCTGTGCCAAAAATGAGACAAAAATTTTAATTTTGTATTTTTTAATCTTTTGTGTTGGTAATCGAAGAAACGACTTAAAATGATTATACACGGGAAATATTAACGCGATTGGACGAGTATTTCGTTAGAAAATTTAAAAATACATGGTTTTGCTATTTTCGGCAATTTTTACCGTTTAGGCTGTGCTTAAAATTAGACAAAAATATTAATTTTGTATTTTTTAATCTTTTGTATTAATAGTCGATGTAACGACTAAAAATGATTATCCACGCAAAATATTACAGCGATTGGACTATTATTTCGTTAGAAAAATGAAAAATACATGGTTTTGCCATTTCCTGCAATTTTTACCGTTTAGGCTGTGCTAAAAATTAGACAGAAATATTAATTTTGTATTTTTTAATCTTTTGTATTAATAGTCTATGTAACGACTAAAAATGATTATCCACGCAAAATATTACAGCGATTGGACTATTATTTCGTTAGAAAAATGAAAAATACATGGTTTTGCCATTTCCTGCAATTTTTACCGTTTAGGCTGTGCTAAAAATTAGACAAAAATATTAATTTTGTATTTTTTAATCTTTTGTATTAATAGTCTATGTAACGACTAAAAATGATTATCCACGCAAAATATTACAGCGATTGGACTATTATTTCGTTAGAAAAATGAAAAATACATGGTTTTGCCATTTCCTGCAATTTTTACCGTTTAGGCTGTGCTAAAAATTAGACAGAAATATTAATTTTGTATTTTTTAATCTTTTGTGTTGTTAATCGAAGAAACGACTTAAAATGATTATACATGGGAAATATTAACGCGATTGGACGAGTATTTCGTTAGAAAATTTAAAAATACATGGTTTTGCTATTTTCGGCAATTTTTACCGTTTAGGCTGTGCTTAAAATTAGACAAAAATATTAATTTTGTATTTTTTAATCTTTTGTATTAATAGTCGATGTAACGACTAAAAATGATTATCCACGCGAAATATTACAGCGATTGGACTTTTATTTCGTTAGAAAAATGAAAAATACATGGTTTTGCCATTTCCTGCAATTTTTACCTTTAGGCTATGCTAAAAATTAGACAAAAATATTAATTTTGTATTTAATAATCTTTTGTGTTAGTAATCGATGTAACGACTTAAAATGATTATACACGCGAAATATTACAGCGATTGGACGAGTATTTCGTTAGAAAATTTAAAAATACATAATTTTGCTATTTTCGGCAATTTTTACCGTTTAGGCTGTGCTTAAAATTAGACAAAAATATTAATTTTGTATTTTTTAATCTTTTGTATTAATAGTCGATGTAACGACTAAAAATGATTATCCACGCGAAATATTACAGCGATTGGACTTCTATTTCGTTAGAAAATTTAAAAATACATGGTTTTGCCATTTTCCGCAATTTTTACCGTTTAGGCTGGCTAAAAATTATATAAAAATTTTAATTTTGTATTTTTTAATCTTTTGTGTTGGTAATCGATGTAACGACTTAAAATGATTATATACGCGAAATAATAAGCGATTGGACTATTATTTCGTTAGAAAATTGAAAAATAAATGATTTTGCCATTTCCTGCAATTTTTACCGTTTAGGCTGTGCTAAAAATTAGACAAAAATATTAATTTTGTATTTTTTAATCTTTTGTATTAATAGTCTATGTAACGACTAAAAATGATTATCCACGCAAAATATTACAGCGATTGGACTATTATTTCGTTAGAAAAATGAAAAATACATGGTTTTGCCATTTCCTGCAATTTTTACCGTTTAGGCTGTGCTAAAAATTAGACAGAAATATTAATTTTGTATTTTTTAATATCTTGTGTTGGTAATCGATGTAACGACTAAAAATAATTATCCACGCGAAATATTACAGTGATTGGACGTGTAATTCGTTAGAAAATTTAAAAATACATGGTATTGCCATTTTCCGCAATTTTTACCGTTTAGGCTGTGCTAAAAATTAGACAAAAATATTAATTTTGTATTTTTTAATCTTTTGTATTAATAGTCTATGTAACGAATAAAAATGATTATCCACGCGAAATATTACAGCGATTGGACTATTATTTCGTTAGAAAAATGAAAAATACATGGTTTTGCCATTTCCTGCAATTTTTACCTTTAGGCTGTGCTAAAAATTAGACAAAAATATTAATTTTGTATTTTTTAATATCTTGTGTTGGTAATCGATGTAACGACTAAAAATAATTATCCACGCGAAATATTACAGTGATTGGACGTGTAATTCGTTAGAAAATTTAAAAATACATGGTATTGCCATTTTCCGCAATTTTTACCGTTTAGGCTGGCTAAAAATTATATAAAAATATTAATTTTGTATTTTTTAATCTCTTGTGTTGGTAATCGATGTAACGACTTAAAATGATTATACACGCGAAATAATAAGCGATTGGACTTTTATTTCGTTAGAAAATTTAAAAATACATGGTTTTGCCATTTCCTGCAATTTTTACCGTTTAGCCTGTGCTAAAAATTAAGCAAAAATATTAATTTTAATGTTTTAATCTTTTGTATTAATAGTCTATGTAACGAATAAAAATGATTATCCATGCGAAATATTACAGCGATTGGACTATTATTTCGTTAGAAAAATGAAAAATACATGGTATTGCCATTTTCCGCAATTTTTACCGTTTAGGCTGTGCTAAAAATTAGACAAAAATATTAATTTTGTATTTTTTAATCTTTTGTATTAATAGTCGATGTAACGACTAAAAATGATTATCCACGCAAAATATTACAGCGATTGGACTATTATTTCGTTAGAAAAATGAAAAATACATGGTTTTGCCATTTCCTGCAATTTTTACCGCTAGGCTGTGCTAAAAATTAGACAAAAATATTAATTTTGTATTTTTTAATCTTTTGTGTTGGTAATCGATGTAACGACTTAAAATGATTATCCACGCGAAATATTACAGCGATTGGACTTTTATTTCGTTAGAAAATTTAAAAATACATGGTTTTGCCATTTCCCGCAATTTTTACGGTTCAGGCTGTGCCAAAAATGAGACAAAAATTTTAATTTTGTATTTTTTAATCTTTTGTGTTGGTAATCGATGTAACGACTTAAAATGATTATCCACGCGAAATATTACAGCGATTGGACTTTTATTTCGTTAGAAAATTGAAAAATAAATGGTTTTGCCATTTCCCGCAATTTTTACGGTTCAGGCTGTGCTAAAAATTAGACAAAAATATTAATTTTGTATTTTTTAATATCTTGTGTTGGTAATCGATGTAACGACTAAAAATAATTATCCACGCGAAATATTACAGTGATTGGACGTGTAATTCGTTAGAAAATTTAAAAATACATGGTATTGCCATTTTCCGCAATTTTTACCGTTTAGGCTGGCTAAAAATTATATAAAAATATTAATTTTGTATTTTTTAATCTCTTGTGTTGGTAATCGATGTAACGACTTAAAATGATTATACACGCGAAATAATAAGCGATTGGACTTTTATTTCGTTAGAAAATTTAAAAATACATGGTTTTGCCATTTCCTGCAGTTTTTACCGTTTAGCCTGTGCTAAAAATTAAGCAAAAATATTAATTTTAATGCTTTAATCTTTTGTATTAATAGTCTATGTAACGAATAAAAATGATTATCCACGCGAAATATTGCAGCGATTGGACTATTATTTCGTTAGAAAAATGAAAAATACATGGTTTTGCCATTTCCTGCAATTTTTACCTTTAGGCTGTGCTAAAAATTAGACAAAAATATTAATTTTGTATTTTTTAATCTTTTGTGTTAGTAATCGATGTAACGACTTAAAATGATTATACACGCGAAATATTACAGCGATTGGACGAGTATTTCGTTAGAAAATTTAAAAATACATGGTTTTGCCATTTCCTGCAATTTTTACCGTTTAGGCTGTGCTAAAAATTAGACAAAAATATTAATTTTGTATTTTTTAATCTTTTGTATTAAAAGTCGATGTAACGACTAAAAATGATTATCCACGCGAAATATTACAGAGATTGGACTTTTATTTCGTTAGAAAATTGAAAAATACATGGTTTTGCCATTTTCCGCAATTTTTACGGTCAGGCTGTGCCAAAAATGAGACAAAAATTTTAATTTTGTATTTTATAATCTTTTGTGTTAGTAATCGATGTAACGACTTAAAATGATTATACACGCGAAATATTACAGCGATTGGACGAGTATTTCGTTAGAAAATTTAAAAATACATAATTTTGCTATTTTAGGCAATTTTTACCGTTTAGGCTGTGCTTAAAATTAGACAAAAATATTAATTTTGTATTTTTTAATCTTTTGTATTAATAGTCGATGTAACGACTAAAAATGATTATCCACGCGAAATATTACAGCGATTGGACTTTTATTTCGTTAGAAAATTTAAAAATACATGGTTTTGCCATTTTCCGCAATTTTTACCGTTTAGGCTGGCTAAAAATTATATAAAAATTTTAATTTTGTATTTTTTTAATCTTTTGTGTTGGTAATCGATGTAACGACTTAAAATGATTATACACGCGAAATAATAAGTGATTGGACTATTATTTCGTTAGAAAATTGAAAAATAAATGATTTTGCCATTTCCTGCAATTTTTACCGTTTAGGCTGTGCTAAAAATTAGACAAAAATATTAATTTTGTATTTTTTAATCTTTTGTGTTGGTAATCGATGTAACGACTTAAAATGATTATACACGCGAAATAATAAGCGATTGGACTATTATTTCGTTAGAAAATTGAAAAATAAATGATTTTGCCATTTCCTGCAATTTTTACCGTTTAGGCTGTGCTAAAAATTAGACAAAAATATTAATTTTGTATTTTTTAATCTTTTGTATTAATAGTCTATGTAACGACTAAAAATGATTATCCACGCAAAATATTACAGCGATTGGACTATTATTTCGTTAGAAAAATGAAAAATACATGGTTTTGCCATTTCCTGCAATTTTTACCGTTTAGGCTGTGCTAAAAATTAGACAGAAATATTAATTTTGTATTTTTTAATATCTTGTGTTGGTAATCGATGTAACGACTAAAAATAATTATCCACGCGAAATATTACAGTGATTGGACGTGTAATTCGTTGGAAAATTTAAAAATACATGGTATTGCCATTTTCCGCAATTTTTACCGTTTAGGCTGGCTAAAAATTATATAAAAATATTAATTTTGTATTTTTTAATCTCTTGTGTTGGTAATCGATGTAACGACTTAAAATGATTATACACGCGAAATAATAAGCGATTGGACTTTTATTTCGTTAGAAAATTTAAAAATACATGGTTTTGCCATTTCCTGCAATTTTTACCGTTTAGCCTGTGCTAAAAATTAAGCAAAAATATTAATTTTAATGTTTTAATCTTTTGTATTAATAGTCTATGTAACGAATAAAAATGATTATCCACGCGAAATATTACAGCGATTGGACTATTATTTCGTTAGAAAAATGAAAAATACATGGTTTTGCCATTTCCTGCAATTTTTACCTTAGGCTGTGCTAAAAATTAGACAAAAATATTAATTTTGTATTTTTTAATCTTTTGTGTTAGTAATCGATGTAACGACTTAAAATGATTATACACGCGAAATATTACAGCGATTGGACGAGTATTTCGTTAGAAAATTTAAAAATACATGGTTTAGCCATTTCCTGCAATTTTTACCGTTTAGGCTGTGCTAAAAATTAGACAAAAATATTAATTTTGTATTTTTTAATCTTTTGTATTAATAGTCGATGTAACGACTAAAAATGATTATCCACGCGAAATATTACAGAGATTGGACTTTTATTTCGTTAGAAAATTGAAAAATACATGGTTTTGCCATTTTCCGCAATTTTTACGGTCAGGCTGTGCCAAAAATGAGACAAAAATTTTAATTTTGTATTTTTTAATCTTTTGTGTTGGTAATCGATGTAACGACTTAAAATGATTATCCACGCGAAATATTACAGCGATTGGACTTTTATTTCGTTAGAAAATTTAAAAATACATGGTTTTGCCATTTCCCGCAATTTTTACGGTTCAGGCTGTGCCAAAAATGAGACAAAAATTTTAATTTTGTATTTTTTAATCTTTTGTGTTGGTAATCGAAGAAACGACTTAAAATGATTATACACGGGAAATATTAACGCGATTGGACGAGTATTTCGTTAGAAAATTTAAAAATACATGGTTTTGCTATTTTCGGCAATTTTTACCGTTTAGGCTGTGCTTAAAATTAGACAAAAATATTAATTTTGTATTTTTTAATCTTTTGTATTAATAGTCGATGTAACGACTAAAAATGATTATCCACGCAAAATATTACAGCGATTGGACTATTATTTCGTTAGAAAAATGAAAAATACATGGTTTTGCCATTTCCTGCAATTTTTACCGTTTAGGCTGTGCTAAAAATTAGACAGAAATATTAATTTTGTATTTTTTAATCTTTTGTATTAATAGTCTATGTAACGACTAAAAATGATTATCCACGCAAAATATTACAGCGATTGGACTATTATTTCGTTAGAAAAATGAAAAATACATGGTTTTGCCATTTCCTGCAATTTTTACCGTTTAGGCTGTGCTAAAAATTAGACAGAAATATTAATTTTGTATTTTTTAATCTTTTGTGTTGTTAATCGAAGAAACGACTTAAAATGATTATACATGGGAAATATTAACGCGATTGGACGAGTATTTCGTTAGAAAATTTAAAAATACATGGTTTTGCTATTTTCGGCAATTTTTACCGTTTAGGCTGTGCTTAAAATTAGACAAAAATATTAATTTTGTATTTTTTAATCTTTTGTATTAATAGTCGATGTAACGACTAAAAATGATTATCCACGCGAAATATTACAGCGATTGGACTTTTATTTCGTTAGAAAAATGAAAAATACATGGTTTTGCCATTTCCTGCAATTTTTACCTTTAGGCTGTGCTAAAAATTAGACAAAAATATTAATTTTGTATTTAATAATCTTTTGTGTTAGTAATCGATGTAACGACTTAAAATGATTATACACGCGAAATATTACAGCGATTGGACGAGTATTTCGTTAGAAAATTTAAAAATACATAATTTTGCTATTTTCGGCAATTTTTACCGTTTAGGCTGTGCTTAAAATTAGACAAAAATATTAATTTTGTATTTTTTAATCTTTTGTATTAATAGTCGATGTAACGACTAAAAATGATTATCCACGCGAAATATTACAGCGATTGGACAGAAGTCCAATAGAAATAGAAATTTCGTTAGAAAATTTAAAAATACATGGTTTTGCCATTTTCCGCAATTTTTACCGTTTAGGCTGGCTAAAAATTATATAAAAATTTTAATTTTGTATTTTTTAATCTTTTGTGTTGGTAATCGATGTAACGACTTAAAATGATTATATAGAAAATTGAAAAATAAATGATTTTGCCATTTCCTGCAATTTTTACCGTTTAGGCTGTGCTAAAAATTAGACAAAAATATTAATTTTGTATTTTTTAATCTTTTGTATTAATAGTCTATGTAACGACTAAAAATGATTATCCACGCAAAATATTACAGCGATTGGACTATTATTTCGTTAGAAAAATGAAAAATACATGGTTTTGCCATTTCCTGCAATTTTTACCGTTTAGGCTGTGCTAAAAATTAGACAGAAATATTAATTTTGTATTTTTTAATATCTTGTGTTGGTAATCGATGTAACGACTAAAAATAATTATCCACGCGAAATATTACAGCGATTGGACTATTATTTCGTTAGAAAAATGAAAAATACATGGTTTGCCATTTCCTGCAATTTTTACCGTTTAGGCTGTGCTAAAAATTAGACAAAAATATTAATTTTGTATTTTTTAATCTTTTGTATTAATAGTCTATGTAACGACTAAAAATGATTATCCACGCAAAATATTACAGCGATTGGACTATTATTTCGTTAGAAAAATGAAAAATACATGGTTTTGCCATTTCCTGCAATTTTTACCGTTTAGGCTGTGCTAAAAATTAGACAGAAATATTAATTTTGTATTTTTTAATCTTTTGTGTTGTTAATCGAAGAAACGACTTAAAATGATTATACATGGGAAATATTAACGCGATTGGACGAGTATTTCGTTAGAAAATTTAAAAATACATGGTTTTGCTATTTTCGGCAATTTTTACCGTTTAGGCTGTGCTTAAAATTAGACAAAAATATTAATTTTGTATTTTTTAATCTTTTGTATTAATAGTCGATGTAACGACTAAAAATGATTATCCACGCGAAATATTACAGCGATTGGACTTCTATTTCGTTAGAAAATTTAAAAATACATGGTTTTGCCATTTTCCGCAATTTTTACCGTTTAGGCTGGCTAAAAATTATATAAAAATTTTAATTTTGTATTTTTTAATCTTTTGTGTTGGTAATCGATGTAACGACTTAAAATGATTATATACGCGAAATAATAAGCGATTGGACTATTATTTCGTTAGAAAATTGAAAAATACATGATTTTGCCATTTCCTGCAATTTTTACCGTTTAGGCTGTGCTAAAAATTAGACAAAAATATTAATTTTGTATTTTTTAATATCTTGTGTTGGTAATCGATGTAACGACTAAAAATAATTATCCACGCGAAATATTACAGTGATTGGACGTGTAATTCGTTAGAAAATTTAAAAATACATGGTATTGCCAATTTCCGCAATTTTTACCGTTTAGGCTGTGCTAAAAATTAGACAAAAATATTAATTTTGTATTTTTTAATCTTTTGTATTAATAGTCTATGTAACGAATAAAAATGATTATCCACGCGAAATATTACAGCGATTGGACTATTATTTCGTTAGAAAAATGAAAAATACATGGTTTTGCCATTTCCTGCAATTTTTACCTTTAGGCTGTGCTAAAAATTAGACAAAAATATTAATTTTGTATTTTTTAATATCTTGTGTTGGTAATCGATGTAACGACTAAAAATAATTATCCACGCGAAATATTACAGTGATTGGACGTGTAATTCGTTAGAAAATTTAAAAATACATGGTATTGCCATTTTCCGCAATTTTTACCGTTTAGGCTGGCTAAAAATTATATAAAAATATTAATTTTGTATTTTTTAATCTCTTGTGTTGGTAATCGATGTAACGACTTAAAATGATTATACACGCGAAATAATAAGCGATTGGACTTTTATTTCGTTAGAAAATTTAAAAATACATGGTTTTGCCATTTCCTGCAATTTTTACCGTTTAGCCTGTGCTAAAAATTAAGCAAAAATATTAATTTTAATGTTTTAATCTTTTGTATTAATAGTCTATGTAACGAATAAAAATGATTATCCATGCGAAATATTACAGCGATTGGACTATTATTTCGTTAGAAAAATGAAAAATACATGGTATTGCCATTTTTCGCAATTTTTACCGTTTAGGCTGTGCTAAAAATTAGACAAAAATATTAATTTTGTATTTTTTAATCTTTTGTATTAATAGTCGATGTAACGACTAAAAATGATTATCCACGCAAAATATTACAGCGATTGGACTATTATTTCGTTAGAAAAATGAAAAATACATGGTTTTGCCATTTCCTGCAATTTTTACCGTTTAGGCTGTGCTAAAAATTAGACAGAAATATTAATTTTGTATTTTTTAATCTTTTGTATTAATAGTCTATGTAACGACTAAAAATGATTATCCAAGCAAAATATTACAGCGATTGGACTATTATTTCGTTAGAAAAATGAAAAATACATGGTTTGCCATTTCCTGCAATTTTTACCGTTTAGGCTGTGCTAAAAATTAGACAAAAATATTAATTTTGTATTTTTTAATCTTTTGTATTAATAGTCTATGTAACGACTAAAAATGATTATCCACGCAAAATATTACAGCGATTGGACTATTATTTCGTTAGAAAAATGAAAAATACATGGTTTTGCCATTTCCTGCAATTTTTACCGTTTAGGCTGTGCTAAAAATTAGACAGAAATATTAATTTTGTATTTTTTAATCTTTTGTGTTGTTAATCGAAGAAACGACTTAAAATGATTATACATGGGAAATATTAACGCGATTGGACGAGTATTTCGTTAGAAAATTTAAAAATACATGGTTTTGCTATTTTCGGCAATTTTTACCGTTTAGGCTGTGCTAAAAATTAGACAAAAATATTAATTTTGTATTTTTTAATCTTTTGTATTAATAGTCTATGTAACGACTAAAAATGATTATCAACGCAAAATATTACAGCAATTGGACGAGTATTTCGTTAGAAAATTTAAAAATACATGGTTTTGCCATTTCCTGCAATTTTTACCGTTTAGGCTGTGCTAAAAATTAGACAAAAATATTAATTTTGTATTTTTTAATCTTTTGTATTAATAGTCTATGTAACGAATAAAAATGATTATCCACGCGAAATATTACAGCGATTGGACTATTATTTCGTTAGAAAAATGAAAAATACATGGTTTTGCCATTTCCTGCAATTTTTACCTTTAGGCTGTGCTAAAAATTAGACAAAAAATATTAATTTTGTATTTTTTAATCTTTTGTGTTAGTAATCGATGTAACGACTTAAAATGATTATACACGCGAAATATTACAGCGATTGGACGAGTATTTCGTTAGAAAATTTAAAAATACATGGTTTTTGCCATTTCCTGCAATTTTTTACCGTTTAGGCTGTGCTAAAAATTAGACAAAAATTTTAATTTTGTATTTTTTAATCTTTTGTGTTGGTAATCGATGTAACGACTTAAAATAATTATCCACGCGAAATATTACAGCGATTGGACTTTTATTTCGTTAGAAAATTTAAAAATACATGGTTTTGCCATTTCCCGCAATTTTTTACGGTTCAGGCTGTGCCAAAAATGAGACAAAAATTTTAATTTTGTATTTTTTAATCTTTTGTGTTGGTAATCGAAGAAACGACTTAAAATGATTATACACGGGAAAT